>OY856410.1:796129443-796661943 GCA_963693085.1 Alisma plantago-aquatica | reverse complement strand
CTGTAATAAATCAATATAACACAATGAGCTCTATACTGTTGTAATAGAGCATAGGAAATAACATGCTTTAGCCCATCGTGATAATCACAGTAATCCATTTTTATAGATAATCACAGTAATCACACATGGAAAACCCCCCTAATTGTTAAGCTTTTTTTTATAAAAACTATATGTATAATACAGTATAACAAAACTTTAAAAAGGTCAAGGACATCCTCCAAAAGTTTTGTCCTTGACGAATGCTTGGCTTTCCCCAAGTCTTGTTCTTGATCCAATCCTAGGACTCTCCCGAAAAGAATACACATATTATTAGTGCACAATAATATTTTTTGCACTACAAAAAATGGACTTTATCTATAAAAAATGATAATAAAAACCCCATTTTTTTCTAAAAGCTTTGGTTCCATTTATCCTTACATATAAAATATTTACCCAATACAAGTGTAGACAATTTTTAGCTACAGTTTTTAGAAAAGTAGTTAATAACTGTGTAGGAACAAGTGTATCTCAAAATGTCTTAAAACATATAAAAGTAGTTGTAAATGTAGTTAAATATATTCCTTCTTTTGAGTATGTAGTAAATGTGTAGGGCAATATAATATTTGAAATAATTACATAGTAGCTATTGTTTTGGGGAAAATGACATCTATTAAAATTGTATATGTAGTTAATGTGTAGTTAAAAGTAACAATAACTACACATTTATAGAGTAAAATTATGTATACAAGGAGTAACTTGTCAATACAAAATCTTTTTTGAAGGAAATGCATATTGATCTAGATCAAATTGTTTTCATAGTATCAACAGTTATAGTTTCACTTATTTAGATACAGCTAGTCAGTGCACATGTTTAGAAAGTTCTCATATTTTACATTTAATATTTTTTATGGAAAATGCATAATTTAGGCTTTTGTTAGTACCCCTCTCAATAATTACCTTATCCTGAACAAATTATACCCCCCTATGCATTATGAAATGGAAAAATAAATTAACATATATGTATTTGGGATTTTTTGCTTTAAAAAAAACCTCTCTGTGTGTAAGACAAATGAGCCTTTTTGTTGGTTTGAAGAATATTCTTCCGAGAGTATGAGCCTTATTTTATAATTTTTGACTTTTTAGTTAATAGTTAGTGGTTTTGTAACATCCTAGAAATTTAATCAAATTCCTAATTAGAAAACCTAGTTTTCAAATTTGATATTTGATGTTTTCACTTAATGCTAATGCGATTATGAGTGATGAAGGTGTTATTAAAACCATTTTCTCTAGGTTCATAGATAGTTGCACATTATCATACTCGATTGTAATTTATTTCACAAATATAACTCTCATTAGTCAATATGTGACACATAAGGGTTGAAGTGAAATTGACCCATTTAATGAGAATGTTTTTGACCTAATAATTTTGATATGAACATAAAACATGGATATCAAGATTCACACAAAATTTAAGCCCCATACTTCCTTTAAGTAATCATATATGGTTAATACATGTTAGTTTTGGATGATTCTAAATACTCCAATTTGAATTAGCAAGAAAATCAATTAAATCAATCTTTTGTCTAAATCCTAATGGTTTTTGACCTTATCTTTAATCAGATTTCATGTGTGTCACGTGATGTATACAGAGTCCCCTCTGAATCAGGCTCTCAGACCTAGAGTCTTCTATGAGTGTGGAGACTTCCTCCTTCATTGGACGTATGGGCTAGGTGGAACAGCAGTGCTCCACTACTTCTCAACCCCGATATCTATCGATATTGTTATCCACGTCATTATCTGATAAGAAATTCACAATTAGTGCATTCTCATGAAGCTTCGAATATGTAGTTTGATAGGTCTTCATTCCCTAGAATCCCCAAACTACAAGTACCCTTGTCCTCCCCCTATTTCCCATTGTGGGTGGGACTACCAATCATCTCGGTCCATCACACCTATATAAAGACCTCTGTAATCCCTTGCACAACCCTTAGCAATCAATCCCACCATATCCTTGGCCATTGTTTGTATCACAACTTGTCTTCATTAACCAAACCTTGCCACTGGCTTTGGCTGAGTTCAAACCCGCATTGGAAGCTAACACAACCTCCTCTAGCTACCTATTTTTCTTCGATTGAGTCCTCACAGTGGACCTGGCACTTCCACTTCATTGGATTTGCAGTAAGTCTTCATTTCCCCCTTCTGGATTTTGTTGTTGTTCACCATCACAATCTAGCTCCCAACATTTTTGGCATCCTTCGTTGTGTTTCACTCTCCCTCCACCTTCACTGATGTTCCTCATATCCATCTAGCTTTCTCATTTCATCATTATTATTCATGTTCGATCTTTCTCTTCTTATAACAAACACTTGTTTGGCAAAAATACTAGTTCTTGTCTCCAGTCATTGCAAAACCCACTTCTATGGGTGCTAAGTTTAGTAGGAAGTGAGGAAAATGCTAATTGCGGGTCCAGTCCTTGCTTTTCAATGGTTGTCATCTTTGATTTCATTGGGATCTATCCTTGGCGATTTGCTGATGTGCAAGTTGTGATTACGGGTTTACGTAGCTATTTTCCTTTGAGTGTATCAGTCTTGCTCGGGCTCCTGTCTATCGGAGGAGCCAAGTCTGAGCTCGTTGAGTTCAACAGTTAATGGAGAAGGGTTTTAGCACCTATGTTCCTTGAGTAGTGACATGAAATCGATTTTGGGAGTCTGGGGTACTCTCTATGTCTTGCCGTTTTAATTAGATCACTTTTACAGATCAAAGAACTAAAGCGGGGTAATGATTTCCACAATTTTCCCGTGGAAATCCAATTCCCTAATTCTCTTTGGTTGGTTTTTTCTTATTTTTCTCCACATCCACATGGTTAGGAGAGCCGACCCTTATAGGCAGCCCTGATTGGGCCAACTCAGCAAGAGTCCCTGCCTATTGGATGATGTACTTACACGTGTGGCTTTTCTTTATTTTCTGATTGATTTGAAACTCAAAAAATCATAGTAAATTATCTACTAATCAGAAATATATCTAAAAATATTCTTTGGAAAGAATTTTTGAAGAGGAATCTATTTTAATGGTTTTTAGACCCTAATTAGATATAATTAGACAATGTTTTCCATAGGATCCGAGATTAGGGTTTAGGATGACACTTAAGATGATAGTTAATAAAAATCATATGATTTTAAGAACATATGAGTGAATTAGGATCAGTGAGACTAATTAGGGTTTGATCCATTAAAGGTAAGTAGGTCCATGGACTTTGAGCATTAAATAAGGGTTTTCAACCGCCTTATGATTATTATAATGATCAAGACAAATTATGTGCATGGATATGTACTTCAATTTGAATATTACTCATATCAATGTTATTAAATGTTTCTTATTGCTTTCAAGATTTATTTTAACGAGTTTTTTTCATGATCAAATGAAATTTAGTTAAAGTAAAGAATTGTCAAGTTAATGATTAATCATGTAATGGGTTGTATGATTTTGTCCTCATCATGTTAATGTTGAGCCCGCAGGCCTTATGAGTTCAAATGCAACATAGTGGCATGTATGAGCAATTCAAGAGTTCAAATGGAACATTATGACAATTAGTTGCAAATCATGAGCTCAAGTGGAGCATTTTTAATGGCACTTAGGTGCAAATCATTAGCTCAATTGGAGCATAGTGAATGGCACTTATGTGCAAATCATTAGTTCATGTGGAACATCAGTTGAGCCTATGGGCCTTATGAGAACAGTTGGTGCATAAGAGTAGAGGAAATTTTAATTAATGACTAAGAGCATATTATGTGAATCTAAGATTTATTGTTCAATTAGTTTTACGATTGTTTTTATTGCCAAGTTATTATATTATTATAACAATACTCAATGCCACTTACACTACCGTCTTTTCCATTTTTGAATGCATGGTTGTGGATGTGATGTCCGCATAAGGAATGAATAAGGGAACTTAAACAAGGAGCATACATCTCAAAGATAGATTAATAGTTTATTCCTGTGGGGGTGCCAACTACCCAATATAATTTATTTTACTTTTTCAATTAGTATGAAGAACATTTACTAGTTTGTTTTAGTTCAAATTTTAAGTTTTATGTTGTGGAACTTGAGACATGAGATTTGCAATTATTTTCCTGAGTTGGTTGAATGGAATTATATTTATATGAAATAATTATCATTTTTGTGACATCACAATGAGAATATGCTTCTGCTCAGTAAAGTGTATGTTTAAGAATATCAGGGTGTTATAATATGGTATCAGAGAAAAAAAATATAGTTAGACACTAGGTTTTTATTAAATATTATATATTTTATGTTCCCTTTTATAGATAATCCCAAGAGGAAATCAATAAGGGCAAGGATCACATATATGGAGAGGGGTGCTCTTCCAATGGAGGGAGTGATCATAACACTTCTAAAGGGGTTAACCCTAATGGTAACCCTAATGCACATCTCTTACTGATGCCCTGACTGGTCCACATGGAAAACCACATCAACCGAGGAACTAGGTGTTGACCTTAGTAGACTTCCTAAAGATCAATCCAGAAACCTTCTTTGGAGAAGGTGAGACTGATGTAGTTGTTCGTGCTGAAGAATGGATTCTCAATATTGAGCACTATTTCTGTGACTTAGAATGTCCCGACCCTTTTAAAGTGTGCTTCAGGACACACATGTTGAAGAGTGCAACCCACACTTTGTGTGTGAACTGCATCAATGCTCGAGGACCCAATGTTGAGTTGTTGACCTAGGAGGAGTTCACCACTACCTTCCAAAAGCATTACATCTCCAAAGCTATGATCGAGAAGAATGAGATGGAGTTCAAGCGCCTGAGGAAGAATGACTCAACTGTTAGCCAATATTCAATTAAGTTTCTCCTGCTACAGAAGTACGAGTATGGTTTAGACAAGATATATCTAGAAAATAAGTTCATGTGTGTCCTAAAGCCTAATTTGGGCTATGCCCTGACTGGATGTGGCATCAACATAGTGCATGAGGCACTCGAGTCTTCCATGGAGTTGGAGGACCACACTAGAGGACACTGAATGAATGGAGGATCATCAGGAAGAAAGAAGGAGCACCAAAGCCATGCTGAAAAGAAAAGGAAAGCTCTAAAAGGACAACTTGCTAAGGAACGTATAACTATGTGCAACTTGTGGTAGACTTCATGGGGGACCATGCATGTTAGGATTGGGAGTTTTCTACTATTGTGGAGATCCAAATCAGAAGAAGCCAGAATGTCCCTAGATCAAAGCAAAGAATGATGCAGGGAAAAACCCTAACCCAGAGCAACAAGAAAAGAGGAAAACATGGATCTTTGCAATGGTTGATGATGAGGAGGAAGAAGATAAAGGAGAAGGTACGACCTAGTTCTAACCCTAGTTTTAGTTGCTAATAAGAAAAATACGAAAAGTATTTTTTAGAATGTATTTTTGAAGAGGAATCTATTTTTAAGTTTTCCAGACCCTAATTCGACATAATTAGACCGTGTTTTTCTAAATATTTGACATTAGGGTTTAGGATGGTAGTTAAGGTGATAATTAATATAAATCATATGATTACAGGAACATAGGAGTGAATTAGCATCATGGAGACTAGTTAGGGTTTGCTCCATTAAAGGTAAGCGGGTCCATGCACTTTGAGTATTAAATACTGGTTTTCAACTGCCTTATGATTATTATAAGGACAAAGACAAATTATGTGCATAACTATACACTTCAATTTGAATATTACTCACATCAATGTTATTAATTGTTTCTTAATGCTTTCAAGATTTATTTTCAAGAGTTTTTTTCATGATCAAATGAAATTTAATTGAAGTAAAGAATTGTCCAGTTAATGATTAATCATGTAATGAGTTGTATTATTTTGTCCTCGTCATGTTAATGTTGAGCCCTCGGGTCTTATGAGTTTGAATGGAACATAGTGTTCGTATCTGCAATTCATGAGTTCAAATGGAACATTATGGAAATTAGGTTGAAATTGTGAGCTCAAGTGGAGCATTATTAATGGCACTTAAGTGCAAATCATGATCTATATTGGAGCATAGTTAATGGCACTTATATGCAAACTATGAGTTTAAGTGGAACATCAGTTTAGCCTATGGGCCTTATGAGCACAGTTGGTGCACAAGAGTAGAGGACATTATAACTAACTACTAAGAGCATATTATTTGAATCCAAGATTTATTGTTCAATTAGTTTTATGATTGTTCTTACTTCCAAGTTATTATTTTATTATAACAATACTCAATGCCACTTACTCTAACGTGTTTTCCATTTTTGAATGAATTGTTGGGGACATGATGTCCATAGAAGGAACGAATAAGGGAAGTTAAGCAAGCAGCATGCATCTCAAAGATAGATTAAAAGTTTATCCGTGGTGATGTGACAAGTATCCAAAAGAATTTAGTTTAGTTTTTTAATTAGTGTGAAGAACATGTACTAGTTTGGTTTAGTTCAAATTTTATGTTTTATGTTGTGGAACTTGAGACATGAGATTTGCAATTATATTTCTGAGTTGGTCAAATGGAATTATATTTTTATACAATGATTATCATTTTTATGACATCCCAATGAGAATATGTTGTTGCTCAGTAAAGTGCATGTTCAAGAAAATTGGGGTGTGACAGATTCTATGTATGAAAAATTGAGGAAGAGTTTCATCATATACCATTTAATTAAAATTTATCTCTACATTCTCACAGTTGTAATCGAATAAAGGACTTCAATATGCAATATTGGGCAATGGATAATCAACTATAGGAGGTACAAGAGAAGTGTCAAATTAACTAGTAATTGGCTCCATTCTATGCATGGAAGACCCATAAAATACCCAAAAAATGAAAGTAGGATCTTATAGAAGTATAGAAAAAAGATTAGACAATAAAATGTTCATATTGTTTGCATTAACTTAAGCAAGCCTTGAAAAAGGTTTTACCAATCCAATACATATCTCAATCGCACAAGTTGGGACTCCTAAAGAATAAATGCCAAGATTCCACAGTATAGAAGGGGTATATAAAGTTTCTTATTATTTCTTGTCATGGGTGAGTTGATAACGAGGATCATGAATATAACCTTAGTGATTCTTTTTTTCTTATAGATTTTATTGATTGATTAAATTATCAAAAAAATTATCGGCAATGTTGGAGATCAAAAAATATGCTACAACCGAAAGGATTTAAGATCATAAGAAGAAAAACAGTGATATACATACCACTACAAACCACGCTAGATTTTTCTTTCTCAACATCTATACACTATGAGAGAAAAGTCCAAAACCATTATTGAGTCTGTCAAAATTCTCAATTACATTATACATGAGCACCATATAGTAACTTAACCAAGTTTGTAACACCATGAGATTACTTGGAAAATAAATCATTATCATGTATCATGATTGTTTAGTTGACACAACTAAGTGCAATCTAGAATACCATGAAATACATTTGGTCTCGACCTATATGATACATTACCTTGTAACTTATACCACTCATCTTCTATCACAACAACAAAAACAAAATATAAAACCTAATTGTGGAACACAATAAATGGAGTTACTACCCTTGCATTTAGTATTAATACTGATATTTATATATTTAATTTATATACTTCAAGTGCTATTGTAATTGACATTTTTCCAGGTAAATGATGATGTGTGGATACTAATATATTTTATAGGAACCAAAAATATCCTTCATGATGACAACTAAATAGTAGAACAAAATGTTGGTAGCATCAATTATCTTTGTGTACTATTATATAGTGTTGTTGAAATTCATGACAAAAATAATTTAATTTTCCTAATTTTGTGTTGTTCCAATTAGAAGAGGGCCCATATACAAGAAGTAATTGAGAACTTATTAAGTAATAACACCTTTGTTGTTGCACTATAGTGTGGGAAAATAACAATATATTCATGCAAATATAAATCATATTAGATAAAAAGAAGCATGGGTAATTCTATAGAATGAAGTTTATATAATCAACTAGTCCAAGAATGGTGAGAGTTCATTTGAAACTTATAACTTTCACTATGCAATTAATGACACTTATAATAATCAATATGGATTATATTAGAACAAATCAAAAAAATTAGACAGCCATGCATGCATTGGTTTTCTTGGATAGTATTTATTAAGGTACTACTTCTATACATAAAAAATAGATATGACAATAAAATGACAAAGGAAAAGTCCAACAAATGTATCGTCCAAACGTCCCTCCATGAAGTATAAGTACTGAGCAACCAATATCCATATTCTTTGCGAAAGAAAGAATGTTTGTGTTCCTTTTTTCACAATATAAACAAAAAGCAAGTTAGAGTTCAATGCAATACTTTTTCTTTGGATATTATTTTTTAGGGAAGAAAACTACTATTTGTATGACATGTGCTAAAAATTAAAACATTGTAAAACTCAAACCATAGGGATATGTTATTGTTTTGTTTTGATACAATTTGTGTATAGTTGTGTGAAGTGATTATGTAGACATGGCATTCCTCAATAGAAGTTAAAATAGGATTGAATACCCATAGTAGAACACCATTCCATAAAGAAAAGACATACAATCGTAAAGTTCATCCAAGTGTAGAGGGACGATCACTTCCAAAAAAATTCTTCGCTAAAAAACTCAATGTTAACTACAATTGATTATACCAATAATTGATGTGCAAGGACGGAGCCAGGGGCAAGTAGGGGCCATGGACCCTAAAGAATAATGAAAAAAAATCTTTGCATATGTTTATAAATATATACACTAACAAATTTGAGATAAAATATATATTATGTCAATGCATACATAATCACAAGTGGCTTCTGGCTTAGTGGAGTGCAGTTGATTTCTTGTATTGGCCCATGCAAGTTTGAATCTGGGCGGCCAAAATTTTAATTTTCCTTTTGAAAATGTGTAGTCACATTTTCATATATATATATATATATATATATATATATATATATATATATATATATAGAGAGAGAGAGAGAGAGAGAGAGAGAGAGAGTCAGGCTAGAATAGACTCGAGTGTATTTGGAGTAGAATACACTCAAGTAGTTTTTCATGATGCAATATTTTTTTTAAATCTAATCCATTGATCTTCTTAAACATGTTGTGAATAGCTCATACGCAAAATTTGAACACATATGGACATTTATAGGTCATGTTATAAAGACCGCAAAAATTATACATTTCAAATTAGTTTTGCACATCGATTTTGTTGTCCTTGGATGAGTGACTTACTCTCATCCAAATGGGCTCAAAATTTGTATGTAGCCTAGTTATAGTATGACAGTGAAGATCAATGGTTTACATTTTGTAAAAAATAGTCTTGATATGCAAATACAGTTTAGTGTATTCATGCGATTTGTACACTCGAGTGTATTCTAGCATAACTCTCTCTCTCTATCTATATATATATATATACATTCTTATATCTTAGCATGGATTGTAATAATTTTGTATTGGCATGTCCTTGGTTCCTTGAGTGATTGGTCCCTGGTTTTAATTGTGTTGTATAGCACATTAACTTTTTCTCTCAATTAAGTTTAACAATTAGATATAGAAATCTATCTATAAGACATATTTTTCCCTCCCACCCCAGCATTCAAATCCTGACTTAGCCCATGTAGATATGGCGTCTGATCATTCCTCTTTGGCTACTAGTGAAAGACAGGATGAAACATGAAAGAATAGAAATATTTATGATAAAACTTCTGGATGAAAAGAGAAATGCCTTTTACACATGACATGGATGCAAACAAAGATCAACTACCACCAAAAAAATGTCAAAGGGTTCTGATAGATTGGCCTAGAAGATTTGGTCTCTAACCTCTTGTGAATTGTTTCCCAAAAGAATGATATGAATAGGGTATCCATCTTGGTTTTTAGTAGCTAATATTGCTTAGAAGTAAATTGGTTTTTAGTGCTTTTGAAAGAGAGGCTCGTAGTACAATAACACATTAAAAAACACAGACAACCATGTTATATGGGAGTGAATATTGGCCAGTGAAGAAATAAGGTCTCAACAAGATGAATGTGGTCCAAATTTGTATGTCGAGATACATGAAAAGATCATTTGAGGAATGACTATACCAAAAACAAAGTGGTGGATGGTGAGTATTAAGGAAAAGTTGTATGAAGTCCATCTAAAGTGGTGTGTACATGTTCTACACAGACCGGTAAAGGAACATATTCAAAGTAAGATTATTAAATCAAGACGATCAAAAGAAGAGGACACATACCTAAATTAACTTGGAAAAAACTTATAAAGAGAGATTTTGAATCTTTACATCTTGATCAGAGTATGAACCATAACAGAGTTGATTGGAAAATAAAGATTTATATAGCTGACCATGACATGGTTGAGATTGAGATATAGATGATGATGATGATGATGACGATGACGACGATGATGATAAAAACACGGGCACTAGACTATGCTATGTAACTTACATAGCAAAACCAATTTTTTTGTAGTTGTTGCTTTAACGACAAATAATTTCTTGATGCTCATTAAAGGGGGCTCAATGTTGACAAAAAAAACATCCACAGAAAACAAAGCAATGTATTTGTGAATGTATTGGTGAATGGTGAATACATGGGCCATCAAACTAGAACATGAATTAGGATCTTTGACTGTAATATGGCTACGAAAAAATAGAAGTTAGTTCTCTTTATTGTTACCTACCATGAGAATGTACGCCTGCCGGCTTCTGAAGACTTCCGCCAAACACAAAAATGCTAAGTATTGGCCGCACCAATCGTTCATATAGCATACAACTGTTGAAGATGTTCTTGACCCGGGTCACATAAAAAGAGGAGAATAGGTGGCCATGAATTTCTATCTTGTTTCTACACCCGATGTTGTGTACGAAGTGACTCTATTAAATGGAAAAACAACTCATTGTTGCACATGATGCACATTGTTAACACTTTTTGATAAAAGTCCATGCATTAATGAAAGTAAAACATGATACAAAGCTTGCAAACACATGATGTCTACAAGTTTAACTGAAGACAGAAAAGGCCATCCGGTGTGAAGAGGCCTCACAAATCACAAGAGCAACTAGTGATGAAAAAAATGGGGTAAAGAGATCTAAAAGTATTGTTTGTGGGGGAGGCACCCCTTAAACATTGCCTCTAATCATAGTACTAATAGTAGATGAAAATAAAATTGGGAGATAAGCAATCAGCTTCATCAGGAACTGATCTTCAAAAACCCATGTCATCTACAATGATGTCCTCTAGCGAGTAGCATCCACCACCAATTTGATCTCTAAGAAATTCCCTAGATTAGCTTCAGCAAGAATCTCCTGGGTTGAAGTAGAGGCATGTCCTACAAAATATTTTGTATAGCTAAAGTGTGGTTAATATCATTTATCAAGATTTGAACGTTCTTGTGGTTGTTGTTGAATTTCCTATAATTTCTTTCAATCCAAATGGTCCAGAGGGTATAAATCATCAAGTCCTCAGGATGAAAACTTGAGTGTTGTGGAAGAGGTGTTAATCTAGGTATAACCATTGGTACAAGGATATTTTTAAGGTTTTCTGAAAGTGGGAATAAAAAAAGTAGAATGTGCATTGTGATTGAGCATTGTGTGAAGAGATGGAGGGAATTTTCTTCACATTTTTATAGAGATAGCATCTAGTTGGTCTCTTGAAACCCCTGTTGGTGAGGTTTTGGTCAGTGAGAATTTTGTTGCTAGTGAGCAGCCAAAAGAATATTTTTAGTTTTTGTGGCCATTTTGTTTTCTAGTAATGCACCATGTTTGATATATGGCCTCTATAAGTGAGATGAGTATATTCTGCTTTGGGAGTGTGATGTGGACGCCAACTCCAAGAAATTTTATTATTGATGTTATATTCAAGTTCATGAATGATCTCGCCAATAAATATGTTGTCCACTTGGCTTTGAAGAAATATTTTGAGTG
Source organism: Alisma plantago-aquatica (assembly GCA_963693085.1). Classification (NCBI taxonomy): domain Eukaryota; kingdom Viridiplantae; phylum Streptophyta; class Magnoliopsida; order Alismatales; family Alismataceae; genus Alisma; species Alisma plantago-aquatica. The sequence goes on along the minus strand of OY856410.1, from coordinate 796,650,041 downwards.
AGTTTTTCCTGGTACTGGTAAGATATTTGAGTGCTTTGGCGATGCTGAGGATTTCCAGAGGTGGTGGAATTCGCATGTGCAATCTAAGGTTTTTGATGGTGTTGTGATGGAACCATGGGTCCTAGAAACTGATATTCTAGTGTGCATTTTGGGGGGGGGGGGGTACATATGAGATTTTTTATTGTATCCAAGCTTTTTTTGATGAATTTCCATAGAGGGGAAGAAATGTTTAGTGAGGTTTTATGCCAAGGTGGTTTGTCTTTGTAATATTTTTGAAGGATAAGTTTTCTCCAAATTTTGTTTGTGTTGTTTATCATGGTGCAGATAATTTTGTGACAAAACAGATTGCATGCATTTTGATGTTGATGATGCCCCATCCCCCATTTTTGATAGGTGTTGTTATTGTACCCCAATTGACCAAGTGGATATGTTTGTGGAGGGCATTTGGTGCATGGTTGTTCTAGAGAAAATTTCTTATGATTTTTTCAATCATGTTGTGGGTTTTAGTGGGCAGAGGGATGCATATAAGGAAATGAGTTGTGATGGGCATTATAATGTTGTTGATGAGAGTAAGTCTAACCCCTTGATTAATGAAATTGTTTGTCTAAGAGTTTAGTTTTTTTTGGATTTTTTCAATGATGGAGCTCCAATTTGAATGGGTTATTGGGTGTGGCGTAATATGTAGGCCAAGGAAGTTGAAGGGGAAATTTTCTATTTTCCATTTGAGAAGATCTTTATATCTTTGCAAGATGTTATGATGTGTGTTAAAACCAATGATAGATGATTTCTTAAGATTTATTTCGAGCCTCAAGATGTGTGAGAAGATCCCTATAATGAAAATGATGTTGATGATAGTGGTGTCATCAGGCTTGATAAGGATGATGGTGTCATCTGCAAATTGAATGAATATTTTCTGACATTCATGTGGGGAGGATATGAGTCCATGAGAGGTGGCAAGTTTTATCAAGTTTGTGAGTATAGATGTTACAATGATGAAGAGATAAGGGGAGAGGGGGTCACCTTGTCTAAGCCCATTTGTGTTGTGGAAGAAACTGAATGGTGATGCATTGATAATGGTGGAGAAGTAGTTTGTGGAAATACAGGCGTGGATCCAGTTATTCCAAATCTCAAGAAAGCCATATCCATCCATGGCTTTGATGAGACAGTCCCAGTTTGTGTAGTCAAAGGCTTTTTCAAAGTCTAGTTTGATAGATAGAAGAGGAGTTTTGTTCTTATGACAGAGGTGTATAGTTTCATTTACCAATATTACGACATAATGGATGCTTATATTTTTTAGGAAAGCATTTTGGTTATGTGGGATGATGTTGTCCAAGTGGGGTTTTATGTGGTTTGCAAGAACGTTTACAAATATTTTATAACAAGTTTTTATGAGACTGATAGGTCTGAATTGTGTAATGTGGTCTGTGTGAGTAACTTTTTTGATGATAAGAATGTTGGTGTGGTTAAGGTGTTTGATGATGGTATGGGTGTTTGTGTTGTGATGAATGTCTCTTAGGAGTTTCATAAAGTCTCGCTTGCTGTGACTCCAATTAGTAAGATATAATTCAGTATTGAAGCCTTCAGGGCTAGGTGATTTGTTTTTTCCAAGAGAGTGGACTGCCAAGTCAAGTTCCTTAGAAGTGAAGGTATTGGTTATGGTCTGTGGGGCCCCAATGTTTCTGCCACATAAGTTCTTCTAGTGGATGTGATTGTGGAGGGCAGGCTTGTGGTTGGTATTAAACATTTTGAAGAAATGTTGAACTATATGTGTTGTAATCAGATGTTTGTTTGAGGTGATAGTACCATTAATGTTGAGCTTTGCTATAATGTTTTTTCAAGCATTGTTGTTACAAGTTTTGTGGAAGTATTTAGTGTTTTTATCTCCTTACTCTGCCCATTAAATTTTAGCTCGTTGTCTCCAAATTGTGTCAAGGCATTGTTGGATGTGGTCCAACTCAGCTTTAACTGTGAGAACAAGGGTTGGGTTCGCAGAGGGGTCACTATCTACAAATAGATGTTGTTGTTCAAGATCAACAAGTTTTTGGGAGAGGTTTCCAATAGTTTCCTTTTGCCAGCTTTTTAGTTTGTTTCTGACAGTCTTGGTATTGGTGTGAATGTGAAGGCCTATATTACTGGTATGAGTGTTAGCAATGATCTAGTTCCTCTAGAAGAGGTTTAGACATGTGGGGTCAGAGGTCCAAAAGTTTTCAAAATGGAAAGGTTTGTGTCCTCGTTTTTTTGGTTTGGTATTTATGATGATGGGGAAGTGGTCTGAGATAGGCCGATGGGCTACATATACAAAAGGGGTATTGATCTTCCCTTTTGTTGGAGAAGATGAAGTGGTCAAGTCTGGCCCAAGATTGTTGGTGGGTCCAAGTATAGCAAGCATTAGCAGGTGGTATATCTATTGGGTTATGGTTTTATAATAGATTTTAAAAGTATTTGTCAGAGGTAGTCATGTAGCCAGATAAAGACGTGTTGTTTATTCTGTCAAAATTTCTACTAGTGAGGTTGAGATCACCCCCTAAAATCCATGGTTTGTCATGGTAAGAACAAATGATGTGCATCATTTTATACATGCATACCGTTTTATTTGAGCCAGGTTCTCCATAGATCCCCGCGAAGATCAAACTCAAGTTATCGGCTAAGTTTGTGATGTAGAGAGTAATGGAGAAAGTACATGCTTCAGAGTGGGTGATGTCAAAAAGGCTGGTGTTTAATCCTATAAGAATCCCACCCTTAAAACCTTGAGGTGCAATTTGGTGCCAGGAGGTTATATGCTTCCGTCCTATAGTTTTGAGAGCAAAAGGTGACAAGGTTGTTTTTGTTTCCTGGATAGTTATGATATTAATGTTGTTGGTGTAGATGTGTCTGCATATTTCTTTTCTTCTGTTTAATCTAACATCCCCACACACATTCCAGGATGAGATTCTCATAGAATTTTTATATGTCTATATGTGTCGAGATGGATATGTGAAGGCATGTTTATTCATATATACAGATTGTCTATCTCTATATAAATGTCATGGATATTTCTATGGCTTTTCAAATTCATAAATTGGTCAATACTGTCCAGGGCTTGATTTACTGATGTTTCATCAGCAAACGTGACACTTAGTTTTTCAGCAAAAGTTGTAAAGGATTGAATATCTGGCCAAGAGGCAATATCTTCTATATTGTCGATATTATTGTCTTCTAAATCGAATGTTATAGTAGCAGAAAGTGAAGATGTTTCAAATGAAGTATCTTGTTCTTCTGAAGCAAAATAGTTTCTCTTGGTCAATCCTTCTGGGGTGTTGGATATGTTGTTGATGGACTGAATGACTCTTGTAGTCTTTCTACGATAAGTAGATTTCATCAATAATAAAATTCTTTAATTTTTTTTACTATCTCAGAGTCTAAATTCAGAGTGGAGTCTGTATCGTTGCTAGGGAAAGGGAAGGGTTTGAAAGAGTTCATGAGGGTGTTGTTGGTGCTGTCGGCCAAGGGTGAGGAAGTTCTAGGCCGTTTATTATTAAGCGATTGGTTTGTCTCTTCATTGGACTTTGTTGTGATACTCTTTGATTTCCAAACGAGGTTTCTCTCATTTTGTTTTCTTATGTTGGCGGTTTGGACGCTCATCTTAGACAAGTGGTAAGGCTGACATAGACCTTTTCATAGTCAGAAAATTGGGAACTCCTATCCCGAGGTAAGAAAGAATAGACTACCTAAAGGCTTTTTTGTATTTGCAGGACAATACCATGAGGGGGGTGGACACTTATGTAAGAAAAGGTTATCTTAATGGAAGAAGAGTTTTTGGCCGAGAGTTTGATTCTATAGATCTTTTCTCCCAATCAAATTTTGAGTGAATCTGGGAGAGTGATAGCATGTTTAACAGAGAACACATAGTAAGCTTTGATATATTGGATTGGTTGAAGAGTATCTTGGATGACAAATTGAAGAGAAACACCCACAGAATGTGCTATAGACGTCAACTTCCCAAAGATGTGGAGGTAGGTCGGTGATAGCAACCCATCTAGATCTGCCTGATCCATCTAGGGATGAGCCTTGCTCAGGCGTCCATCATGAGATGTTGACTTGAACGAAGCTAGAACCATATGGGATTGTCATCACTTGACCAAAGAGATGGTCAAGTTTATAGAATATAGGATTCAAGACAGGGAAAGGATTTTAGGTTTCAAGACAGTGTGAGTTGGGAGGAGGGCAATGGACCTAGTGACATTAAGGATGTTGATAGTATTGTTTTCAAATTTGTTCGAGATGGAGACAAGTATGCTTATGTTGGTAAAGACTTTTAGAAGTTTCATAGAGATAGCAGGTAAGTCAAAAGGGAATTCTTTTTCTAAGTGCAGTGATGGATCCATCTGGAATGGAGAAGGGTTGAGCATTGGTGCAGTAGTACGGGTCTTAAGAGGAGCACAAGAGTGAGCAGATTTCTTTGCAACAATTGAGGGCAGTTGAAGGCGGTTTGGAGATTTTATAGAGGTTTTAGAAATAGTGTGAACGTATGCATGTGAAGAGAGTGAGGGTTTGACAGAGAACATAGTGGGAATGAGATAAGCGAACGAGTTGGAAGTGCTAATCGCTTTTCCATTAGTTTTGGTCTGCGATTTGATTTATCAAATCTGTAAACCCACTGTAATCTGTTGGGAAGTGTAGACATTGCATGAGATAATATCTTCTTCCAGGAAAAGAATCTGCTATGATCTGGGGAAGAGGTGTTGTGATAGAAGCATTTGTGAGCAGATTGTCCAATTTATGGCAGAAATGGCAAAGTCTGACTACCTTGCATTGGGACCGAGAATGATTGTTGCTGAGGCATCTGGAGCAGCATAGAAAACGAAAGTGGCATTTAGGTGTGGCTCGTTGCCATGCAGAGAGTTTTTTGGTGCTTTTAAAAGTCTGAGAAATGAGGTCACTGGTTGTTTGTTGTCCAAACGGTGGGAAGTTTAAATCGTACTCACTATGAGAGTTTGGTGGGGATGATGTCAATCATAAAGAAGATTTATATGATATTTTCAGACCATATGGAGGTGTGGGGGAAGGATCAGGTGAAAGAGAGTGTTGATATGGTGGTTGTCTTTTGCAGAGATGATGTTGTATCTTCTTCTTCTAAGCTGGATTGTGTGGTCTGGCCCGATGTGATTTCAATCGGGTTAATTTTTGAACCTTCAATGAGTTGATGCTTTTCTGGGACAAATAGATGATTTTCTTAATCTGAGCTAATGGAAGAGATATGAAACTCCTCCAAAATGAAGAGTGAGTATAGCTCATTCAGTGTCTCATTGTTGAAGTCTATTACCTAGGACATTAAAGTTTTGTTTGCGACTGGCCTTATAAAGATTGTCCACTCTGGTTTTAGTTTGAGTTCTATGATCATGTCTTCCCATCTGTGGACAATGAAGATATTGTACTTACGATCATAGTCGATGGTAACTTCAAACCTTTTATTTCCCATCTGGATGGTGTTAATGCCTGGTGGGAGGTCATATTCGTGGTACTTCTAAGCTCTAGGGAGCTGAATGATGGAGTGGTTGTCTAGGTCATCCAGCGGGTACCTTATGAAAGGGAAACATGACGCCATCTTAGGTACACAAAGAGAAGGGTTTTGCAAGGTGGAAGAAGATGAAATCTTTATGTTCCTTTAAGCCTTGCACATTAGATGTGGAGTACTGATCTTGTGTTTAAAGCGTTGGTTCTGACTTTGTGCTACCGAGAAGTGTCCTCCTGTTCTCATGTTGGGAGGCAATCTATTTGTTGTATGTCGACTGATATGTATTAGCCGTAGCAGCACCGACCTAAGGAGTGAAAATAGATCGGCCGACAACTGTAATGTCACCCAAACTTTGTTGGTAGTTGAGAATAGTCTGCTGCTATCAATGCATGTGTGTGCTTGAACCATTTTGTTGTCCCCTATGTATGCATGGTGTAATTTCTCTCCTTTGTAAATGTCTGGATGTGGAGTATCTTGATGTTTGGGCTCTCTACGACCCCCTAAGATTTGTTGTTCCTAATTAGACAAGGAGCAGGCTGCACCTTGTGTTTGATGTTGCCACCTGTTATACGAATAAAATCCCAACCCTACCATTCAATGGGCAGGGACACAATGTGAATTGATGGGAAAAGGTGTAAGTTGCTCCTACTAAAAGAAGGAACAGAAAATCCGGACTCCTCTGCGGTGGGATGTTGCATGTTTGTTGGATGGTATCCGGCTGTGAAGGGTTGCTACGGCCTGCTAAATCGCCGTCACAGCCGGTATGATGGTGATCCAGAGCTCAGTGTGAAGCTGGACGATGAAGATTTTTGTGGATTCTAGAAAGAAGTTTGAGCTTTATCTAACTAGTTGTGACCGTTAGCGAATACTCAAGAGTGATTCTATGCACATTGCTAACACTGAATGAAAGTTAACAACGATGGTGATGCCTTACATAAAATATCATTGATTTGGAATATTCTGGCGTGTGATGCTTCAGGCGTCATCTTACAAATCGTGGTGATGGACGGAGCATACACCCCGCCTTTTGGCAATACGGCTGACGCGATTTAACAGGATCTTTCATGCTCCTCCGCAACAAGTACTTCTTTGAGGCGCTGCCGGACCTAGAATTTTCGTATACAACAAATATCAGTGTTTTTCCACGCTATAATATAGGGTTCATCCACGCTAAAAAGCGTGGAAATTTATAATATCCACGCTCAATATAGCGTTGAGATAGCGTGGAAAAAAGAAGAGTAAAGAATTATCCACGCTTTTTCGTGTGATATTTTTTTCACAAAATATTGTGTGGCATTCAATTATTCACACTTTTTGATGTGGATTTTTATCCATCTTTTTTTGTGTGGGAACTAATTATCCACGTTTATTAGGGTGGAAAAATTGTTATCTTTTTTTCACATATTATTTGGGTAAAATTCTTATCTACGTTAAAAAGCGTGGAAAACTTTACAAGAATGTCATACAAAGAAAGCAATGTTCATTGTTCATACATCAAAAACTATGAATATTAAAATTATTGCATTTAGAAGTCTATATATGTGTGTATATGTGTACGTGTGTGTCTTATCCTAATTCGAATTGTACATTTCTGATTGTATGCAAATATAAATGTGAAGACATCAATATGTAGACAACAAAATAAAAAACATTTTCATTACTCGATTCTTGTTCTACATATGGAATATACATTTGAAGAGAACATAAGCAACTAATATGTAATTGTTCTTTACATAGTGAATAGTCCCAAGAAAAGATACAACCTAGCTACAACGGTTCCACATTGCTGCCAGCAACGAGTGGATCACTCTCACAAAATATTGATACGCAACAAGGGGTTGATACTGCTTTGATAACTCCACACATATTCCTGTGTGGTACCTCCATTATGCTATACAACGTAGCAGCCACCAGCATAAGGAAGAAGAGCACTCAACTTGTTTGTATTTTGAGCTCAAAATTGTATTGCGCTATAAACTGTATTTGCGCAGCGCGACACCACAATCCCATAAGTAATAGTATAATCATTTAAACACTTTCTCTTCTCTATGGGACTGAGCTTCATCAAGATATATAACATGTCAGTTCTATGTTTTGTCTTGCTCCTCTTGAGCATCAGAGACAGCTGGTCAATATGTCATGACACCAAAGCAGACCGCCCAGACGTGAGCCATGCTAGGACTTCCCGTCCTCCTTGGTGGCGGCCTTGTCTACAAACCTTCTTGTAGCTGCAGGGCTGCCCATTGAATTACATACGTTGAACTCTATTGTGTTTCTCTTGACCTGCTTCATGATAAAGGTTGGATTGTCATTGCCTGCTTGAACAAGAAAAGTCTGGAGCTGGCTCTTGGGGTTGTCACCTCCACTGCTTTATGCGACCGAGACATTGACTTTGAAAGCAATGAGAGGTTGGCAGCCATATAAGAACCGGCCAGTTCATGGATCCTCAGTGATGTGGAGCCATACTTCAGAGAGAAACTTTTCTCAGACTTTCAAATTCAATATCTGCAGACAAGTTTGAATCCAGTTTCAAATTAAGAATGGCAATCCTAGTAGAAAAATCGAGATTAGTTGCAATGTTTAGACATTTATCAACAAAATTAAGACATTAATATTCTCTGAGTGGTTTTCAGGTGTCACTCACCTTATAATGGACTAGCTCATCCAACTCTTTTTTTAGGCTTACACACATCTTTGCTCATTCGAGCTGCATGAAAAACTGCAGATAAGCTTTCGACATTTTCAAGCGTCCATTCTGTCAAGAAAAACAAAACATCGACGTCATTTGCTAGGATCATATGTAGTACCATTCAAAGAGAATAGAGACATTAGATGTAGTATGATCCAATGAGCAATCATAACTCTGTTAATGGTAGCACAAACTTACAAGGCCTTCCCTTGAGATATTCCCCACAAAACGAGATGGACAGTAGTATATTGGAATATCAGATAGGGTACTTGGGCTACACTAATCTACATCCACTCTATCGGATTTATTTCACAAAAACTCCTGACAAATGATTTGTTGGGCCTTATCAATTGAATATTAAGTTTCATAGAGTTTTCCAGCAGGCTGGACAAATAGATAGAAAGTTGTTACGTTCAAGATAAATCCTACAGTCCTAAAATATTACTTAAGAGGAAAACTGAGATCAGAAAAATACTTTCCTAGTACATACAAGGCAAAAGTATGATAGGTAACGAATTGAAAAAAACATGTATTTGAGGGTCACTGTAGCCAAAATTGTCATATCAAATGAAATATTCCTAGATGAGTCAGTCAACCAAAGCACCTTGATTCCTTAATACATGCACTTTCATGTGTGAACTACTAAAGAAGAAGTCCAACCTTATATAATTCTATATTATAGAGGAAATGTCAAAAAAATACAAGTAAAATTAATAATTCACACCCATAATAAAATATTATATGTAATGATGATTCACATGCAAGAAAACAAGCATTGATTGAATAAAATTCATACCTTCAGGGTCTATGTAAAAGCTTTTTCCCATGCCACTGCCTTTGCATTATCATGTCCTATTTTCTCCAGAAGTTTTGTAGGGTATGTTATGATAAATGCAGAGGCCTTCATAAACGTAGTCAAGCTACTTAAACATGAAAATTCAGCAGGTAAAATAAGAGTGAAGTCAAAGGACTAGAAAGACTCCAGCAAAGAGAATTGCTAGGGGTAAAAGAAATGTAAGAAGTGACAAGTGGGAGAGTGTCCCATGCACTAAATAAGATACATTAGAAGAGTTGCCAACATCCACTACATAGTTGCATAATGCTTTAAGAAGAACATGCATCAGCAAGAGGCTTGAAGCAGACTCCATTAAGAGATATGGACGAACTAGAGTAGGTTGCACGAATACCATAAATTTGTGAATTGCACACCAATAACATGACTTGAACAAAAGAAAAGAACACATGCACTATCATTGATGATAGTGTCGATGTCATTTCCATGATGAATCAGAAAATAAGAACGCATCAATGAAATAATGTGTCACCTTCTTTTGTATCTAAAATAGAAGTTTGATGTTGTTGTCAGTCACAATTTGGGGTGGTTTATCATTCTTAAAAAATAGAATACAATACTCACAATGAACTTGGCAAACCTTCTAGTGATATTCAAGTACGAATTTGCAATATTCCTGCTGATTTTGATGACCTTGCAGCTTGTAATATTGAATTTACTGGGGAAACTTTGAACATGCCATGCCCTATGTGAGCATGGGGAACTTCTATTAATGCTCTCAAGATTTTGGTTTTAGAACAAAGCCTTTCCACTACATGAACTTGAGCCCTGTATAGATAATTTTTGTAATACCTTGATTGCATTATCTAGTATAGATAATTTTTGATCTTGTATCAGAGAAGATGACAACAATACCAGCTGTTCTAGTGCCAGGAATGTTGAATCATCATCTCCTTCAGATTCAAAGGAAACTAGCCAACACTTAGAATATCAAGTCAGAATGCAATTCTTTCTTACAATGATAGAATACCTGGAAGCAATAGAAAGCATGATCAACACCCCCATAGTCATCATAATTTTTAGGATTTATTTGAAAATACTACAGAAGAAATGTATATCTATGAGCTGAAGAAGTAGAAATCTAGAAGTTAAATAATTGAATTGGCTCCCACTTCATCTATACCTGAGACTATGGATATAACAACATTGAAGGGTGTTCCATGCACTAGATAAGATACATTACAAGAGCTTCCAACATCTACTATAGACATGCAGAACATTTTGAGCAACATATGCATCAACAAGAGGCTTTAAGAAGATATCATTAAGAGATATGGATGAAGCAGAGTAGGCTACATGAATAGCATCAATCTATGAATTGCAAACCAATAACATGACTTAAATCAAAGCAACAAAACATGTGAACTATCGTTGATGATAATCTAATTTCATTTCCATGATGAATCAAAAAATAAGAGCATATCAATGAAATAATATATCACCTTCTTTTGTCTCTGAAACAAAATTTTGATGTTTCTTTCAGTCACAATTTGAGATGGTTTATAATTCTTTGAAATGGGAATGGTGGCTATGATAAGATGGAGTTATAATGGAAATGTAGTTTAGTTATGAAGTTGATAGTACCAAAGAGATGGAGAAAGTTATCTAGATTTTATGTTACAAAAGAATTTAAGACATAAGAACTGATCAACATGTCTTGTACATCATCGAAATGACAAAAAGTTACATTATCAGTACATAACCTGCCAAGAAAAGGAAGCTTGACAAATAGAAATCCAGCTGACCAAAATGATGCAGTTAACTTGGAGTTTGCTTATGTCATGTCCAGTAGCTAGTGATGTGTCTATGTGAAGATGATTCCAAGCCCACATCAAGCACAAAAATTGATGTTATGGGACCAGGATATTGAATTTGGAAGAGATGAGAGGTTGCTAGCCAAGTAGAGATGACCCTCATACGAGACATGTATGGGATCCCATGATTACATGAAAGAAATGTTCTAGGGATGAGATAGGTGCTGGTTTAGGTTATGTACCTTTAAAAGTTGGATCATCTCGAAGCATTGAATACAATAATCACAATGACATTGACAAACCTTCTACTGATCTTCAAGAACAAATTTGCAATATACTCAGACGACCCTGTCACTTGTAGTATTAAAGTTATTGAGGAAACTATGAACAGGCGCTACCCTATGTGAGCATGAGGAACTTCAGTGAACACCATCAAGATTTTGGTTTTGGATCAAAGCCTCTCCATTACAACCTTATACAATTCCATATTGCAGAGGAAGCATCAACAAATAGTATTAAATTAATATTTCACTCTCATAACAAAATAATATATGTAATGATAATTTGAATGTAAGAAAACAAGCAGTGACTATATACAATGATACCTTCAGTGTCTGTATAAAAGCTTTTTCCCATGCCACTGACTTTGCATTGATATGTCTTGTTTTCTTCAAGACTTTATTTATAGGGTATGTTATGATAATTGCAGGCCTGCACAAACATAGCCAAGCTACTTAAACATGAACCATTCAACAATAATAATATGATTAATAACTAGACATCAAATTTCTTACAGAGTACATCAACACTTTCCTATCTTCCATCATCTTCAAAGAAACATTTGTGACTGGGACATTGACTTTGGAAGGGATGAGTGGTTAGTGGCCAAGTGGAGATGGCCCTCATACAAGACAGGGCGTCTGGCACGCCTAGGCATGATGAGCTCTAGGTAAGCCACCTTGAACTAGGCGTCGAGCCCATATAGTGGCTGAAGTTTTCACCAAGGCCTTTTAGGCCCAAATTAATCCACTCAATGGTCAAGTTAGCATACATCCACTCTGAATTTGGTCGAAGCAGATCAAGTATAGTCATTTTAGGGTAGAAATAGGTCTGATTTAGGGTAAATGAGGCCTGGTTTGGGAAAAACTTGTCTGATATAGGGAATTTGGTCTTTTTTTTAGGAATTGGGACTGATTTTGTCAAATTAGGTATCATTTAGGCCAATATAGTGCATACTAGTAGAAAGTAGGTCTGGTTGCATCATGTTTTGCCAAGTTATGACCAACTTAGGCCAAATTTTGGCAAATTAGGTCGATTGAGCTCAAGTTCAGGGCAAATTAGGCCTAGTTTAGGTCTGTGAGTTATGATTTAGGCCAAGTTATAATTGATTAAGTTTAGCAATAACCAACACAACATAATATATAACAATATTGGCATGCTCTATACCAAAATAACATAGTTGACTTACTGTGACATAGAGACATGGGGAAAGCTATATTGATACTAGAAGAGGACCTTTAGGTAAGATGTGTGCTTAGAGCATCTGTATTTTGTCTACATATCAATATGATTAGTATGGATGCTACAAAAATAGATCATTTACATAGTTAGTTAATGGTATGTGTACAAAGGGTCCATTCAATCCAATTATAAAATTAATGATTTTTTCTCTTCTTATAATCCCATGAGTAAGTGAATGAGTGTCATATTTTTTTTGAAAAAGAATGTTCAAGGTAATCTGCCTTAAATTGGGTGCCTGACACGCCTAGGTGCCATAAGCTCTAGGTAAGCCTCCTTGAACTAGGCATCGAGCCCATCTAGTGGCTGAGGTTGGCACCAAGGCCTTTTAGGCCCAAATTAATCCACTTAAAGGTTAATTTAGCATACATCTGCTCTGAAGTTGGTCAAAGGAGATCAAGTATAGTCATTTTAGGGTAGAAATAGGTCTGGTTTAGGCCACATTAGACCTGATTTGGTGAAAACACGTCTAATACAGGGAATTCAGTCTATTTTTATAGGAATCATGACTAATTTTGTCAAATTAGGCCTCGTTTAGGCCAATATAAAGCGTACTAGTAGAAGGTAGGTCTGATTATGTCATGTTTTCCATGTTCTGACTGACTTAGGCCAAATTTTGGCAAATTAGATCGATTTCGGTCAAGTTTTGGGAAAATTAGGTCTAGTTTAGGTCTGCGAGTTGTGATTTAGGACACGTTATGATTAGGAATGGCAATGTATCGGATTTCAATGAACCCAACCCAAACCCAAACCCGACCCATATTATTTTAACCCAAACCCAAATAGACCCAACTTCCTTTGTAAAAGTTGTCACCCAACCCGACCCGACCCAAATTAACTTGGGCTGACTCGTAACAACCCGACCCGACCCAAACTACTTGTTAGAAAGAAAATTCTGGGATACAATGCATCACTGTGCGTAAATTTCTGCCCAAACCAAATTAGAGTTTAACATAGATATGAAACCTTAATTAAAGAGCAATGTTCTGAATCAGGATTTGCAGATATCATATGAACAAATTACTCTAGAAATTTGATTTATACAACTATACAATATCAAATACATTGAGAATGACATATACTTTACTGTGGCTATACCACAATATACTTTACTGTGGCTATACCACAGTTAGCCTGTAGCAAATCAAACATTAAAAGAATGCAATTTGTACATGAACTGCTTGATTAATATATGAAATTAATCACCAAATAATTAAAACCACATGAACTGTGTGGGTTTGGTACAGAATAACTCTAATGTTGTGAACGAAACCTTTATAAACAAACATTACTATTGACTGGTCAAGAACTTCTGTCGGGAATCCTTGTCGTGGCTGCCTTTACCACCGACCACCCCACTTGAGCAAGTATGCACCTGTTGACGTCGGAGCTGGACTTGGCAGCGGGTTTGGGGTTGAGTTCCTCTATCTCATCCGGAGCTGGTCTTGGTATCAAGAGGCAGAACATGATGAGCGTAGATCCCCTGTTAGACACACAACTCCAGCAGTGTCACAAACTTGTTATGGCCCATGTGATAAAAGACCGACTGCCAGGTGACAGTTCTGAAGTTCCCAGATAACACTATGATTCTACCACAGGGTCTAGTGTCCTATGGTAGTTTCAGAAAGAGGAAACTTCAGATAATGGGGCAGTCGCTGCTGGTTTCGGGAGTTGCACCGGTCATCGTAGACAAACACCGACTCAGCAACTTTGTCTGCGGCAGTGCCCAAATTCAGTTGGTGGCACCAAATGAAAACCCATAGGAGAATATTCCATCAAAGGATTGGAAAGCTGAGATCTTGCAGCATGGTGTTCCCTTCAAAACTCCAACAGCTTGACTCTATCACATGATGACGGAGAAGTCGAGAGTCTACAATTGATGGTGGTGAAAAGGAAGGAGAGAAGGGTATGACAGCTATGGTTTCCTGGATGAGAGTGCATTGTATTATCGGTCTGGAAACAAGGAGATTTCGCTATTGTGTAGCGATGAGGACAAGTCAGAGGGAGGGTGGGTTCACAGCGGTGGCTCGAGTTTCCCTAGTAATCTCTTTAGGTTCCTCTAGTTAACTTGGAAATGAGAACTTGGCAGCCGCCTGCGTTTGGGCGATGGGCACGCCCACTTAAAATGGGTTGTCGCGTGCGTTTTGCTCATAGACAGAACAAACGCCCGAGCATCTAGCCCAGATCTACCCACAAACCCATCTGACCTGAGATTTTTGGGTTGGGTCGGGGTGGGTCGGGTCAAATTGCCATCCCTAGGACTTATGATTGATTAAGTTTAACAATAACAAACATAACAATACATAGTAATGTGTATATTTAGATATATCTAAGTATATATGTGCAAATATAACTATATATGTAAAAATAAAGAACTATAAAAATTCCTAGAATCCAGCTAGGGTGGGAAGCATCTTCTAGCCGCCTAGACAAGTATGCCCATGACATATGAAACATAGTTATGAAGTAAGCATTGTAGACATCTTTGATATCTCAAATCTAAATCAAATCCTAATATATAACAGTATTGGCATGCTCTATACCAAAATAACATCCAATTTTATGGATGTTTCTTTCCTAACTTTTCCCTTAATTTCCTTTTGTAGTATATCAACTTTCAACATTTCAGCTGAACCGTCGAATTATAAGTTTTCTAATATATCCCTCCATCAGTTCTCACAACTGACGGCTTTGTCCATCCTTCCATAATTAACATAAGAACTATTCATTTCAAAAATTCAAGTAACATATCTTAGATATTACTTCAAAACCACCACAAGATGTGGATATTAATAAGATAAGACTGATATTGAATAAGATGAAAAAAGTACCAATATTTTGATGTGGATGCATACTTGCCTAGGAGGATAGGTTATCCTTCCCATTGAAGTGAAGCCTAGGGGGCCTAGGTGGGAGCCTAGGTGTTTCTAGGCATTCTTCATAATTGTTTATATTTTACATATATATAAATGATCTTGCGTATAGATTTAGCTATACTCAAATACATACATCACTATATACAACTGTATTGGTCATCCCTAAGCTTAATCAATCATTACTTCACCTACTTCACACTTGTCATGACCTAAGCTAGACTCATTCGGCTTTAATTTGACATATCAAGATCTAAATTGGACCTAATTTAACTTAGTATGCCCTAATTTGGCCTAAGCTAGAGCAATTTTTGCATAACATGACATGATCAGACGTAACTTCCCCTAGTTTGTCCTACATTGACCTAAGTGAGCCCCAATATGGCAAAATCATGCCTAATTCCTCAAATAAGATATGTTTTCCCCAAATCATACCTATTTCCCCCAGAAACAGACCTAATCCATTGGAATTAGATATGATTTTGCCTAAACGAGATCTATTTCTTTCCTAAAATAACTAAACTTGATCTAATTGACCAAATTCTGATCAAATCCATGATTTGGTCTTTAAGTGTCTTAATTTGGGCCTAAAAGTCTTTAGACATCCACTTTATTTATTTGAAAGCTTAGGCGCCCAGTTTAAGGCGACCCTCCTAGAACTTAGGGAGTTTGTTCCTTATGGATGACTAGAGAAGAGTTTAGTAAATTGTGATGAGTTTGTTGTAAACTTGCAACAATTGCAACAAGAAGTTGGTACAAGTACTTGTTCATGTTTGAAACAATATTGGTGATATTGGCATTATGAACAATTGAACATACATCTAGTCTGAGTTGAAGAACCCATACTTATTCAAAAAATGTAGTTAATGAACTAAGCTTGAGTTAACTATTGCTTGTCCAACAAATTTGTGAGCCTATAAGTTGCTTGGTGCTTGAGGCAGATAGTATCATGCGTTCATAATATTTCTAGCATCTATCTTGAACAGTTGAAACAATTATATTTTTTTAGACAAAGCAATGAAAATGAATCTTCAGTGGAATAACAATAGATAAGCTTCTTAAATATTGCCCGTAAATGGCTAGGACTATGGCTTTTCTATGCCATTAACGCTCAGATTCACATGGGTAACTGAATACAACTACATGTATGTTGCATTGATTTCTAGCTCATAGTAATTAGGTAAATCATGAAAGTGTGTGCTTCAATCAGCTGTAGCATAACAAGAGTACCTAGATATGTCATCTTGGGGGCAAGGGAGATGATAAAGCGCAAAACTTATTACAAGAAAATAGGCTTGTTAAACTTCCTCCCGAATTGTGGTGATTGTATAAATGGTTGGTTGGGTACCAGGTAGGCCTGGCAAAAATACTGCAACCCGACCCGATCGAACCTGACCCGACCCGAAAATTGGGTTTTTTGAGTTTGACATAGGGTCTAGATTTAAGTCAGGTAGACCCGAATCGGGTCTTTTAACTCTGGGTCGGGCACGACTTTGCCCAGAAAAATCTAAGGACCCGAGGCACCCGAGTGCGGAGCAACAGAACTGCAGAAGACCCTAGCAGGGTCAAAAATGGATCCATTATTTTGGGTCGGCCCGAAATGGGTCAAGCAAATACTGGAAAAGTTTGATATTCGGGTATTTCGGGTCTAGACTTTCGGGTCGGGCAAAATTGGGTCATGTAAATTTCGGGTCTTCACTGTCAAAAAAATCATGTTAGGTCGGGTCTGGACCCTAAGCTGGTCTGGTTGGGCCGGGTTCTGGGTCGGGTCCGTGAAACCTCACCCATTGCAAGGCCTAGTATCAGGAGGTTCTAAAATTGTGGTTTGGTAGTTGCATAGATATCATAGATGCCTCGGAACACCTGGTGCAAGGTTGAAATATAGATATGGAACTCAAGATATTCAAATTTCTAGTATTGGAACTAGAAGTCCATGGAGGATTGTAATGATAATTGATGAGAATGAGTGAGGACAATGACCAAGATACGCATGGAAGAAGATATTGGCTATGAATTGGTGTAATAGTTCACTCCAATAAAACTCAAATCAAACAATGGGTTCCAAGTAGAAACATCAAATATTAGATATCTTTTGTCTTCAACCAACTAGTTTACTGCAAGCAGAAGATCAGGCATACGGTTGGAACTGGGATGGATGACATTCCACAGATGTATGCATGGAAGTATATTTGTAGTAGCCTTTAGGTGGAGGAGTTAGATCTTGCCATAGGTACCATGAAAAAGGAGTTTTACAAATATTAACTCCAATAAACAAGGACAACACATTGTATGAAAACAGACAGTATGTAATTGAAAGCAACAAATAGAACTACAAATGAGTATACTATAATAAAAAGGAAAAGAAGGGAGAGCCAAAAGCTCATCCTTTCATGCCTACAGAACCAACAAGAATCCTAGGAAGCACATACACTTCTAGATAGTCCCCGTGTCCGTGTCGGATACATTTTGGACACAGACACTTCCCGAACACTGCCCAAAACATTTTGGACACGGCTGGGACGTGTCTAGATCATTTTGGTCTTTTTCTGCTCCCTGGACACAGCTGGACACTACCCCAAACACTTCCTGGACACATCACTGCAGTAGCTGCTGCTGCAATAGTCTATTCTAGAGTGTAAATGTCGAATATACAACTACTCTTAATGTATTATTACTGATAAAATGTAGCAAAGAGCTAAGATCTGATCACAATTATAAACAAATCTATTGAAAAAAAGTGATATGTAAAGTCTAAGATGAATCAGATATTATGAACTCATATATGCGTTCTGTAATATACTATTTCTACTACAAACACATGTTTTAATTTCTACTTCATGTTGTTTATACTACACAGATACATCTATATTCCTACAAGATTATACATTCATAAATACATTAATCTAGACAAAATTCTAAGATAAAAATCAGTTCATATGTAATGCACCAAAGTATATGTATAAATAAAAATAAATAGTTTTCCCTCATCCAATGTCGTGTGGGTGTCCTACATTTTAAAAATGTATTGTGTCTCGTGTCTGTGTTAGTGTCTGTGTCTGGAAATGTATCCGTGTTTCTTTGCAAGAAACAAAAATAAGAAGGAACTAAGCAACTCGACCCTACTACTCCTACGCAGTGATTTAGTGAACATATGATGCTAGAGGATGGCATCCATGCATGCCACTTGCAACTTCTTTAGAGAAAGCACTCTTACAATAACATGTAGCTACAACTCATGTTGTTTATTCATATATACCAATGGTGCATGCACCTTGGGTGCACACACTATCATACTGCATGACTTTCATCACCAAAACCACACCATAGCTTCATTCTTAGTGTTTGTACTATAATTTCTTAAAGATAGGAAGAGAGAACGTCCAATGTTGGAGAGAAAATCAATAGTGGGATTCCAATGAGAGGGGTTTCACGAAAAACTAACAATAGGAAGTAGTGTGGTCAAAGGCAAGGGTTATATGAAAAATATCACAAAGGTTAGTGAATTTTTATTAAAAGACTACTAGTCTTATATGTTGCAAATATATACAGATTGAATGTATATCTTAATAAAATATTTACTATACAAAGGGTTTATTTCCTTAAAGAAGGAACTTCTTCTGATTAACTTAGATCGACAAAGTTCATTCTATTCCAGACCATACTAGAATTATCAGGGTTATGTACATTCAGAGATTATAAGGTTAAACTCTCATTGCCATTAAATATCTTCAGTAATAAGGTTGGGTGTCCATTCAGTTGCCTTCTTGTGTTTATCCTTCCATAGCACACAAGTGGGGATTTGATTCTGCACCATGCTCTGAGTAGTAAGCATGTTTATGTTACACCATTTCATCTCATTTCCTACAATTTAATGGACAAAACACAACATTGTAGCACCAAAACAATACAAACACACAACACCAGGTATGGGGTTATGGGGCATATACCCACTAGCATCTCACTTTTTACCCTGCACCAATCTAGCTGGTATCTATACTATGCACCCCTCCCCATTTCATTCCCTACTTTTATCCAAAGCTTTCAGACCATTTTGCTACAACGGTGCTTCCAACGTGTCATGCTACTTCAGAATCACCTTGTTGCACAGATGGAGCAGTGGAGCGCTGGCATCCAGAAAAGAGGATAGAAGCCATAGCAGGAAAGGATGGAAGAGGTGACAACTAGAGCAAGGGAGGGTGCTGATAGCGACATTCGAAGCAGGGAAGGGTGTCGGTGACCACTAGAGAAGGGGAGGATTGTTGCCCTAGCTTCAGCACAACTGAGGAATTCCGTGGAGAAATGTCAGTTCTAGAGAGGCTCTATCAGGAATGCACAATACTAGGGGGTTTTGTGAGTAAATAGAAGTGGGACTAGGGACTTCATCTATTTGGGAAATAATCGATCGGTTCATTGGACATGTAACCGGGTAGCCGGGTCATTGGTTCAACCGTCCAGGTCACCGATTCAAAAGACTTTTGAACTCAAAAAAGGATTTTGAAGGAACCCGACCGGCCAGCCTTCTGAGTGACAGTTCAACCTATTGAACCAGCTCGTTTGGGTCGGGTTTTGAAAATCTATTTTTATCCATATATGAACCTACTTCACTCAACAATGTGACATTGAAACATATACCACCCAACCATATACATGGAAAGCTTGAACTCTTAAGCTTGATTTTTGTATAATCTCTCAAGCATGGATAATAGAGACTGTTACTGACTCAGTGTGCACTAAATGAGGCCTTGTTTTTAGATTTTCTGAAAAGTTGGCAGTCATGTATTTCCCAAAAGAGGTTGTTGGTCAGAATTCAATAGAAGAAAATACCTTCATAGTAGCTTTGTTGGAACATGTGATCAATCATTACTGCGTACTTCTTTTCCGTTGCCCCTGTACATGTCCTTTCATGATCAAGGTTTTTGTCACAAGCATTTAACCAAGCAACTTATATGTTACCACTTTGTACAAACTACAAAGTTACTGGTACTGCATGGCAATGGTAAAGCTACAATATTAATGAATCTTGAATGAGTATCAAGAGTCAAATTGAAGGATATGGGTTTTTTTCGATTTACTAATTATTAAGCTTTTTAAGATTTATAAATAAGAATATAATTTTGTTTACTATTATTAAAACATGATTTATTTCTTGTTTCTATTTTAGATAGTATGTCATATCTCATAAAGAGAGCTATATCTCTTTGTTCTTTTGACCATACCAAGACCTTATAATCCTACCACCCCCATTTTTATGGAGGCTTTAAACCCTCAATATGGAGGTTGTATTGTAGATTTGTCAGCATCAGTTGTCAGCATATATCTTATGAAATACCTTTGAGACGATATATACATAGCATTAAATAATTAACTCTATTTGAAATAAAGCTAGACAAGGAATGATAGCATATTACTAAGCATTTTTTTTCTCTACACAAAGGAGGGAGGAATCCAACTTGGATAAACGGAACTTGCAGTAGTGCAGGCACTGATGCAAAATGGAGTATCAAAAATTTCAAGCTAACATTCTTGAGTGATTATGTGCCAGTATTGACATGAAGAAACTAAATATGCCTACAAAAGAAGTAAAAGATAATTTTCATGTTAGATCTTTATGTAATTTCTTATAAGACAAAGTAAATGAAATTTTCCATGTTGCAATTTAACAAAAGTATTGTTTATGCATCTCAACTTGTTCGTCCGCTAGCATCAACTAAGTAGGTGTCTTTCTAAAGACTAAAGAGTAAGAGAACTGAACACATATTGGATACAATATTCATTGCAGTTGTGTGACAATTAGTGATACATACATCTTATGAATTCAAAAACCATATTATATTTATAACTAATAATTATCATATAGTATTGTTAGGTGGAAAAATCCCTCAAAATGATATAATTAATCAACTAATTTAATATGGGTATCATATAAAGAAACTATGCTATATCTCTACCCGTAACTTATTTCATCCACTGGTGAGTATTGTATTTACTAATTGATTATATATCTAGAATTTCCATACAAAATTTAGTGGCTAGGGACGAGCATGCTTCCGTGAAGACCTAAAAATACAAGGTGAACCAATTTTACTTTCCTAAATTTTCCAGTTCCAACCCCATCAATCCTTAATACCAAACTTAAGATGAATGGGTCAGTTTCAAATTTTATAATAGTAAGACCTTTATTGGTTTCACAAATTCAGGACTTCTAAGCTATTAATACAGTACTAATGGCATATTTACAGCATGTACTTGAATAGAACACAATAGTACTTGTTGAAAAGATAAATTTATATGGCCCAAGAGTAATAAATCTTTATGACATATCAAATATGAGCAAGCGCCTGCACAACAGTTAGTTATATAGTAGGAGAAGTAATATGCAAAAATACATATTAGAAGACTTGCCATTTATCATATCTGTTTTCAGCTAAAGATTTGTCTCACTTCAAAATAACTACATGGCTCTATTCAAAGCAGCCTTAAAATGACCAAAAAGGTTGTAAAGTGTTCCAATGTTTACAGAAGCTTGTAGGATGGGCAAGGGAAATATCACTATATTTTGGACAAAAACTTACGTTCAGATTTTTAAGAAGTGGGCAGTCATTACTAAAGCATTCGAGGAATAATCAGCCAACTTAGAAAAGATTTTAACCTTGATGAGAGTGACATCAACGCATGCTCATTTTCTTGTTACAAAATGAAAGCTAAATTAATGTTAAAACATACCGGCTGATATGGAAAAAAGGGGGAATATACTAAAGACAATCCAAATGCTCCTCTTCTCAAGTTCTAGCTCCTCGCTTCGAGCTTCCAATGGCCGCGATCCAACAGGTCCGTCTCCCAACGCTCGTGGTGTCTCCTAGCGGCAAAGAAAACCCAGCAAATATACCTTCACCGAGCACCGCGTCGGTCTCCCAGCACTGTCGTCGTCTCCTGGCCTTTTCGTCCCTCTCCCAGTGGCAATCTCCATTTCCCAGCTACCCTCGTAGCAATCGTTGTCGATGGTAGCTAGCAGATTGGGAAAGCGAAAAGGAGGGATTAGTGGGTGGCGGAGTTTACGATTTGGCGGGCGAATAGAAATGGGGGAAGAAAGAGCGCGACAGTAGTAAAGAGGAGAGAGGAAGAATCGGTTGTTTCCACGGTGCGTGAGAGATAGGTGGAACGAAAAAGAGGGGACGGGGGTTTACTGGGTGGTTGTGCCAGTACCTTTGATTTTTTTTTTTTTGGAGCCACGCTTTTGGTAGAGTAGATAAAAATGCGTGGGCTTTTTAGGCTATTTGTTGTAGTTTCGAGTAAAGAAAGGGATGAAGTAGAGCTCTAGTCCAAATAAGAAGGTTAAAACACACTTCCCAAATAGGAAGAAGGTGCAGTCGAAGGTTGCAGAGCAACGACAATAGAGGATGTGATGATATTTCGGGAAGGTACGAAAAGATTGATAGATATTAGACTAAAAGAGTCCATACTTTAATAAAATAAGAATCATTGAAATTAGGAAGACAGTGGCTAGTAGATGATTAATTGAAGAGCCCGTATGCAAAGAAAATATAGAACATGTATAGAAGCGAGCGTTTGGATTTTTGAAATTGAAGAACCATGTGCTAATTAAACATTGACGAAGGACGGAAACGAGTGGTCGCTTTTAGTATGATAAAATAGTAGATGAGTATTCATGTAAACGATATTATACCTTGCCCCAACTATACAATATGGATGGAAAAAGACCCAACTATACAATATGGATGGAAAAAGACCCAACTATACAATATGGATGGAAAATGATACACATAACAGACAAACCTATGAGAATAAATTTATCATTCTTTACATGATAAAAACAGTAAACATAGCACTTCATAATCTTCAAAGTTATAAGTACAAAATTTGTTTGCCAAGTAGTTGAATCTTCAACTAAGCACTTGATCTAGTAGATGAACTTAGACCTGTCAAACGGGTGGGTGGGTTGAGTTTGGGTTGGGTTGTTGCGGGTTTGAGTCTTGCGGATGCGGGTCAAATAGATGTAGTTCTAAACTGGTACAACAAAGACAAATTCAAACCTGACCCAGCGGGTTGCGGGTTGCCCGCATGTGCCCTTAATTTTTTAAAAAAATATATTACTAGTGTTTGTTTATATAAGATATGACACAAAACAATCACGTTGTATACATTGTCACGTAATATTTATTTATATATCTAAAAATGTGTTACAAGAAGAGTATCAAAATGCAATGCAGCCATGAACAAGGATGCAACATGTCTATTAAAGAAGAGCCAGACTGGATGAATTAAGTTTCTGAATCACATAAATGCTGGAACAACAGTGTACTATAGACTTTAGATGTTCATACATTAGTCTTAAATAATGACCACCTACAGCAAACAACAACAAAAAATACAACAATATCTAGTATGAATTGTGGCATCCAAATGAGACGAAGAATAGATTTTGGAAACTAAAACAAAGACTGAAATTTAAGTCAGTTCTAGTCAGACTGAAACTTAAGTCTAGCAATCGCTGCTAGACTTAGATTCTCGCTTGGTTTGTTTTTATTTCACGATCCGATTTTAGAGTCTACGTTATTGTGCTTTGTTAACTTGAATTGTAATATGCAATTGTGAGATGAGTATAGGACTGATTTAATATTTGCCCATTACTACTAAGTCGCATGGATGTAAATAACTAGTGTAATTAAGCGAGTCACCAACGGGTGCCCACAGATTTCCCATGAAACCCGCAAAGTAAATGGGTGGGTACGGGTTTGGGTTTTTCCAGCGGGTGGTAAATTTTGTGACCCAAACCTAACTTAAATGGGTCGACCCATGGGCGCCCGCAGATTTTGACCCAGTTTGACAGGTCTAGATGAACTCGAAAACATATGTAATGATACTCAAGATCCTAACTCTTGTACTCTATGTTGATCACAAAAAAATTGATTAAAAGAAATAGGCATTGCACTTTGGTCTCCTCAATCTGATACTATGATGCACATAAAAAAAAGTCAGCATCATGATGCTTGTATCAATGTTAGCTGGTGATCATGTATAGAATGTTGTTGAAGTCAATAAATAACTTAATTTTGCTATTTAAATGTGTATTGTTGGATAATGACCAAGAGAATATTGGCTCAATCAATCTATGAAATCCATCTAATCTAGATTTCAAAACATGGAGGAGCACAAAATATAAATGATACACTGACATATCTACGAATAAAAAAATCCAAGTTGGGTCGTTTCTACAATCAACATAGAAATTAGATGATAGTCATGTATGTCATATAGTTTGGAAGTAAATTGTTGTATCACAAATGAAAGTTTAGATTTCATGAATGCACGTGAAATTAATTTCTTTTGGTTTATACAATCAGACTAAGAAAAAGCCTAATGCCACCAAAAGCAAACAAAGAAGCTATTTATACATCATCAACACAATCGACCTTGAATTTAATATGGTATAATATGCCACTCAACACAATCGACCTTGAATTTTATAAGCTTCTTGTGATGTGCTTCTATAAAATAATTTCATCAACAACAAAGATGAGAACCATATCTACCTTTTTACCATGTTACATTCAAATTTCAATAAACAACATTCAGTGAGGAATATGACATTGACTAATTTATGAAGATATATTTGGCAAGAAATGTGTTGATATACAATCTAATAAATGTTTCCTGCAACAACTTTTTTCTACTCCAACACAACAAGTACAACGTGGAACCACTATTACTACCTCCTACATGTACACCTATTTGCTACTCCAACATAACAAATTAGGGGATCTCCTGCCCACCAAATAGATAATGCTAGCCTTTTACTACTTTCAATTTACTATATGGACCCTCCCTATAACATCCTCAAATCTAGGTACTTAGCTCAACCTTCATTGCCCTAAGCCCCATTTTAATTAGGATAGCATTACAGCCTTTTTTCTGAAATTATATTATATTTGAGTAAAAAAATCAAAGAAAATATAACGAAAAATAACCTTCTACAAAATGTTAATGACCAATTAATTAAGTCTTCAATTGGAGGTTAATTATATATATATATTCATCAATTAATTTTCTTTGACCCTAATTTGACATTCTAAATTTATCCTAAATCTAGTGATGAAAGAAAATAAATAAAATGAAAGATAATAAATCAAAATAATTAGGAGGAGCATAATTGCATTAAATAGATACCTATCAACCACATGAACGAATAAAATATCAATTAGTTTTAGATGAAGAAACTAATAACAAAATTGGATTCAGAACAACATAATTAGCTTATCTAGAATTTTTCATGTTACTCGCACCTCCTTTGACCAATCAATTAATTGATTAAAGATATATGTTTTAATACATATTAATGAATTCACAATAATTACATTTCCGACCCTTTTTTCCGCTCAAACCCATACCCTGTAACGTCACAAGTCCACAGGTCGTCTCCCTTGCGAGGATGACGGCTGCCATAACCATTTGACAGTTTCTCCCTCTTCCGCCTCCTCTTCCCCTTCCATTCCCTTCCTCTCTTCTATTTCTATTATTCTCTCTATTCCCATTACTCATCCTAAACCTAGCCTTCGACATCCCTCTTTGCTTGTGGCTAGCAGCCATGGTGGTAAGTAGGTAGCCTCCGCCTGCTACAGCGATTGGAAGAGGACCCCTGGTTCCGCAAACGATGCTGCCCCCTAGCTCGCCATTACAGTCGCCACACCGCAGTGACAGGAGATCCCCACGGCTATCCTTCTCTCGTCTCCATCATAGGTACCCCTCCCATCCCCGACGGTCCATCCATAGTTATCTAGAAACTGCAGACACCTCCATAGATCATTTGGAATTAGAGCACGGCTCCAGATCAGATGGCCGTGAGTAAGCCTTCACTCTTTATCAGGGACCCCTCTCCACAACCACGGTCTTCGACATAGATTGGATGATACTTTGCTGACACCAAGACAGTATCACCTCCGTTCTCTCTAAATCTCCAATCCACCACCAAGTTATATTTAGTCTGATTTGGTTGAGTCATTGACAATGACTATAATTGACATGCAACTCCAGCCTATACCACTTGCAAACCCCGAGCCAGGCTTCACTTCTTCTTTGTCCATCGGCCGCCAACCACGGTCGCATGACTGCTTTCCTTCATTCCTCCCTCCTAATCGGGCTTGGCGCCATCATTGGCAACCTTGCAATAACAGGAGCCTTTATGATGATGGTGATCATTGCCTACAGCCTAAGGTTAGTTCCAGTACAATATTTGCATATTCAAAATCTTCATTAAGATTCATGTACATTAAGTCTGCTAATCACGGCATATATATGGGGATTGTAATCTTAAATATAAAGAAACCAATTATATGGAACACCTTGATGACTAATTATATCATAGTTCAGATCCATCTAATTGACGAGTAAGTCATATAAATTGTGATTAGAATAGTAATCATACTGATTTATCCGTTAACTTTGTATCTTGCATATGAGTACATGTTTACATATACATATGTAAGCTAATAAGTGGTTAAGTCGTAGCTCACAATTTTAGTGGTTGTTAAATAATAGAGCTTAATATGATGTCATCCCTTTATAGATTCCCTAGATACACACATAAGTATATATAAGTATGAGTTAGAAGTTAGTAATACATATCAATCTACGGTACATACCTATCTATATTGATCAATTCTTTACCAAAGGAATATAACATAAGTATAAGAATGCATTATTATAGGCATGAGTATGGGTGACATGTTGGTGACATTGGAATCTACTTCAAGTACCTATATACTACATATTTTTATTCATGGCATATTAAAGAATTAGATGATAAAATACATAGACACTCCAATATACATGCTAAGTATAATGTTATGTATAATATTGATTCAAATGGTATAGTGAGAGAATGCCACTACAAAACCCAAGTTGAAAGAGTGCATATTAAAACCAACACACACATATATACCCTAGACATAATTACACCTATGTTACTAGAACTGAATATTAGATGTCCAATGATCATATAATCTCTTAATATGTTTAAACCCCTAATAATCCATTAGGAGATTAGAATTGGGGTAAGAAATATGTATATATAACTACACTAGGAGTGTATATATATGTATAATATGGTTTGACTAACATACAAAATGTGTTCCTAGCATGAATACTCAACTTTTGGGGACCAAGTGTAAGTACTGACTAAACCATTATTCGAGAAAAATAGGTATATACTCCTCCCTATTTAATTTTGGGCATAATTTGACTTAGATCTTCTTACAATGAGGTATCCTTTGAATATTGCCCCCTTTTATACATCCACATTGCAAATTCGTTATTTCATGATATTGAATCATCTGATTCTAGTTTTCTTAATGAATACTTTGTTGCCTCGGGTCTATGACCCCACCTGCTTTGTTGTTGTACTTGGAAATGTGAATGGTGAATGCAAACTATCTTGCTACTCAATTTACGCATGTCAGATAAATTGACTTGGTAACTATTGTTGACACCTTTATGTAACCATTAAGGTATGCTTTTCTATCCAGGATATGCTTTTCTACCCTTATATATGTGTCATTCTTTTCCTCCTAGTGTGTGTTTTTCCACCCATTTTACAAAGGTCAAATACTCAGTGGTATCTTTGCCCTACTATAGCTATCATTAGTAAATATAAATGCATATGAATGGTTATGATTGTTATAATATTTTGAATGGTTAATAGCAATATGTGTTTTCTCACTTGTTTATTTATATGCATCATTCTTTTGGACTTCATTTTCTTGATATATCTCTTGTTGGAACTTAGCTATCTTTTGATGACCCTCTATTTTTATGGAAACATCTCTTTTACTTATTTAACCCTTTTATATGCCCAAAATATTGTTAGATGTACATACTCAACTTTTGTTGACACATACTATTTTGTTTCCTATTTTTCTATGTGTTCTCTCCACCCAGGTGTAGGTGTTTTATAGGGTAGAGACTCAATAATGTTGTGAGCTCATTGGTGAGCTTAAGTACAGCTTGAGATAGCCTTGTTACCCTTTGTATATGGGCTAATGTGTATATAGATGTAACCTTTTCATTTTATGCACCACCCTTAGAGTGAGAAAGTTATGTACATGGAAACATTTTGTAATTTTGTAAATAGTTATGTTTTCTGCTGCTTAAATATTTCATGGCTCATGTCTATATCATTGATTAGGCCTACTATCGGGTCACACTTCTTATAGAATGGTATCTGAGCCTAAGAAGTCGATAACTAGAGTATTTCAAGTTATCCTAGATTGTACCTTAATAGGTAGGTGACCTTTAGAGGTTCTTGTCATACCTAATCCTAAATCATGTTTACCAATTGGGATTTACCCCCTATCCAAATTGGTGGTATATGTGTATTCCAAACAAAGTATATGCTCATAGTTTTGGGTAAAATCTTACCAATCCTACTCTCTTTTTATAGGTATGCTTTCTACACGTAAAGGTTGACTCTCCTAGGAGGTAATCTCTACCTCCTACCTTAGGAGAGGACAATTCATCTACTATAGAGAGTAGGTTGACTTGAACTCATTTAATTGTGTGTAACCCTAGTACAAGTCATTAAACCTTTTGCTTTTGATGTTTTCTAGAAGGCATATGATATGTACATTATGTGGACGGAGAATGCATGGATGCAAACTTAGGATATTGATATGAGTTTTAGATTTTGTGATTTTCTTTGATATCACGTGATGACATGAACTAGATCATTAAGGATTTGCTTGTCTCACTTGCAACATGGAGTTATCTCGACGTAGTTTTTCTTGAGACTCACCATCCAAGGTTTGGATACTATCCTAGCTAAACTTGTGATGTCTCAAATATCAAGGGTTTTTGAAGGAAGATGTAGATTCCATGTAACGATATGTGAGATTTCATCCCTGACACACCCATAATGTAGAAGTTATGCTTATCTCCCTTGTTCTATAAAGGAGTGATCACATAGTAGGATCATATAGTAAAACTATTTACCGTGTTATTTATTTATTTGTCTGGGGACATGTGGATGCACATTCATGTTTGGAAGGTATAGTGGATACTCTTTTTGTTCAAACTTAGGATGTACACCAACATTTAGATTAGGTGATGTAGATACATCTAGATTATATCCTTAAAGTGGTCGACCACTCTCTCATCGCCACCTTGTAATTCATTTATTTGATTTTTGAGATGAAGAATGGTTTGACTATCTTGTTCTAATGGGATTGTAATAACACCATGGATGTAAACCAACTAGGGAAGTTGGAGACCCTAATCTCTTCTTATTATATTTACACCATATTATAAATTAATGATGTTTTGGGATGTGATGGCCTAAGTCACAATTAAAAGAATGGTGGAATAATGGAGGTCATGCCTAGTAGGACCTACTAGAAGTTAAATACATGCTTGGATAAACATGTACCCTCTCCTAATATAGAATTTGGATATGATTGTTGTATTCCTTGATGATGTGAGTAGAGAATTCACTTTTACAAAGATGAATTGATGTTAGGGTGGTAGTATATGCTGGAGTTGGTAGAACATGGTCTACTTCGTTCTCAGATTGATTTTGGCACTATTTTGGATTCCATCACAAGGTTTCATCATCAAACTTATTTTCATTTATAAATTATATATTTATATATAGAAAACTTTTATGGATTTCATAGATGGTTTTGGAACCAAGTCACCACCATGAAGAAATTTTAGTAGCAGGTAGGACTTTAGTGATTTTTTTTACTTAGATGTTGAACCCTCTGACCCAAGATACAAGTGTGATATAGGATTTAAGAGGAATAAGAACAAATGTAATAGCTATAACCTAGTCGGCTACCCTTATAACCTATCTATATAGTTAGAAAGAACCTTTTAAGGGGTGGATCCTGGTTCACTGGTGCCTATAATTTATTTTGATGAATATTTGAAATCAATGGTTATTAGAATAGGAAACTCGTAGGTAACTTCTGGTAATAATGTCAAACCATTATCAACACTTCCATTACATGGTGGTGAGAAAGTATTTCTAACTATGGCATAATAAATGTCACTTTGGTAATTAATGAAAATAAAAATTCAAACAAAATTTATCTTCACTAATCCATGTAGGATGCACTTAATTCAGATAATGTACTAAGTTATACAAAATAAAAAGTTGGGGAAGAAAATGGTCAACACCCCTAATTTTCTAGGAATGCAATGTTAAGGATAATTCTATGCTATGAGGGAAGTTGAGTATTCCAGGAATGTTAAGAAAATGAACACACATATTTCCATAAATTCATAATGTAATACATAATATCAAAACATATGTAATATAAAGTGCATACATAAATTTTGTACCACGAATTTAATAAGTTGCATGCGACACACCACACACCACAGTGACCAAGGTGTATGGTAGTAAGGAACCTATGCAAAAAAAATAATGTTATACCTTAACCCTAATCTATTAAAATATTTATATAAAATGGTTGGTAATTAGATATTAAATAATTAATACTCCATGGTAAAATCTGAAACTATACTAAATCCTAAGATTTAACCCTAATTTTCTAGGATAAGAAGAAATATAAGAATCTTATGCCCTAACAATACTTCTACACCTGATAGAATAAGTAAAACTCAAACATGGAAATAATCGCAATAACATTGATAATAAATATCATGGTGATATATGTTGAGTTTGGATTTAATGGACTAGATCGGTCTACCAACTTGGTTTTAATCTAGATGATCCTAGTGAAAAGCTATTTTTGCAAATCTGGTCATTCATACTTAAATAATGGAAACTAGGAATGGTAGTAAAACCTAGAGAGCATGCTCAGTAATCTCATGACAATGATAAATGGATAGTTGAACCACCATAACAATCCATGTGACCATAACTAACATAACCTCGTTATGCTAACAATAGGACCTGGTGCTACTTTCATAGTAATCCTCAAATAGTAACGAGAAACATCGTTTCACCCCAAGAATGGACTTCAAGGATGACACAAAATTTCATACCATGATTAAGGGAACTAGAAACCTATAAGATCTTAGATGGTATAACTAAGTATACTGAGTTATGGCTTGGTGGATTTTGGGGAGAGAATCCCTTTTAAGGGGTGGAGTGTTGTAACATACCCAAATATAGGTACTTAGCTCAACCTTCTCTATTCTAAGCCCCATTTTAGTTAGGATAGCATTAAATCCTTTTTCCTTAAATTAGATTAAATTTGAGTGAAAAGATCAAAGAAAATATAATGAAAAGTTAACTTCTACAAAATGTTAATGACCAATTAATTAAGTCTTCAATTGGAGGTTAATGATATGTATTCACCAATTAATTGTCTTTGACAATTATCTGACATTCGAAATTTATCCTAAATCTAGCGATGAAAGAAAATAAATAACAGGAAAAAGAATGAATCAAATTAATTAAAAGGAGCATTAATGCATTAAATGGATAACTATCAACCACATAATTGAATAAAATATCAAATAATTCCAAATGAAGAAATCAATGATAAAATTGGATTTAGAATAACATAATTAGTTCATCTAAAAAATTTCATGTTAATCACACATCTTTTGGTCAATAAATTAGTTGATTAAAGATAGATGTTTTGATGCATATTATTGAATTCACAATAATTACATTTATTACCCTTTTTTGGTTGTCATAAGTCTGCGGGTCATCTCCCTCGTCTGGTTGATGACTTTCATAACCGTGAGATACTTTCTCCCTCTCCCCCTACTCTTCCACTTCCATTCACTTCCTCTCTTCTATCTCTATTCTTCTCTCTATACTCGTTCCTCATCCTAACCCTAGCTATCGACATCCCTCTTTGCCTACACCCAACGACTGTGGTGGTAAGTAGGCAACCTTCTTCTGCTATAGCAATAGGAAGAGGACCGCTGGTGATGCAAATGATGTTTCTCCCTAGCACACCACCATGGTCACCACCACTACAGAGATAGGAGATTCTCACGGCTATCCTACTCCTGCCTCCATCGCAGGTACCCCTCTCATCCCTTAAAGTCCATCCCAACCATGTATGACAAAGCCTACATGACTAATCTAGGTACTGACTCTTGTTCTCTCCCCTTTAAACTTCCAATTCTGGACTCGACAACATGCCATGTGTTCTGTCTAACTATGGGAGCATCATTGTTACAACCCCAAATTTTGGGTTCTTTTGGTGAGAAAGATATTTCAACAAATAATGATATAATTTGTTTTGAATAAGTGAATTTCATTTACAATAGCCTTGTTGATTGTTTTGTGGGCTTTATTGTCTATTGGGCCCAATAACAAGGAAAAGACAAAAGAAACTCCAATATTAATAAGAAATGGAGAAAAGAAAGATGTAGAAATCTCTAGAAGGCAAAAGAATGTTATCCAAAGTTGGATTTCGTGCCTCTTGGGTTCCTTGGGTCCCAAGGAGTCCAAAGTTGCAAAGATAATGCAACAAGAAAAGAAAATATCAATTAAATATTTCTTTAGTAAGAAAGAAATTGAAAACAATGATAAAATGTGGGAAATAAGTAGAAAGAGGTACAATTGAGTTATCTTTGGTGGATTTTCGTATCCATAAGGTTTCTAATGCTAAAAGGAACTCCAATAAGGAAAATAAAAAGAGAGATAAAGAGAAATCCTAAAAAAAAGACATTCTAATAAAGTAAGATAATGAGAAATAATGGATATAGATGCATCTAGAAGGATAATGAGTATCCACTAAAAAGGATTTCGAAATATTAGAGTTTCTTAGGGTTCAAGGAGCCCCAATGGAGAAAAAGAAAGAGAAAAATACCAATAATACAAAATAAGAAGATAATGTGATACATAATTAATGGATTTTCTGGCATTATTCAAAAGGAGGTATTTTCTATTTGAAGGAAATATAAATTTGTGCCAATGGATTAAAAGTCAAGCATAAAGAGAATAAGAGAGATGATTTTCAAATTCCTAAATATCCAATGAACATGGTATATTAAGAAGATGATTAGGATAGATAAGTTTGCTTCCTAATGAAGGAACTTGGGTTCCTATTGGGAAAAGAACTTATTGATTCATGGATGAACACCTTACGGCGTTGATATCCTCCCCTATATAAGAGTTGAAACCATAGCCTCGAATCCAAGAAGACCTCAGACCTCTCACATCTTCTTCAAACCTTGCATCCATTCAAACCCTAACCGGAGGGGGTGGTACGATCCCTAAAGCAATGAGAGTAGTACAAGGAGATCACGACGCTCTTACATCATCAGAGAGAGACTTGGCGATCATCTTTTTGGCTCCTTACACCTGCACGACACCCATAGGTTGGCTACAGGTCATCCATGGCTGCAGACCTGCTGGGCTTAATCTCGGCCATCCTGGTCACGTACCAGAGGCATCCTCACCTGCACAGGGGCACGACGGAGATGGGGGAACCACCCTGGTGGCCGTCAAGGGCTAACAAGAGGCGGCGGGGCCGCACCAGATCCTTGCTGCAGCAGCAACAGGTGCAATTCGCGCGTAAGAAGAAGATCAATACAATTGGACTAAAACACCCTTCCAAGGCTCGAAGAGCTGGGTCATCATGTAGGGGTAGTTTCGTCATTTCATTATGTTTCTAAACTAGCCGGGTTACACAGATCTACGTTGCATGAGTTGGCCGACGTGTCAGCCTCTGATTGGTTCAAGTAAGTTAATTTTGCAAAAATCGTATCTTTTTATTGGTAGCTCGGATGAATGCATATAAAATATGAAAGTTGCTGAGAAAAATAAGAGGAATCCATTAAAAATAGTTTTAGAAGCGAATTCCTCTTGAAATTTGAAAATTAGTGGAAGTTATCAACTTTAATGCTTTAATGATTAAGAAACCTTATTTTGATATGATTAATGTATTTAGTAGGGTTTAAAGGATGATTAAAGTTGATATTAACATGTTAATTATAAAAAGGTACATTAAGAATAAAAAGGATGAACTTTGCATGTAATTGGTTTAATTTAGAATTCCATGTGCATAAATGAGCTTTAATGGGCCTTGAAACCGTAATGTTAGTCATTATGACACTTAATGTCTTTAATTATTCAAATTCATAAATAAAGTTGAGAGATGATGGTTTAAGCTAATTCGAGTATAAAAGTTCCTAATTGAGGATAAATACCCTTAATATGGTAATTAGGGTTTTCTAATGGATAAAGGTGGAATAAATGGTAAATATAGTTCATATGTGAATTAGATCGTAATGAACTGTGAGTTATTAATTCAGAAGGAACCAAAGATGATAATTAGGCTTAATGATCTTATCATGAATTAAAAGGATAAAAATGGTAGTTTTAATGTAAAAGTGGCATAATGGACTTAATTCATGGTTAATTGTGCCTTTAATCTGAAATTAGGGTTATATGTTGTTAAAAGGTAACCTTAATATCTTTCGTGAAGAATAGATGAGACAATTAAGGTTTGTGAGTAATTGTATAAAATTAGGGTTTAAAATAGTATAAATGAAGAGAAACCCTAATTGCAATGGAAACCCTAAAAGTGGACTAGAAACCCTAGGAAGCGAGCTAGGTTTAATAGATCTTGGTGGCATGATCAATGATACGAAATTGTATGCATGTTTCAGGATCTCTTTGTGTGCTTGCTTGCCTATTGGATTTCTTGCATTGATTGGATTAATTCTATCTCAAATCATCCTGACATGTATCTGGTTAATTATGGTTAATAGCATTAGTTTCCTGAAGAGTTTCCCAGATGATTCATCACATTGAATGCAACTTATCAGTTTGGATGTTCATACTTACAAATTATAAAGTCACTATGATTATCACAATTGTAAAATAAGTGTGTATTCTCGCACCTACATGCCACCCTGATGGATGATGCAAAAACGTCAAGCCTAGGAGGGAAGACCAATGGGCACAATGAGAGGTGACCCCAGACACCATTCTCGGGAATGAGAAGGTGGTCTATGTTACATGAGTAATGGGAACCATGAGAGGTGACCCTAGGCACCAAGCTCGGGATTGATAAGGTGGCCTTAAGTCAATGGTGAAAGAGAAACCCTAGAGGGGGTATTCCAGGGTTAGGGAAAAAACAGTGGAGAATGACACATTGAATATGTAAATTGGCTTGTTAATTACCTTGATTGTGATAATTAGATTGTTAGCCATATTTATGAAATTTTGGTTGTCCCCACATATCTGCATATTTCGATATGTTGACCGACATTTTATTTATCGGTGTTTTAGGTGCCAGATTGAAAAGGACAAATAGTAAAATGGCATATGTGGAATTAAATAAGAATTAAAGTACAAAGGAGGATTAGTTAGAATAGAGTCCAGATGTGGATAGAAGTTAGATATCCATGTTTTTTTAAAAAGGTATGCAAAGTTTTATTTTATTCGAGCTTTCAGCATAGTTTGGTAGAATTTTATAATTATTACTGATTATTTGTCGAACCTTTGATCTTATTAATTAGGATAAAAACTCTGACCTTCGGGTCTCCCTTAATTGGGGGTTACCGGGAGGTGGGGTTGTTACAATTGGTATTAGAGCATCAGTTCCTCATTTAATCTTTAATAATTATTAAATTTTACAAATTCTTTAGAACCCAAGGTTGTTATTAGAGGATTTTCCAAGAGACAGAGGTGTCTAGAAAAGGATCACGTCCGGGGGCTGGCAAGATTTTCCTCCACACCGCTAGTCGGAATACGAGGACTCCCAGATTAGTGTGACTGTCTGGCCAATGTTTTAGGATTTGACTTGAAATAAGATACCTTTAGGACTCTCTCATCTTGGTCATCCCTTCTCAACTCAAATGTTGTCAAGGACCTTAAGGATTAGGGTTTTCTCTCTCTTCCTCACTCTCTTGAGGTATGGGTAAAGTTGATAAGGTTTAAGGAATCCTCCACCAAATTAATGAAAAGCATGTAAATAAGATGTCATGGATATAAGCTTAATAGTTTAAGCATAAGATAAAGAATAGTTGCATGCTTTGGTCAGATGACATGAGTTGTCATGCCCTCAGGAGAGACTTGAGGCTAAACCTTCTTATCAGGAGGATGAGTAGAGAGTTGGTCTTGGAGGCAGAGTTCTCCAATGTAAGTAGAGACCTGACACACCCTCTGAGGATGATGCTAACCCTAACCCTAAGTGGTGGTTAGAGAGAGAGATGACATGATGAGTTAGATGTCATGATAGACCAGGTGTGTGGACATGCTTTTGGATGCCCATGATGTTATGAGCCATCTGAGGTTGAATGACCTAGTACCTTTGGTGACCCAACCCTGGGAAGGGTCATGCATGTTAGAGTGAAGGATGTCTCCTTCTATGATGAGGTTAGTGAAGAACCTATGGAAAACCCATGATCTTATATGTGCATGGCATAACATGCACCCAGAGTACGTCAGTAGTGCGACAGTAGGTTGAAACCCTGGTCGGGAGAGTATGATGGATAGCTTATGAGATAAGCATAAAGGGTTATGGATAATCTTGAGTAAACATGAGTTGAGCATAGGCTTCACCCATGTAGGGGTATGCTTGTGAGTTTGATCCACCTTAATGGAGAAAGAACCTCTAGTAGTAAGGCTGTTTGTAGGGTTAGCTCTATAGAAAGAGAGAGGGCAGGACCCAAGCAAGTAGGTTGGAAGCTTAGACTCTGAGTTATGAGGAACAATGGGGAGTTGAGGATGATGTGGCCTAAGTGGATGGTTGTGGTTGCCTCATGCATGATCCCTAGAGGCTGATGGTATCTTGGTTGCCTTTAGAGGAACCAAACCCTAGAGAGAGGATGAGGCCACTGGTACCTATGAGCCTATGGTATAGATGTTCACCTTCTAGGGTTAGGAAGAAGAGTTCCTTAGACCATGAAGAGGCTTAGAAACAAGTTGTGAGGCCTTATACCTTGTTGGTTGTCCTTGACAAGGACTCCACTCTGAAGTGTGGTTCAAGTAGAAGGATCATGGGAAGTGCATGTCATACCCTGTACATGCTTTGATCGTGGTTAAAAAGTTGAGTAGACAGTTGGACATCAGAAAAGTGAACCTAGGGTTCCTAGGCCTAAGAGGGGAAGTGGTGTACCTGATGCTCCTAATGAGATTTGAGTTTCTATAGACTCGAGCATGGCACTCCTCATGTTGAGAGGAAAGGGAAACCCCATTAAGTCAGAGGTATGTTTGATGAACCCCTCACAGCTGAGTTGGTGACATGGGAAGGTATGTTCTTGGTCCAATGTTGAGGAATGCGAACAAGTATGACCTAGCATGGTTTAGTAGGTGGTCTGCTTGTGCCTGAGTAGCTTGTTGGGTCAAGCATGCTCATGTGGATGTAAACCCTAGACATAAGCACGTTTGTGAACTTTGTTATCAAGGTGTAGTTTCCTCCCATCTTGGGAGAGGGACCCTTTTGTAGGGTGTATACTAGTTTTGTTGGCTTTGAGGTAACCTAAAGAGGTCTCATAGGATCTTGAGAAGCTAAGTGAAAAGTACATAGTATGAGAATGAACCTGTAGACCCATACATAACCATCTCTAAGTGCATGTGGATGTGTTACCATGGAGGTAACCGGTATGGGGCTTGACCAAGGTAGGCAGGTCACCATGACCCCTATGAAAGGATGAAATTCAACACGTGAATGCAGAGAGAGATGATGGAGACTTGGGTAAGGTTCTAAGTTGGGCATGTACTATGTTAGAATCCTAAGTCTATCCTAGGTTCAAGTAGGGATAAGACCGATGGATGTAGGAGTTACCTAATTCCCTAATTGCACATAACCATAGGGTCAAGAAGTAACTGCTATCATTGTCTGAGGGCCATGGGTTAGGAGATTGATCACCTTCATGAACTCATGGGACCCAAAGGGCAGATGAAGAGGGCACTATCTGATCCATAAGGGAAGAGGGATGACCCCAAAAGTGCCGACACCCTACAGATCTAGAGGAGATGACCAAGGATTGTGTGGTGACCAAGTAGGTTTGAGACCAGTTTCCCATGGAAGTAACTTTGATATCGAGATGATTGTGATGTTGAGACAAATGTTGCACATTTCAACTTAGATTTGAAGGTGTACTGGCAAGGTGGGATGTACCATCTCTACTCTTGGAATAGGAAGAACTCTAGATTTGGACGACCGCCAAATGCTTATTTCCTCTTGTTATGGGAGTAAGAGATAGGACAATACGCATGCCATACACCAAGGATAAATATGATGTGAGTGGGAATGTTGCAATGAGGTATGAGGAAAAAAATGATAACATATTCTTGTGGAGTAAATGATATGTAGATGGTTTACAAACATCAAGAGAAATAAGGTAGTCATCTTGAGAGGATGTTTTATCATGAGCTATGTGGAATTTGCAAGTTATACAAGGTTGAGTTTGATCCCCATGAGGATGAGCTCAGAGTGTTCATGATGAAGATAGACTTATAGTCTGAGATGAGATGATAAGTGGAATAAATGGAGGTGTATGTCTTCAACATTACCTAATATATAAGGATATGAGGTGGTAATGGATGTTCTGATTGAAATGCAGCTGCCTAGTTAGCTAGAGGCTAGAAGAGGTGGTTAGGTTAGCCCTCAGTTTGAAAAAGGGAGATTTGTTTGGCTAACATTCTGATGTAAAGAGATTTTTGATTAAGTTAGTAGTTGTTTAGTTAGCCAACCTAGGCCTTGATGCAATAAAAGAATGGTTGTAGAACCTCAGATGCACTTCTCTAGAAAGGAAGGTGATGAAACCCCGACTAGAGTGGTTTAGGGTTTCTGAGGGATCAATCTTGAGGAATCATGACATACAGAAGATCATGATTTTAAGATCACCATACACCATGGCACTGCTAAGATAATAAGTAGCAGTAGTACTTTGATGCCTAAGATGAAAAGTGTACAAAGATGCATGTGGTTTGTCGCCATGCAAGCCAGGAGGAGAAGGATAAACACCAGTAACCCAAAGAGTTGATATAGAGGATAATGAGTCCCCGAGAGGAAATGGGAGTTCATCACTATGGATGTTGTGGTAAGTCTCCCCTAGACCAAGGAAGGTCAAGATGCAATATGGGTTATGGTAGATCGCCTTACCTAGATAAAATGAGAAAGAAAGAATATTGTCAAGGGAGTGATCCGATTGAACTGCATGTGTTACAACCCATATCAGGGTTAGTCAATAAATATCTTGAATTACGTGAAACACCTCAATTAGTGCTAAGTTTTTGTTAAACATCATGAATAATCAAGATAAGACAACATGTGAATCAATAGTCAAGATTTAATCATCTGAGGTAATTAATGATAATAGTAATGATGATTGTTAAGTTAATTGAGTTGATTTGAGTGCTGACTAATGCAATTAGTGTTGAGTATCAAATTAAATATCATGGTTAGTCAAATAAGTTAATATGTGAATCAATGGTTGAGATTGAAACCTCTGAGGCAATTAATGATAATTTCATTGTTAATAATTAAGTTAATTAAGTTAAATTAAGTACACAGATGAGATTAGTGCTTTGGTCAAGTGTTACTAATTGATTAGCATAATTTCTTGCATTGAGGGTGTAGAAGATCTTACACTTGAAAATTTGCAAGAGAAATCATCTCAATCGGACATTCGAGGCGAGAGTTATAATATTTCCTAGAACCTAGACCTAGTATGCAATTTCTCCAATAATAGGTTATTAATCTTTTCCCTTTTTCCTTTATTTACTTTCTCGCTTATCTTCCTTCTTCAGCGATCGGTTACAGGAACCGACTAAACACCCCGATAGAATAGGGAAGCGGCGCATAGCAGGGTCCCGATCCAGCAGAGGGCGATGGCAGGGGTGATCCGAGCTCCGTGAGCCAAGCTTCTCTAGCAGTGCCCACCTTCTTTCCTCTTTCCCCTTCCTTCCTATCTCCTCCATGCCCTAGCGACATTCTTTAACAACCAACCTGCTTGGGCGGCTGACCATCTACGGGTACGGCGCCCTACAGAGTTGGCCGACCACCGCAGGGGCATCCGTGGATTGGTCGAGCAAGTTAGGACGAGGGCGGAGTAGCCCTTGGCTCCCAGGGCTTCGAGCAAGCTGGGACGTTTCCCCCACCCCACTCAACTGCAACACCTAGCCACCTGCGGCCCTAGC
This sequence comes from Alisma plantago-aquatica, assembly GCA_963693085.1. Lineage (NCBI taxonomy): Eukaryota > Viridiplantae > Streptophyta > Magnoliopsida > Alismatales > Alismataceae > Alisma > Alisma plantago-aquatica. The sequence continues at coordinate 796,609,761 of OY856410.1, read as the reverse complement.
GGCCAAAAGCTGCAGCTGCAGTCGGGCGCCAACCATGAGCCACTTGGGCGCAAAGCAGTAGGAAGACGCCATCTTCAACTCTGACTTTGAGGCTTTTGGTTGATTCCGCAACTCCCAGTTGCCTTTACACCTAGCCGAACTCTCCCTTCCACCTGTGCACAAGTGATGTTGCTTCTTGCTTGCAGCAGGTCCAAACAAGGACCATTCTGGGCAAAGAACAACATCAAATCAACCGATTTGGGTTCGTCCTTGAGGTTCCGGTGAGATTCCATAGCTTAAGCCAAGACTTAGTTTTTAATCGAGTTCATCTTCAATAAGATTTCCGTCTCTGCGCAGGTTGCACGACGTGCAAATTAGTTTGCATGGCGTGCAAAGTTACAGAAAAATAGGATAGAAAGTCGGCCAGTTTGCACGGCGTGCAGATCAGTTGCACGGGGTGCAAAGTTGCAGAAAAAGCAGAATTAGGTGTGTTTGTGGATGCTTTCGGTGGTTACGAACACACCGAAGTGGGTGAGTAGTAGTTCATTTAGTAATCATTATTTAACTCAATATAAATGTTGAATTGCTTCTGTATCAGTTAGTATAACTTTTAAACAGTGTAGTACATACAATAGAGTATGTTAGTTTCATTGGAACTTGAAATACCTAATATGCTTAGTGAAAATGATGAAATTTTCTGTATTATACTTGCAATGTATTTGCTGATTTAAAAATAGATGTTTAGCATCGAAAGTGGATAAATGATACGGAATCATGTTTAATGATGATAAAGGATATATATTTTGCTTCATGTGATATTTGGATTGTGCAATATGCATGAAATGTGATATTCCTATTTAAATGTTTATTGTTAATCAGTTAATAGACTTAGGTGCCCTAACACCGTAGAACCCCTAAGAGAGGTCTGCTTCTTAGGAGTGAAACTCGTGTTGCAACATCATCCGTGCTTGTGTCACGGACAAACGAGGAAAGAGAGGCAGTGTCCAACAACAATCGTGCTTGTGTCACGATGGCACTGGGGAAAAGAAATGGGGGTTATCCAACACCATTCGTGCTTGTGTCACGAAGGTAACCCCGTGAGACTCTCTACCTGTGTACTCAGGTTAGAGGAGGAGTCTAGAGTACTAGAATACTGCAGTGAGGCCCTTGAGTGCCTAGGACCCGCAGTGAGGCCCTTGAGTGCCTGAGAGTACAGTGAGGCCCTTGAGTGCCTGAGGCCCTTGAGTGCCTGAGAGTCCTGTGCAGACCAGGACGAGTAGTCAGACTTAGCATTTCCCGGGTGTGTCGCTAAGTCTTGTACGGTGGGATCGTAGCATGAACTTGCTACAGATCTTTATATGCAGAGTACACTGCATATGATTAGGGCATAATAATATGAATAAGTAATCATGTAGGATCACAGTAAATTTATATAACTGTTTATTTACCCGAATTATCTGTTGATGCTTAGAAATGTGATTATTATCTGTATATCTGCTATGTTATTAGAACTGCCTTGCTTAGTTCTGCATTTATGTTTAATTTAAATTTATAAACCTGATGAGTTGTTTAGTGATAGCTAAGTGAAATGCTATTCACTGAGTGAGTAGGCTCATACCTCTACTCAAAACATTTTCAGGTTATCATCAGCAGCAGGAAATCTGAAGGATCCTTTCATCCTATTGCTTAGTCTGTAGAAGGTATACGTAGTTAGTAGTTAGAGGTCTCTTAGTCCTTTCCCCTCGATCTTTGGGACAAGGTGTGAGTGAGAGAGTGAATGTGTATAAAGATGTAAATTATCTGTTATGCTTTATTTTATGTCGAAAAATGTAATATGATGTAGACTCTGTTTATATTGCTAGTCAGTTTAATAAAGATGCTTCCGCAGTTTGTTTAGTTTCATTTTTACAGCATAAATTAGATTATCCTATTAATCTCTTTAAATTGTTTTAAAAAGTGAAGAGTGATTGGCTTATGAGTAAATCCCATCCTGTCGCGTCCTAATCTTGTGGTTTGTGGTTAATGTGAGATCGGGGCATGACAATTTTGGTATCAGAGCATAGGTTGAGTATATGAATACTCTAAGTCAAGGTCAGGGGACGATAAGAGACCAATAGGATTAGGACTTAGGTGTCTTCCTTCTAACTACAATTTTATAACAGGAAATGTTCTGTTATAGTATTGTAGATGACAGGAAGAGGACGTGGTCACAAGAATCAAGTTGAGAATTTAAGCTGAGTTATCAGGGATCATTAAGATCAAAAGATAGAATTATAATTAAGATGGATAAGAAATGATGTGTCTTTAGCTCTGGGAGGTCTGAGTGTTTAGATGCCCTGGCTAGGTGTCTGAATACTTAGATTGACCAGTATCAAGCTACTCTGTCTGTTCTTCTCTGGATGCCCTGGCCAGGTATGCAGAGGAAGGATGGGCTAGAGAGAAACCCTAGAAATCTTAGGGTTATGAGATAAGAAATTAATGTAGAAATAAGAGATTACATATAAGATGTGATTCAACTCTTGTCTATTATTGCTTATTTGATTTAAAGATCACTAGAAATGCTCTTATATGTATGAATTTAGATTTTCAATTTGTAGAATATATATGATCCTTTTATATTGTTATGTGACATGAAGTGATTTAATTATTATTCAAATTCTTTGTATTAAGTATACCTGAAGTTATGCTTAATTGAGTTTTCCCTAAGTGGATATTCTTTCCACATGTTTAAGATTAATAGGAGTAGGTTAATCCCGAGTAGCTCTTGACTTCAGGACTACAGGTTCGGCCTGGTCCGGCTGGCAGGATGCGTTACTGGGATCTAATGACTCCTATTAACAGTAAAATAAGAACAGACTCTGGATGATTTAGACCCGTAACATAGTGAGAATGTATATATACTAGTATGTTTAAACTATGATAGAATTCTAAATGTTCTTTTGTCTTGAGAATTAGGGCTTGAGAAGCATAGACCCTAATCGGTCCAAAATAGGGTTTTGATGATACATAAATACAAATTTGATAAGTAAAGTGTCTCAGTAAATGATTTTTAGTATTTTATGTGTAACTCTGATTTAGCTAAAATTTGGATATGATTTGGATATATAAAATATAAAAAACATAGGAAAATATTAGAATTTTTGAAGAATGTTCTGACCTGTTCATCGGCCGAGTTTTAAACTCGATCGATCACATTTTCAGAATGATATAGCAGTGTGGTAATTGAATTTTATCTTTTTATTGATATATCCAATTTATCTCAAATTTTTACTGGAGGTCTAAAACTTCATTAGGAATAACATATAAAATTTCCAGAAATTGTGGAGCTTGTTTTAGCTGTTTAATAAATGAATTACAGAAACTATTGTGAAAACTGAATTTTCAGCCAATATAATTAAAGTTGAGTGTTGGGTTAATATGTTATTGACCCAAGCAACTCAATTTGATCTATATGATCGACCACACCCGCGCACAATAACGCTATGTTATTAATAAGGATCAAACCCTAGAATGATTAGAGTTGAAGTAGTTTAAAGGATATTATTAGTGATGTAACCTTGTATACTAGTATCTTTGTAAAATAAGACCTTGAGATTTGTTCTATGAATAGTAAACTGGATTTGATAGTGACCTAGGGTTTTAAGGTAATTAATCTGAACGGTACATGAACAACATGAAATGACTTACATAAAAGAGTAAAACATAAAATTGAAATGTAACAATAAGAAAGTAGCATAGAATGCGGAGTATTATCCGATATGTGATCTAAAGATAGTTGATGTAGTTCATGTTTTTAAGACATGGTGTCACTATCTTTATGATGTGACAATAGATTATCACCCTGGTAAAGAGAATGTGGTGGCTGATACTATCAGCAAAAAGTTAAGTTCAACAGTTAATGCGTTCTCTATGACAGGTTTCAATAGAGACCTGTTAGTAGAAATGTGGAAGTTGAACTTAGGCTTAGGGATGACAACACAGAGTGATTTGATTGTACAGATGTAAGTTAAGCCTACTTCTTATGATCAGATAAAGGAACTACAATAGGGTGATAGTGAGTTAAACCAGACCATGCATGACATGATAGGAGGAAAAGAGACCAGAGTTTAAGTTTTAAGATGATAAGGTGTTGGATTAGCATGACATGTTGTGTGTACCTCGAGATAGTGAGTTGGAAGAAAAGATTCTTATGGAAGTGCATGTATTGATGTATGCTATGCTTTCAGGAAAAATACTAAGATGTATATGAATGTCAAGGAATTGAAAGATGGTCAGATATGCAGAAGGATGTAGCGGATTAGGTGGTTAAGTGCAATGTGTGTCAGCAGGTTAAGACTTAGCATCAGAAACCTATATGTATTTTGTAACCTTTTTTATATGCCTAAGTAGAAATGGGAATGGGAATTTATCACAATGGATTTTGTGGTAAGATTACCCAGGACACCTAGAGGTGGTGATTTGATATGAATGATTGTGGGTAGACTAATTTAGTCTGCTCACTTTCTTCATATTAAGTCGACCTTTGATGTCTCGAAACTTGACAAAGATATTCATGGATAAAATAGTTAGATTGCCTGGTAATCTAGTTTCAATTATATCTTATTGAGATCCTAAGTTCACATCTAGGTTGTGGAAAACAGTTGCATCGTGCTTCAGACACAAAGTTAAGATTCAGTATAACCTTTTCATCTGCAGACGGATGGTTAGTTTGAGAGAACCATTCAGACTCTTGAGGACATGCTGAGAGCATGTGTTTCGCTTTTCAGTGGAAGTAAGAATAAATATTTAAGTCTTATAGAGTTTGCCTAATGTGAATGTTGAGATTAGAAATACACAACTGATAATGGTACAGTTTGATTATAAACCCAGACAATACAAAATTGGTAAATCATAAGATGCATGATTTCAAGATAGTAAGATAGCATTAAAATATGCAAATAAATCTAGTTGCATGCTTCCTATTATGTTAATGTGTGTGACTTAACATTTACATAAATTGGCACGTTTCTCTGAGATATCATTAGAAATTCTCAAGTACTATTAATTATTTGTGTTATGATATGTAAGCAACTCTTAATTGAGTTATGTGATGCACAAACCAGGAATTTGGTTAATATGCACGTTCTTCGAGAAATTTCAGATAATTGAAAAATATTACATATGGTTTCTTATAGGTGAAGTAAATTACTTGTATTGATGTAATAAGATGTTCAACTACATGAATTCAGTATGTATGTGCCAAAATTGATTTGAGTTTGGAATATTTATGAATTTTTAATCTGCCTGCATGCATGATATAAAGATTACTCAGTAATTACAATGATTTTGAATATACTGCTCTGCCAGTTCTAGAATGATACCGTATTGTGATTTGAACTGCAATCAAACAGATGAGATAACGGAAACCCTAAGAGTAGGGTGTTGGCATGTGATGAATGAATAAGGCAAATGAAACCCTAAGGATAGGGTGTATGATGAATCAAGTATTTTGATATCAATTTTCATTATGAGATGTGATGATGTTTAACAGTTAAATTGCATGATTTTATTTTAGTACCAAATTGACATGCATTCTATTTATTTAAGAATTTTAGTTTGTCTGCATGTATAATATGATAATTTCTCGGTAATTACCATAAATTGAGATACTGTTATAACAGTTCTACAAAGACAATGTATTGTGGTTTGATCTGGAATCAGATCAGATGTGTCCCATGTTGAGGGACCAATACAGATAATTAATCAGTGGATCAAGAAACTTAAGAATCGTGATATACCATTAGTGAAAGTTCTGTGGAGAAATCTTAACCTAGAAGAAGCTATGTGGGAAAACGAGTCAGAGATGAGTAACAAGTTTCCTTTCTCTTTTAGTAATTTCGGGACAAAATTCTTATAAGGGAGGGAGATTGTTACGACCCATATCAGGGTTAGTCAATAAATATCTCGAATTACGTGAAACACCTCAATTAGTGCTAAGTTTTTGTAAAACATCATGAATAATCAAGATAAGACAACATGTGAATCAATAGTCAAGATTTAATCATCTGAGGTAATTAATGATAATAGTAATGATGATTGTTAAGTTAATTGAGTTGAGTTGAGTGCTGACTAATGTAGTTAGTGTTGAGTATCAAATTAGATATCATGGTTAGTCAAATAAGTTAATATGTGAATCAATGGTTGAGATTGAAACCTCTGAGGCAATTAATGATAATTGCAGTGTTAATAATTAAGTTAATTAAGTTAAATTAAGTACACAGATGCGATTAGTGCTTTGGTCAAGTGTTACTAATTGATTAGCATAATTTCTTGCATTGAGGGTGTAGAAGATCTTACACTTGAAAATTTGCAAGAGAAATCGTCTCAATCGGACACTCGAGGCGAGAGTTATAATATTTCCTAGAACCTAGACCTAGTATGCAATTTCTCCAATAATAGGTTATTAATCTTTTCCCTTTTTCCTTTATTTACTTTCTCGCTTATCTTCCTTCTTCAGCGATCGGTTACAAGAACCGACTAAACACCCCGATAGAACAGGGAAGCGGCGCATAGCAGGGTCCCGATCCAGCAGAGGGCGATGGCAGGGGTGATCCAGGCTCCGTGAGCCAAGCTTTTCTAGCAGTGCCCACCTTCTTTCCTCTTTCCCCTTCCTTCCTATCTCCTCCATGCCCTAGCGGCGTTCTTTAACAACCAACCTGCTTGGGCGGCTGACCATCTACGGGTACGGCGCCCTACAGAGTTGGCCGACCACTGCAGGGGCATCAGTGGATTGGTCGAGCAAGTTAGGACGAGGGCGGAGCAGCCCTTGGCTCCCAGGGCTTCGAGCAAGCTGGGACATTTCCCCCACCCCACTCAACTGCAACACCTAGCCACCTGCGGCCCTAGCGGCTTGGGCGGCCAGCGGCCAGAAGCTGCAGCTGCAGTCGGGCGCCAACCATGAGCCACTTGGGCGCAAAGCAGCAGGAAGACGACATCTTCAACTCTGACTTTGAGGCTTTTGGTTGATTCCGCAACTCCCAGTTGCCTTTACACCTAGCCGAACTCTCCCTTCCACCTGTACACAAGTGAGGTTGCTGCTTGCTTGTAGCAGGTCCAAACAAGGACCATTCTGGGCAAAGAACAACATCAAATCAACCGATTTGGGTTCGTCCTTGAGGTTCCGGTGAGATTCCATAGCTTAAGCCAAGACTTAGTTTTTAATCGAGTTCATCTTCAATAAGATTTCCGTCTCTGCGCAGGTTGCACAGCATGCAAATTAGTTTGCACGGCGTGCGAAGTTACAGAAAAATAGGATAGAAAGTCGGCCAGTTTGCACGGCGTGCAGATCAGTTGCACGGGGTGCAAAGTTGCAGAAAAAGCAGAATTAGGCGTGTTTGTGGATGCTTTCGGTGGTTCCGAACACACCGAAGTGGGTGAGTAGTAGTTCATTTAGTAATAATTATTTAACTCAATTTAAATGTTGAATTGCTTCTGTATCAGTTAGTATAACTTTTAAACAGTGTAGTACATACAATAGAGTATGTTAGTTTCATTGGAACTTGAAATACCTAATATGCTTAGTGAAAATGATGAAATTTTCTGTATGATACTTGCAATGTATTTGCTGATTTAAAAATAGATGTTTAGCATCGAAAGTGGATAAATGATACGGAATCGTGTTTAATGATGATAAAGGATATATATTTTGCTTCATGTGATATCTGGATTGTGCAATATGCATGAAATGTGATATTCCTGTTTAAATGTTTATTTGTTAATCAGTTAATAGACTTAGGTGCCCTAACACCGTAGAACCCCTAAGAAAGGTCTGTTTCTTAGGGGTGAAACTCGTGTTGCAACATCATCCGTGCTTGTGTCACGGACAAATGAGGAAAGAGAGGCAGTGTCCAACAACAATCATGCTTGTGTCACGATGGCACTGGGGAAAAGAAATGGGGGTTATCCAACACCATTCGTGCTTGTGTCACGAAGGTAACCCCGTGAGACTCTCCTCATGTGTACTCAGGTTAGAGGAGGAGTCTAGAGTACTAGAATACTGCAGTGAGGCCCTTGAGTGCCTAGGACCCGCAGTGAGGCCCTTGAGCGCTTGAGAGTACAGTGAGGCCCTTGAGTGCCTGAGGCCCTTGAGTGCCTGAGTGTCCTGTGCAGACCAGGACGAGTAGTCAGACTTAGCATTTCCCGGGTGTGTCGCTAAGTCTTATACGGTGGGATCGTAGCATGAACTTGCTACGGATCTTTATATGCAGAGTACACTGCATATGATTAGGGCATAATAATATGAATAATTAATCATGTAGGATCACAGTAAATTTATATAACTGTTTATTTACCTGAATTATCTGTTGATGCTTAGAAATGTGATTATTATCTGTATATCTGCTATGTTATTAGAACTGCCTTGCTTAGTTCTGCATTTATGTTTAATTTAAATTTATAAACCTGATGAGTTGTTTAGTGATAGCTAAGTGAAATGCTATTCACTGAGCGAGTAGGCTCATACCTCTACTCAAAACATTTTCAGGTTATCATCAGTAGCAGGAAATCTGAAGGATCCTTTCATCCTATCGCTTAGTCTGTAGAAGGTATACATAGTTAGTAGTTAGAGGTCTCTTAGTCCTTTCCCCTCGATCTTTGGGACAAGGTGTGAGTGAGAGAGTGAATGTGTATAAAGATGTAAATTATCTGTTATGCTTTATTTTATGTCGAACAATGTAATATTCTGTAGACTCTGTTTATATTGCTAGTCAGTTTAATAAAGATGCTTCCGCAGTTTGTTTAGTTTCATTTTTACAGCATAAGTTAGATTATCCTATTAATCTCTTTAAATTGTTTTAAAAAGTGAAGAGTCATTGGCTTATGAGTAAATCCCATCCTGTCGCGTCCTAATCTTGTGGTTTGTGGTTAATGTGAGATTGGGGCGTGACAGCATGTAAGAGAGATGGTTCAACTACACCATGATGTGAGTTCAAAAGTTCTTGAGTATAAACTAAAGATTTACTTCCATGCAGTGGAAGTAGGTACATGAAGAACTTGACGTTAGTACAGTTTATCACCCCGATCTAATGGTTAGTATGATCCAGACTAGAGGGTCTGATGAGAGCATGTGTGCTCATTCAGGGTGATACATGGAGATAGTTCTTTTCCTCTGCAAGATGTGATGATAACCACCATAGCCAGTATCGGGATGTAAAGAAGCTCTGTAAGGGAGGTTTTGTCGATCACCCCTTCATTAAGATGATGTTGGTGAAGGGACCTCACGAAGGTCAAGAAAGAACCACAGTGTGTGCAGATGAAGTCGCTTTGATCGTGCAATGGCCAAGAGAAAGCCCAGGGGTGACATGAGTTGTGAGCTGATGCAAAGCAGACTGACATGCAGTTCACTGTGGGAGAGTATGTGATGTGAAAATCCGACCCCTCTATGCTCCAGCTGAGAAAGCTGAGTCCCCGATATATGGGTCCATTTGAGATGGATTGGTGGAAATGGTTGTGTTTAGTATTACCCTTAGATAATGTGATGTATAATGTGTTACATGAGTCCGATCTAGAGAACTACGTGAGGTACCGAAGCCATGTGTTGAGCCATGAACCCATTCAGCTTTATGAGAGGTTGAGATGTCCAGAGTCACCTATGAGGGTATGATATGCCAAGGTGAGAGAGAACTCAGATGAAAGCATATCATATGATAAAGGTTCTTGGGAAGCACCATGGAAAGGGGTGAGGCCACATGGGAGCTATGATGGATATAGGAAAGGCTTATCTTGTTTGTTTGTGTGCCTGGTGGAATTGTTTAGGCAAAATTCCTATAAGAGGGGAAGGATGTTACAACCCCAAATTTTGGGTTCTTTTGGTGAGAAATATATTTGAACAAATAATGATATTTTTTTTTTAATAAATGGATTTCGTTTACAATAGCCTTGTTGATTGTTTTGTGGGCTTTATTGGCTATTGGGCCCAATAACAAGGAAAAGACAAAAGAAACTCCATTATTAATAAGAAATGGAGAAAAGAAAGATGTAGAAACCTATAGAAAGCAAATGAATGTTAACCAAAGTTGGATTTCATGCCTCTTGGGTTCCTTGGGTCCCAAGGAGTCCAAAGTTGCAAAGATAATGCCACAAGAAAAGAAAAGATCAATTAAATATTTCTTTAGTAAGAAGGAAATTGAAAACAATGATAAAATGTGGGAAATAAGTGGAAAGAGGTATAATTGAGTTATCTTTGGTGGAATTTCGTATCCATAAGGTTTATAATGTTAAAAGGAATTCCAATAAGGAAAATAAAAAGAGATATAAAGAGATATCCTAAATAAAAAAGACATTCCAATAAAGTAAGATAATGAGAAATAATGGATATAGATGCATCTTGAAGGATAATGAGTATCCACTATAAAGGATTTCGAAATATTAGAGTTTATTGGGGTCCAAGGAGCCCCAATGGAGAAAAAGAAAGAGAAAAATATCAATAATACAAAATAAGAGGATTATGTGATACATAATTAATGGGTTTTGTGGAATTGTTAAAAAGGAGGTATTTTCTACTAGAATGAAATATAAATTTGTGCCAATGGATTAAAGTCAAGCATAAAGAGAATAAGAGAGATGGTTTTTGAATTCCTAAATATCCAATGAACATGGTATATTAAGAAGATAATTAGGAGAGAGAAGCTTGCTTCCTAATGAAGGAACTTGGGTTCCTATTGGGAAAAGAACTTATTAATTTGTGGATGAACACCTTAGGGCATGGATAACCTCCCCTATATAAGGGTTGGAACCATAGCCTCGAATCCAAGAAGGTCTCGGACCTCTCACATCTTCTTCAAACCTTGCATCTATTCAAACCCTAACCGGAGGGGGTGGTACAATCCCTAAAGCAATGAGGGTAGTAAGAGGAGATTGTGACGCTCTTACGTCGTCGGAGAGAGACTTGGCGATCATCTTTTTGGCTCCTTACACCTGTGTGATGCCTGCAGGTTGGTTGCAGGTCGTCCATGGCTACAGACCTGCTGGGCTTAATCCCGGCCATCCTGACCATGTACCAGAGGCATCCTCGTCTGCGTAGGGGCATGACAGAGATGGGGGAACCACCCTGGTGGCCATAGAGGGCTAGGAAGAGGCGGCGGGGCCGCACCAGATCCTTACTGCAGCGGTAGTAGGTGGAATTTGTGAGGAAGAAGAAGATCAAGATAATTGGACTAAAATGCCCTTCCATGGCTTGAAGAGCCGAGTTATCACATAGGCGCAATTTTTTCATTTCTTTATGTTTCTAAACCAGCCGGGTTACGCAGAGCTACGTTGCATGAGTTGGCTGACGTGTCAGTCTCTGATTGGTCCAAGTAAGTTAATTTTCCAAAAATCATATCTTTTTATTAGTAGCTCAGATGAATGCATATAAAATATGAAAGTTGCTCAGAAAAATGAGAGAAATCCATTAAAAATAATTTTAGAATCTAATTCCTCTTGAAATTTGAATAGTAGTGGAAGTTATCAACTTTAATGCTTTAATGATTAAGAACCCCTGTTGTTATAACCCCACCTCTCGATAACCCCCAATTAAGGGAGACCAAGAGGTCGAAGCCGCACACATAATTTCCGGATCAAAGGTTCAACATTTAACCAAGAACAATTATTAAATTTTAACAGACTAAATTGGAAAGTTGTAAGAAAATAAACTTTTGCGTACCTTTTTGAAAGATTGGATTTCTAAACCTGTATCCGCCCTAGAGCTAATCTAACTAATCCTCCTTGTATTTTAATTCATGTATTTCACAATATGATGATTTCTGTTTGTCCTTTTGGCTTTGTACCTAAAACACCGACAAATAAAACAACGGTCATCCAAAGCTGGTATGTGGGGGAGACAATAATCACGCAATTATTCATAACAATGTATTGCATCCAATTACCATTTAACAAACAATTTTACGTTTTAAATATAACTGCGCGATCCATGCATTCCCCATCCTCTGGGTTGTCCTTGTAGTGGACCTGGATGCTACTTTCCTTATAGTAGATCCCCATTAAACCCCTCATGGTCCCACCTATAAGTGAACCAGTTTCTAGGGTTGAGTCACATGGCACTACCCGTAAGTAGCCCACTCCTTAACTCATGACATGCTAAAAGGTCTCATGGCACTACACTTGGTAGCCCAGTTTCTAACCCATGATAACCTAGACCTTACTCTAGGTTACCCCTTTTTAGCCTTTACAAGCCACAGAGGTGGATTTAGATCTAAGCCAGTGATATATATATATATATATATATATATATATATATATATATATATATATATTCATAGTGATAATCATAGTCACTTTATAGTTGCATGAAATAAAAGACATCTAACAGTTATTTTCAAGCAACCAATAAAATCGTTCGGGAATTTCCGTGAAACTAAAGCGATTATTCATAGATGTAACCACATACCTGATCCATAGTAACTTGATGTCCATGCATTAACATTCAACATAATTAAATAAGCAATCAACAATATCCTGAATATAATTCATAACATTCAATTGTCATTGTTTTATTCAAAACATCCTCAAGATCAACTTGGATTCCACCTTATGATTTCTAGGCCAACTTTAGGGTTTTATTAGGGTTTTAGCCTTCATTATGAATTTATCACTTTTAATGCTCTTTTAGTTCACAAACCCTAATTTCTGCATCATAGGCACAATTGAATGCCAATTAAGTCTAATATGTTTCTTTTACACTAAAACTATTATCTTTATCCTTTTAGGTCATATCCAAACCATTAAGGCTAATTATCATCTTCGGTTTCTTTCAAATTGACAAATCATATTTCATTATAGTTCAACTCACATATATGAACCTTATTTATCACTATTTCCACTTTTATACACTAGGAAACTCTAATTATCCAAATAATTCACATTAAGGATCTTTGGTACTCAAATTATCTTCGAATCATCATATCTATATTTTATTCATGGATTTGTACAATTAAAACCATTAAAATGCATATCAACATAAATTAGGGTTTCTAATCCCATTAATACATATTCATGTACATAGAACCCTAAATTAAACCAACTATGCATAAAGATCATCCTTTTGAATCTAATATGCCCTTTGTATAACAACAGGTTAATATCTATTTTAAACAACCATATAACCCTTTCTAATTCATTAATCATCAAGGGTTAGGGTTTTTCATTAATTAAACCATTAAAGATAGCATCTTTACATACTTTTTGAATTTCAAGCATAATTAGGCTTCAAATATAATTTCTTTGTGTTCCTTTCGTTCTCTTGATCAATTTTCATATATAATACTCCAATATACAAGTTACCAATCTTTTCCTATGATTTTTGCAACTTAATTACTTTAAGCCAATCATACGAGGATACATCATCAAAAGCGAGATATTACCTTACTTTCAAAAGAACAACGAAAGACCAGTTTGCCCTCTCCTTGCCGTGTTGGACTCGGGGGTAGGATGGTCTTTTCTACGCTATCATCTTCAATCTCTCGCGAGTCCTTCCTCGCTGCTGTACCGAGGATAGGGAGTCAACTCTCATGTTGACATAGCGCCCTGGAGCCCCGACGACGAAACTGAGACCGCAGACGAGAAAATCACGTCCCACTCGACTCCTCGACCAACCCGCGGCGGTGAACGGCGGCTGAAGCAACGCCAACTACTTCGACCGAGAAGTAAAAATAGGTAGAAACAGGGGAGCCGTCATGACCAAGGTTCAGAGAAGATAAGAGGTAGGAAGAGGGGTCTGGGGTGAGTGCGGAAACGCTCCTTGTTTTTTTTTTTGGTTCCTCAAACGGGATCTGTGTTCCCTTATATAGGCCCCTCTCTAACAATGTCGGTTTCCCATGGAGGAACTCCTGTGCTGATTTGGGAAACCCTAATCGTGCACCAACCCTGTGGAAACAGGGGTCTATCTGGTCTGATTTCCCCTCGAAAGCTCGACTATTTTATTTTTAGGACTCCTTATTGCTCAAGGAAGGAGGATATGTGGACCGATTTCCTTGCATTATGATCACTGCTTCCCAAAAAGGGCTGGAGGTGGAAGACAAGAAGATCACTTTTGGATCTCAGATCAACGGTTCACATAGCACGCGCCCAAGATAAGCAATCCTATTTTGAATGTGAATTGTGACATTTAATGATATTACATTCACTTTAGGAAACTTTGAAAAATCGTATCTCCCAATCTGTTTATCCTTTTTCAACCAAATTTTAAGCGAAACTTCCTCTTGTCTCTGTCTACTCGCATACAAAATTTGAGTCCGAAATTCCAAAACAAAAGGACATTATTATCGTATGCAAGTTATCCTTTAATAAAACTTATCTTAAGCATAATTTCTCTCAGTTAACCTTTTATTTTCTTTATTGTGACTCCTTTTACCATTAAAACCCATGTGGAGTCAAAATCTCATTTATAATTATTCCATTATCCATATTTCCACATATTTCTTATATTTTCATCATTATTTCAACTTTCCTTCTTAATAACACTTTATTTGATTTTTTAGCTTTTTTCTCCGATTATCTTTGCAACTTGGACTCCTTGGAACCCAAAAAATCCTTAGATTTTGAAATCCTTTTTGAAGGATATTTACTATCCTTCTAGATGCATCTACATGCATTTCTTCTCATTATCTTATTTCTTTTTTAAAAGATTTCTTTTCAAGGATTTCTCATTATCTTTTATTTTCTTTTCTATTTTCCCATTTCCTTCATTAGAAATCTCATAGAAACGGAATTTATTTAATTGTGGCCATTAATGCCACAATCTAGATATTTCCAAATATTTTTCATAAATATTTTGCTTAATATTCATTACCTTGTATCTTTTCTACTATTTGGACTTTTCTTCTTTTCTTCTCTTTTATATCCATTAATGGATAATCTAATAATAGGAACCACGAAACTCCTATCAAAAGGGATAATTGCAAGTAATCCATTATTTGAAGCAGAGATACAATCTTTTTAATAATTACATTTTAATTATGAAAACATATGCAAAATCGAGGTTGTAACACCTATTTTGAGATGATTAATGTATTTAGTAGGGTTTAAAGGATGATTAAAGTTGATATTAACATGTTAATTATAAAAAGGTACATTAAGAACAAAAAGGATGAACTTTGCACGTAATTGGTTTAATTTATAATTCCATGTGCATAAACGAGCTTTAATGGGCCTTGAAACCCTAATGTTAGTCATTATGAAACTTAATGGCTTTAATTATTCAAATTCATAAATAAAGTTGAGAAATGATGGTTCTAAGATAATTCGAGTATAAAAGTTCCTAATTGAGGATAAATACCCTTAATATGGTAATTAGGGTTTTCTAATGGATACAGGTGGAATAAATGGTAAATATAGTTCATATGTGAATTAGATCGTAATGAACTGTGAGTTGTTAATTTGGAAGGAACCAAAGATGATAATTAGGCTTAATGATCTTGTCATGAATTGAAGGGATAAAAATAGTAGTTTTAATGTAAAAGAGGCATAATGGACTTAATTGATGGTTAATCGTGCCTTTAATCCGAAATTAGGGTTATATGTTGTTAAAAGGTAACCTTAATATCTTTCGTGAAGAATAGATGAGACAATTAGGGTTTGTGAGTAATTGTATAAAATTAGGGTTTAAAATAGTATAAATGAAGAGAAACCCTAATTGCAATGGAAACCCTAAAAGTGGACTAGAAACCCTAGGAAGTGAGCTAGGTTTAATAGATCTTGATGGCATGATCATTGATAGGAAATTGTATGCATGTTTCAGGATCTCTTTGTGTGATTGCTTGCCTATTGGATTTCTTGCATTGATTGGATTAATTCTGTCTCAAATCAACCTGACATGTATGTGGTTAATTATGGTTAATCACATTAGTTTCCCAAAGAGTTTCCCAGATGATTCATCGCATTGAATGCAACTTATCAGTTTGGATGTTCATACTTGCAAATTATAAAGTCACTATGATTATCACAATTTTAAAATAAGTGTGTATTCTTGCACCGATATGCCACCCTGATGGATGATGCAAAAAGGTCAAGCCCATGAGGGAAGACCAATGGGCACCATGAGAGATGACCCCAGACACCAAGCTCGGGAATGAGAAGGTGGTCTATGTTGCTTAACTAACGGGCACCATGAGAGGTGACCCCAGGCACCAAGCTCGGGATTGAGAAGGTGGCCTTAAGTCAATGGTGAAAGAGAAACCCTAGAGGGGGTATTCCAAGGTTAGGGAAAAAGTAGTGGAGAATGACATTGAATATGTAAATTGGCTTGTTAATTACCTTGATTGTGATAATTAGATTGTTAGCCATATTCGTGAAATTTTGGTTGTCCCCACATATCAGTATATTTTGATATGCTGACCGACATTTTGTTTGTCAGTGTTTTAGGTGCCAGATTGAAAAGGACGAACAGTATAGTGGCATATGTGGAATTAAATAAGAATTAAAGTACAAAGGAGGATTAGTTAGAACAGAGTCCAGATTTGGATAGAAGTTAGATATCCAAGTTTTAAAAAAAAAGGTATGCAAAGTTTTATTTTATTCTAGCTTTCAGTATAGTTTGGTAGAATTTTATAATTATTACTGATTATTTGTTGAACCTTTGATCCTATTAATTGGGACAATGACTCTAACTTTTAGGTCTCCCTTAATTGGGGGTTACTGAGAGGTGGGGTCATTACAATCATTGTCACCGCCTCCATCGACCGTGGTGGCTCCAAGCCTTATTTAGATCCCCGCACAAACCCTAACCATCGGGGATCTCTATCTCCATATCCAACCACTGCTATATATGAGTGTGGTCCTCAATAATCTTGATAGTTATCCAAAAAGTGCAGACACCTCAAAAGATCATTTGTAATTGGAGAACGGTGCCAGATTAGATGTCCATGAGTAAGCCTTCACTCTTCATCAGGACCCCTCTCCACTGCCATGGTGTTCGACAACAACTGGATGATACTCTACTGGCGCCCAGATGGTATCACATTCATTCTATCTAAATCTTCAATCCACCACAAAGTAATGTTTTGTCTGATCATGTAGAGTCATTGACAATGACTACATGTGACGTGAAACTCCAGCCTATATCACTTGAAAACCCTGATCCAGGCTTCACTTCACCTTTTTGACTGTCACCCAGGGTCGCAAGGAACCTCTTCCTGCTCTAGTTGCACATTGCATGACTGCATTTCCTTCATTCCTCCCTCCTAGTCGGGCTTGACACCATCGTTGGCAACCTTGGAATAAAGAATCCTTTATGATGAATATGATCATTGCCTACCACCTAAGGTTAGTTCCAATGTAATATTTGCATATTCAAAGACTTCATCTAAGGTTCATGTGCATTATATCTATTAATCATGACATATATATGGGGATTTTTATTTTAAATCTAAAGAAACCAATTATATGGAACACCTTGATGAGTTATCATATCATAGTCTAGATGCATATAAATGACTAGTAAATCATATAAATCATGATTATCATAATAAACATACTAATTGATCTATTAACTTAGTATCTTGCATATGGGTACATGTTTACATATATGTATGTAAGTTAATAAGTGGTTTGGTTGTATCTCACAATTTTAGTGGTTGTTAATAATAGAGCTTAATATGATGTCATCCCTTTATACATTCCCTAGATTCACACATCACTCTATATTGGCATGATTTGGAAGGTAGTAATACTTATCAATCTAGGGTACATACCTATCTATATTGATCAATTGTTGACCAAAGTAATATAATAGATCTATAAGAATACATTATTATAAGCATGAGTATGGGTGACATGTTGGCTACATTGGAATCTACTTCCAAGTACCTATATACTACATATTTGTATTCATGACAGATTCAATAATTAGATGATCAAATTTACATGCATACCAATATACATGCTAAGTATAATGTTCGGTATAATATTGATTCACATGGTATAGGGAGAGAATGTCATTACAAAACCCAAGTTGAAAGAATGCATATTAAAAACCACACACATATATATACCTAAGACATAATTTGACCTATGTTAACCAAAGATGAATATTAGATGTCAAATGATCATATCGTCAAATAGTATGTTTAAAACCCTAAAAATCCATTGAGCAATCAGAATTGGGATAAGAGCTATATATAGAAGTATACTAGGAGGGTATGCATATGTATACTATGGTTTGACTAACATACAAAATGTGTTCCAAGGATGGATACTCAACTTTTAGGGACCAAGTGTAAGTTCTGACTAAACCATTATTCGAGAAGACTAGGTATGTACTCAACCTATTTAATTTTGGTCATAATTTGACTTAAATCTTCTTATAATGAGGCATTCTTTGAATATTTCCCCCTTTTATTTATCCATATTGCAAATTCATTATTACATGATATTGAATCACCTGATTCCATTTTCCTTAATGAATACTTTGTTGCTTCGGATCTATGATCTCACCAACTTTGTTGTTGTACTTGGAAATGTGAATGGCGAATGCAAACTATCTTTCTACTCTATATATGAATGTTAGATAAATTGACTAGATACCTATCATAGATGCTTATGCATAACCATTAAGGCATGCTTTTCTACATGTGGTATGATTTTCTACCTATATATATATACAGAGGCGTGCTTTTCCATCTGGGGTGTGCTTTTCCACCGATTTTACTTAGTCCAACGACTCAGTGGTGTCTTGGCCCTACTGTAGATATCTTTAGTCAATATTTATATGCATGTGAATGATTATGATTACGATGTTATAGTAAATGGTTAATATCAAGATGTGTTATCTCACTTTTTTTTTTATGCCTCATTCTTTTTGAATTGATTTTCTTGGTATATCTCTTGTTGGAACTTACGTAACTTTTGAAGACCCTATATCTTTATGGTAACATGTCCTTTCCTCATTTAACCCATTTAAATGACCAAAATATTGTTAAATGTACATACTCATCTTTTGGTGACGCATAATCTTTTGTTTCTTATTTTCCTCGGTGTTCCCTCCACCCATGTAGGTATTTTATAGGGAAGTGACCCAGGATGATCATGAGCTCATTGGTGAACTTAAGGACAACTTGAGATAGCCTTGTTACCCTCTACATATGGGCTTATGTGTATACATATGTGACCTTTTCATTTTATGTTCAACCCTTAGAGTGAGCAAGTTCTGTATATGAAAACATTTTGTAACTTTGTAAATAGTTATATTTTCCAATGCTTAAATATTTCATGGCTCATGTTGATATCATTGAGTGGGAAAACTATTGAGTCACACTTCTTACACTCACCCACCTACTTTATCCTCATCCTACTCAGTCCACCAATCAACTCTACATACTAATGCACAACAACAAGCTCAATTGAACCGATATATGAAAATGAAAATTGGTGAAATATACAAAATGCTTGTAAATCATTATTGTACATGCAAAAAGATTGTATATAAAAGAAAGATATTTAAATTTTCCTAATGAAAATGATAACATGCTCTAAAAACTATCCAAAAAAATGAAAATAGATGTTGTGTAAAGTCAGAATTGACTCATCATATGTACCATCACAAACCTTCATATATAAAGTTTGGGGGTCTTTCATATTTTCTCTATCCAAAAAGTGCACATAAGAAAATAGTTAACTCTCAAATTTATGCATTGATTGTCCCAATTCCAGTAACTAAAAACTACAAACTATTAGTGTTGGGAATAACACCAAATTAACAATATTGTTTATGAAACTGGAAGGAAAAACATCCTCTATATCCTAAAAATTCATGACAAATAAACTTGTTGTATAGGATACCCTATATGTATGAAAGGACTAAATGTGATTGCATTGTGTGTTCATGGCCTAAATGCAGTAGGATCTATAGGAGGACCATACACTAAAAGATGCACAAAAAAAGTAACACGAGATAACAACAAAATAGAATGATTCAAAGAATGTTAATATGATGCTTCCTACCATGTATAAAATCAAGGGGACACTTCAATTTGTTACTTTGTATCAATAAAACAAAAAATAAATCGCTTTCAGAATAATGAATCTATGAACGGAAAAGGACAAACTTTTGTATGTAAATAATATATTTCTTTGTCTAAATTATATAAAAGATGATTGATTATGGAAGCCTATTTGACAAATTTGATGCCTCAACTAAATTTTTCTACGCTCTTATATCTCTTGAAGTAACAACGAGAATAATGGAAATTGGGTACTAAATGATAGGAAAGCATCCCCCTTCATCAAGTTGTATCCACTTGCTAGGGATTTTGCAATCACTTGGCAGGACCGAATGTCAAAGGGTCCCCCCCGCATCACTTCAAGCCATATGTTGGCTTCAGCAAATTTTAGATAAACAAGCTCCTAACATGGAAATTCCTTTGCAAAAGTTAACTTAAATGAGGAACATTTTTCTTTACATTGTTGTGCAATATTAGAGGAGAAATGATGAATGTATGTCCCAACATGAGAAAAATATCAGAAAATTTTGATGCCAGAATAAACAAAAAGTCCCGAGGACACTAAAAAAACCCATAAGGATGGACTATTTATATAAGTTTCACAAGAAAGACCCACCCTGACTTCAAAAATTCTAACAACATGCCAAAAAACTATAATCTCGACTCCAACATTATAATGTTAAGAAGCCGTGATACTCAAGCTATGGTTATCTATATGATAACACCAATGCTATCACTACAAGAAAGTCTTAAAATTGTGTAAGCCCTACCCCACAAGTATATGGGTGTGTGTGGTATAATTGTGGTCATCTAAGGAGCTTGGTACTGTTAGGTACAAGAGTTCTAAATTTCAACAATCTTGATCAATTTCAAAGGATGATTTGATTTTACACTACTAAACTAAACAAAATAGTGATCTAAACTTAAAAAAATGATCATTTAGTTTCAATATTTCAATTAATAAAATGTCTTGGGAATAGGATTTCACAACCATATCACAACAATATAAATTTCAAAAATTTTCTATTCTACAAACAATAGAAATGCGATTTACATCCTACACAAACTTCTCGGTAGTATACGACAATACTAATTTCATAGGTTTCTCCTATCCTTATACTGTATTTTGGATTGCAAACCTTGCTCCTCAACATATCCCTTCCACTCTCGTGGTCAAGATAATGTTTCTAAGGAACATCTCCTTAGCCTTGTGCACATCTTCTCAGATGAAAAAAGGAGCATAAATCATACACACAAAGTTTCTAGTAAAGCATTAAAGAAGAAAGGTACAGTGATGAACCTTTGAACAGTGCAAGTAACTAACATTAAGAATGAAATTTGAGTTCAACAAAGTTATAACATAGGATTTACTCCCCCATGCCCAAGACCAAGGGTTTTACTCATCCATGGTTAGAGAAAGTAAAAATAGATTGTGGAATGAGGAGTAGAACATGGAAGAAGGAAAAGAACAAAAATATCCAATGTGTATAAATGTCAACACGTTGTGTTGTTGTGTGATAGAGATCCCTGGTTTCTTCTAATAGGAGACACACCATGTTGGTTGGACAACACGCCATTTTTGTGGAATCTAGTGACATCTGAGTTCCATGAATCAAATGTGACACGTCATGTTGGATGGCCAACACAATGTGTGATTTTCTCTCCTGTAGAATGTGCATTTTCCTTCTTTTCATACACCATGTTGGTTAAACCACTCAATGTGTTTCTATCTGATTCTTTCAGAAATTCTTCAAGGTTGGGGTATCTCTTGGGAAATATGATAAATGTTGAATTGTAATAAAATCACTCCCATTTTGGCATCCAAATTTTATTCTTGTAATGAAATCCATGGAGAAAATAAAAATAACAACTAAGTGGGAACTCTAGCATGATTAGAGACAAGTTGGGGTAGAAAATGGATTGAAAATTCATGAATGAGTAGGTAAAATATTATATAAATCATGCACATCAAATCCCCTTAAGCTTAAACAATTGATTGTCCTCAAGAACAAATAACATGGGTGAACAATTGAAGAAAGTGTCAAGCACATGTATCAATCAAATGAAATGAAAGAAGTGAATTATACCAATCCAACCATAATGAATGGGTTTATGCTATTATTCATGAGTTCAACTTGGACAAACAAGATGGAGATTTAGTTGAGAAAAAGTGGCAAAAACCTATTTGGAAGAGTCAACAAAAAAAATTTAAGTAGAATTTAGATGACCATGAAAAATAATCATTGAATATAGAAACTAATCATTTCAACTATAAAAGACATAAAAGTTGAAATCCAATTAACATAATCATTCAAGTAGTGATCACTTCACTTTTTGAATAAGAATAAGACAATGAAGCATGGTTTCCAACACGTGACAACTAAGATAGATTTATACACATGTGAAATTCTGGTTGGGGCTAATTTACCCTCTTAGGGATTTACCACTTTGCCATTGTATCTAGATCTGATTAACACTAGGCGAGCATGATACATGGGCAGTGTAGCCATATTATGTGTTGAATATATGCAAAAGTTTCAAACAAATAGCCAAAATGACAAAAAGTCAGCCAGGTTCTGCTTGAGAACCATGTTGCCCTAAATTAGAGCTTCTCTTTCTCAAGCATACAAGAGTTAACTGGATCACAAAATCAACTAGATTTCATGCTTATTTTTAGAAAAAATATTGAAAGGGTGGTTGAAAATGCACCAAGAATTTAAAAAGGACATCTAGAAAGCTAAAAATGTTGTAATGTTCATTGAGATATTCATCCATTACATGTATTAAAGAATCAAGAGTGATGAAGTTGAACATGTAGGCTAACAACAAGAAGCCACAATGAAGTAAATGTGGTTGTAAACAAATTTCATCTAATTGATTCAAGGCTTGTACAATTTTTCTTTGACTGATATTTCTCATAAAAAATTTGGTATAAATGGATTAGCATAAAGGGAAAAATCAATAAAGAGAACAAGATTCATAAAATAGTAGATTTACCACTCTCTAAAACAAAAAATAAGAAAAACAATTTAAAAACAAAATAAACACTAACATACCAACCAGTTATTACCTCCTAAGATTAAAATTTGCAGTATCTGCACTTCATATAACAAACTCAAGAGGTTTGCAACTGTATACCTTAAGTAGAGAACATTAGAATGAGGGACCAATGCCCTCATTAGAAGCCAGGAAGTGCAGCCTCAAAGTGTCATCATTGGGAATGTTAGGGACTAAAGGCTCCTTGGGTGGCGGAGAAGGCACTACTGGAATAGCATAGTGGCCATGGGCAATGTGGCACATGTCCGTCCTCTATATCATAGAGTGTATATCTACGTACTATTGGCTCATCTGGTATTGATGAGTTTTGTGCTAGTCGAAACACTATTTGACATAACTGATAGATTTCGTACATTTGGCATTGCACAATTATACTTAGTCTATGTGCTAGTAAAAGGAGGAGGTGGTAGTGCATGTGCCTCAATTGCGGAAGAAGACTTGGGTTTATCTCTATAATCATCTTCATCATCAAAAATGAACTTCCAATTGTTAGTATTGGTTAAATTGATTCCTTCTATATTGAGAAGTTCCTTCACGATATTGGAAATATTATTTGAACTTGCTTTCATCAAAAGGGTCCCTAGTAATTAAGCTTAAAGAAATCAGAAATCAGAGGTCAACTTTGTTCTTCCTTGTAATGGCCTCTAAGCCTGTCATATCTATATTTAACTTGTTGGAAATATGGGTTATCAATCCTCTTATCATGATGTCATCTGAGTTTTTCTTTCTGATCTTGAATATACATTGGAGGATAGAATAACATGCATTGACTTTATTGTTATATAACATATCACATAAGAAGAAGAATTCATGCTTCCCACACACACCTTGTATTTTCTTCCTTGTGAAAACACATGTGCTAAGGAGTCTATGAATGTAACAAAAGATGGGACTGTGGATATGTGAAGCTATCACAGAAGTGGCTTTGTGAATTGTGTGTTCAGTTATTTGTCATTAAAATTCATCGTTACTGGAAGTCCTAGGAATCACTACTATACTGACATAGTGCAATGATAAGCTTCATCAAATTATTTGAATTCAAGCTTGTAACTCTCACCAGAAGTTAGAAAAAATTATACTGAATGGCTCAGTGGGCATCCTTGGGTCTTCTTCTACTTTCAAAGTAGTCAAAAATTCATATGCTAATATCAGGTATGTGAAATAGACCATGCAACAGACATTCAGAATACCAACCTCCTCAAGCAATGCTTATACCTCTTGATGAAAACCCAATGTATCCATAGTCTCAACACAAGCAATGCGAATAGGAAGAGCCCTACATGTTATACATTTTTGATAGAGGGCATCTTATTCATCTGTGACATTAAACTCTATGGATGAGACATATGGGGTGGCGGATGAAGAGCTCTTTCCTCTTTGATACTTTGAAGATTGTTTGTATGATCTATTGATTTGAGTGTAGAAAATTACTGAAGGGGATGAAAAAAGCATGTTTTGGGATGGAACATGACATATAGTTATGTGTTGCAGGTGTGGAAGGAGTATTTTCATGACATAGATGGATCTACTATGGTGTGTAGTTGTGAATTTAACAAATCAGTGCAAAGCTTGGAGGAGTCTACCGGGAAGCTTAAGAGGCGCCTAAATTTGCTTGGACCCTTAATCTTCCTTATAAGGACAATGGGCAACAATTTCTTGATTTCGAGCTCAAAAGAAATGCAGTGAGCTATGAGCTAAAAGTGGGGTTGGTGACAGGAAGGAACCTATGATTGTGCTTGGCAAGGTAGTGGTGGCGTGAGCTTTTAGCCTGACAACTTCAACTATGGAGAGGCTCATCAATAAAGAGGGATAAAGAGAGTGTGTTAGTAGGAAACCCTGCTTGATGACAACGATAGTGGGAGGTGCTCAAAGAGGTTTTTGATAGTGAAGTTTTAGATGACGTTGGAAGCTACACAAATCATAGTGAAGAAACAACATTCAGGAGGGGCAACATAGTGTAGAGTTCTCGGGAAAATGAGAAGAAATCGGTTTAAAATGTTATATGATCCCCAGGTACATGTCGTGTTGTTTTATATACCAGCTGTGTCTCTAAGTTACATAGATGGATGCCTGGTTTTATTTTTTCCATGATTAAATGTAACACACCATGTCTAACAAAAGACACACCATGTCTAGCAAAAGACAAATCATGTTTTCTTCACTAAAAATCTTTGTGAACTAAAACCATCAAGGGACATTCCTTGTCCAAATAAACACACACGAGTAGAGGCAAGATTCCAACCAGGTACATGGGCATACCCTTTTCCAGGGGAATAGGCACTACGAGAGACTTCAGTATGTACAAGGACCAGATAAGGGATAAAATAGAGAAATGGAGTGGTCTAAAGATTTCTATGGAAGGGGAGTTAGTTCTGGTCAGAGCGGTTCTCTAAAGCAAAGTTAGATTTTGGGTTTATATGTGTCAAATACCTGACCCGACCCTTGGCTATATTAAATCCCTATTTGCATGTTTTGTGTGGGGAGGTAAGGCACATGGGATTGCCTAGGAAAAAATTACAAAATCTTTTAATGAGGGTGGGCTACAGCTTATGGACCTGGCTCAACTTATGAGGATTAATACCATAAAGAGAATCGACAGGTTCCTACTTTGCCTGAACAAAATTTGGGTTAAGTGGATGTCTACCATATATGGGAGGGTCCTACAAATGAATGAGCATAGCAAACCTTCTCAGGTTTGGAGGAACATGTGCAAGATCTACCCCAAAATCCAGCATAAGTACTCTGTTGGTGGCAATGGCGCCTAGGCATGTGTTACCCTATCACCATGGATCAATAGAGGCTATACTGTGGGATTTGTATGGACAAAGGCCATCTGGGGGAAAAACCACTGTCCAAAATGGAGTACACTACTTTATAGAGATGTTACGAACCGGCTTCCCACCCTTGATACGATGCGCAGGTGGGGCATAATGGGGGATCCTACCTATCCACTATGCCACAGTGATGAAGAGTCTATGGAGTACACTTTCTTGAACTCTAGATTTTCTACTAATGTTTGGACCATCGTCATCATTAAGAATGGACAGGGGTCAGAACTTGACTGGAATCTAATAAACACCATTCAGCAGCTCATCACCAAAAATTGGAACAATAAAAGAGATTTTGAGTTTAACTATATCTACCTAATGGCCACTTACTTTTTCTTGTGGCAGGAGAGGAACAAAAAAGACCATAGTAGGACTGAACACACTTCTACCACCCTTTTGGAGGTGATTGCTAAGCATATAAGGTAGATGGATAGGGCCAAGAAAGATTGGCTTTGTAACCACCTACTGGGATCTTGGTATATAACCCAGTGGTGTGCTTTACTTATGAGGTATGTTTCTTCTCAGATGCCCTTCTCTATGTTTGTATAGTATAGCTTAGCTATACCCCCCTTTTGGAAATACATATTTAGCTATTTACAAAAAAAACACATGTCGTGCACAACTTTAGGAGGAATTGGAATTATGAAGATCTTTTTTATCTTTCTAGACACATCGTGTCTAGGAAGATACATGGCATTTTTTATGGTTAAAAAAATTCTAGAAAAAGATAGCCAGGTTTCACACGTTGTGTGAAAAATGAAGCATGGAGCACACTACTTCAAGTGGAATTTTGAACATTCCTTTGAACATTACATGCCGTGTAGCGATCCACGCACGTCGTGCTTCCTTTTAACACAAACTCTAGATTGTCGAACATCTCGAACTCACATCGGACATTTTAACATGTTGTGTTTCCTAAACATAAGTCACTTAAGATGTCTATCTAAAACTGGCACACTATGTCCTTTGATCAACATGTCGTGTTGAGGAATGTTTTTTGGAGAATGTTGGTTTTTCTTTGTATATAGTTTCACCATCAATGATTTACATATATTAACTCCGAGTGCCTAAATTATTACATTCATCCATGACAAGTTTATTTGGAATGAAAATTTTATTAGTTGAATGACATGAAGGAAATCTATCGTAATGGTTGGGTCAACTCCCACAAAGTCCTCCAATTGGAGTCTAATGAGAGACTCTTCATTATCATTCATCTTGATCCAGAGAAGGAGTTGAATGCTAAAGATTTTCCTTTATCCTTCCTATTCATTTCTGGCTGACTGGTAGATATCTTGGAGGTTGTTTTTGGTTGGTGAGATCTTGTTGAACAAATTTACTTTCTATCATTCTTGTATCAATGAAAATGCCTTCTACTATTTTAGAAATCAATTGCATGACAACCTTCATCTTTTGTCCTTGTTGGTGAAATTTCTCATTTTGCTTAATTTGACATGAAAAAAATGTTTTAAAAGCAACTCAATGCTGGGTTTTGTATACAATTGAAGTTGGTTGAAATTTCAATTAACGCTGCTATTGAATCCCAGAGGATTGTTTCTTGCAGAGAATTTATTTCCACATATGTGGTGGTTGTTGGCTTTGTGGTTGTTGAGGATCTTGGGAATTGTTTCTATGGTAGGAAAATTTTAGTTGATTCCTCTAGCTTGGATTGTAAGTGTTGGAGTATGAGTTATAAACTTATTTGTTCCCATAGGTTCTTATCATGCTGCATTATTCCATATTTTCCCCTAGTGCAATGAAAGAACGGTAGCTTGAGGAATTTACCTTTCTAGAAACTTCATTTATATTAAAAATCAAATTGACTGATTGAGTCGGCTGAGTATTTGACCTCTTAGACTTTTGGGTAAGAGTGTACAACTTGGCTGTAATCAAATCCATGACATCAAAAATTTGTATGACGACTTGCTTCTCAAAAGCAAAAAAAATGAGGAAGACATGGTATTCATCTAAATACTACATTGGCAATGGTTAATTGTCATATTTTCAATGATTGCATAGGCTTCCCTATAGGACTTATTCATCAAAGACCCATTGGATTTTGCATATATGGACATCCTGGTGTTGTAATACAACCCATTGTAGAAGGTTTGGAGAAGTTTCCAGTTACTGAAACCATGGTGAGGACTAAGACATTGGAGATCTTTGAATCTAACCCCTATTTTGTAGAAAGTTTCTTCATCCCTTTAAGATAAATTCATAAGTTGGTTTCTCAGCTGATAAATTTTGCTTGGATGGAAATACTTAGCTAGGAATGATTTTAGAAGCTCCTCCATATATTTTTGGAATTCCTTGGAAATGATGAGATCCACTTCTCAGTCTATCCCTTAAGGAGAATGAGAACAGAAGTAGGAAAATACCATCAGGAGTAATGTCATTGATCTTAAAAGTGTTTAAGTAGATACATGAATTCAAAAATGTGGAGGTTAATTTCCTCTATGAGAGTCCCTCCAAAATGATTTTGCTAAATCAATTGCATGATCACCAGGCTGATTGAAAAAAAAATCTCCTTGATCTGTGGATTGTTCATAGTCCCATTGATGCTTATGTCAGAAGGAACGTTGATGTTCTTAAGAGGACGGTCATCTTACATGATTGGTTCATGTGGATAGGGTGAGGATGGTGGTGAAAATGAAGGTCATGATGGTTCTGAGTCCTCCAAGACTGAAGAGTTTTTGCTCCTCCTTCCTCTTCTTTGACTATTGAAGGTATGTTCAATCTCAGGTTTCAGATATATAGATGGCTAAAGACCTCGTTTCAAATGCCACATGCAATCTTACAGATTCACAAGTGAGTGAGAAAAATAATGGAAGATATGATGGTTGGTAAATATGATTATAAAATAATAGAATGATGGTGTGATCTAGTCTTGGTTACTAATCAACACTTCTTACTCTAACAAAATATCGGTGCTCCCCAAAAATGGTGCGACAAACTTGTTAGCACTATGTGCAAGTCTAAAAATTTGTAACTTGAACAATACCTTGTAAGTATATGGTTTCATATAGTATAATCAAGGTCGTCCAAGGACCTTGGTACTGTTTGGCACAAGAGTATTAAAATTCAACAATTTAGACTAGTTTCAAGGAAATTAATGGTTTTAAACAAGTAAACTACAAAAAATAGAAAACTAAACTCAAAATTGTGATCACGTGGTTTTAAGATATCAATTGATTAAAGTTCTTGGAAATAGGATTTCACAACCATATCAAACTATATGAACTTGAAAATCATCTATTCTAGAAACAACACAAAGGCGGTTCACATCCTTCACACACCTCTACATAGTGTAGGATAGTCCTAATTTCATATATCACTCCCATGCTTATACTACTTTTTGAACTATAAAACTTACTCCTCAATGTAACACATCCACTCTAGTGATCAAGGTAATGTTTACAAGGCACATCTCCTTACTATTGTGCATATCTTCCCAGATCAGATTGAGCGCAGGTCATACAAACAAAGTGGCTATCCAAGCATGTAAGAAGAAAGCTATACCAAAGAACCTTGAAACAAAAAAAATAACTAGCATTAAGAATGTAATTATAGTTTATCATATTTATGACATGGAAACTACTCCCCATGTCCAAGAGCAAGGGTTCTACTTATCCTTGGCTATTGAAAGAAGAAACAAGTTGTAGAATGTGGAGCAGAACATGGTAGAATATGCATACAAAAAAATCTCCAAATTACAAGTGGAACAAAGTGGAACTCCAAATAGTAGTAGAAATTTCGTTGTCTTTGAAGCTCTTTCTTTGGAAACCTTCTCTCCTGAGTGGATGGAATAGAGAGTGGATATTTATTCTACAATGGATAAAGAAGAATCTGGCGGAAGGTGGTTCTCTCTAGGGTAATCATGCTCTTCTCTCCAAAATCACCCTCCTTTCTCCATGGTTCTATTCTAGACGTCTCTTGATCGAAATGACTCTTGATAAATGTCTCAAGCGAGTTGCATTTGTATATGAAAATGAGGGTTGATTTTATTTTAGTTTTGTATTGAAACTACAAGTAACACGGTGTGTTGGTTGGCCAACACGACATGTTAGTTGTGATAATTAAAGTCAAACTTCTTTGATGAAATATGACACGTTGTGTTGAATGACCTACACATTGTGTTGCTAGAAGCCAGGAAAATCTGGATAGATATTGGGCCAGTGAACACATTGTGCATAAATATTGAAACAACGTGTTGTTGCATTACGATGGTCAATGACTTATTCTAATTTGAGGAAACACCATGTGTTGTTAGGAGAACACGTCATGTTTCTGGAATCCAATGAAATCTAAGTTCCTTGTATCTTAGGTGACACACTGTGCTAGATAGCCAACACTCTATGTGATTTTCTCACTTGTAGAATGTGTGTTTTCCTTCTATTGACACACTATGTTGGTTAAACCAAGCAATACGTTTATGTCAGACAATTTAGGAATTGCTTCAAGATTGAGGAATCTGATAAAGGTTCAATTGTGATCAAATCATCCCCATTTTGGTGTTAAAATCTTGTACCTATAATCAAAACCATGGAGCTAGTAAAGATAACAACAAAGTGGCAATTGTAGCATGATTAGAGGCAGTCTGAGGCAGAAAATGAACTCAAAATGCATGTAAGAGTAGACAAAAAGACTATATAAATCATGGACATCAACCAACAAACCATAACTTGATAACTTCAAACACTCAATAGTAAAGGAGTATGTTCACAAGGATTACCCATAAAAGCATGAACATCTTTACAATGTCCCAAAACATAGGCAAACCACAAATAAATAGGCTTTATAATTCCATGACACCTAAAATAAAATCTTAGTCATGTTTAGATCCTCTAAGAGAAAGCCATATAACATGTCATCTCCAAGAACTAGCATGGAGAAGCAATGAAAACTACAAAGGAAATATATGAAAACTATAAGAAGTTCTTAGCAAATGGTGAATGGAATTAGATAGGGTGTTTTTGGAGTGCACCTAGCCTCACATTTTTACCCAAACATCATTTTCCCACTAAACTCCTAGATTATTTCATGGACTCCCCGGTCAACCTACTCCATCTTCATGGGGAGATTGATGTGTCAAATCCTAGTTGAGTAGCCTAACTTCCCTATTGTTCCTCAAAAGATCTCTAGGAAGCTCATTCATAGGGATATGTAAAATGATCTATTGCCATGCTCCCAGAACTAGTCCATGAGTAGTTTCCTTCATCAACATAATGTTATCATCTCTGGGGTTTTATTTGTGCAAAGCAACTTATGCCATTTCAAGGTGCAAAAATTTCCACCTATTTATGTGTATGCTCCATGTGAGGGAAAAGGTGGAAACTTTGGCATTGATTTTTGTTATATGTGAAGTTTCTTTTTTTTATCTAAAATTGTAGTTGCTCCAATTCATAAGTCAAGCAATTGATCTAGAATCTGAATGAAATGATCAAAAGTGGTCAACTATTTTAATTGTGCAAGGGAATTGGTGATTGTTTCATGATAACTATTGTTGACGAAGGCTTTGCCTCTCTATGGAGAGAAACAACCAAAAACATTAACAGATGTTTCCCACCTACATTTAAATTTCACATGCAAGTATTACTTTAAGAGGATTTTTAACTTCAAGAAAGACAATCATGATTACCAGAAATGGTTTGCTGGAAACCTGGCATGGGAGGTTTTGCTGGTGCATCATATCTACTCTTTGTCTACTCCCCTGATTATGCAAGAAGATGATTAGCTAATGATTCCAAAGAGGTCAAGAATGGTGGGGAAAGATAGTTTAATAGACAAGTTAATGCTTATAGGAATACACTTAAGTCATATTGCATCTATGGTTCTCAAGTATGAGGGAGTCAACTCTTTGTTCAAGGGTGCTAGGGTGAACATTCTTTGCATCATTGGTGGTGCAAATTGGATTTTTTCTTATGACAATATGCAACTTATTGTTTTTGGCATGATGTAAGGATTTAGAAGTAGATAATTCTTCCACAAAATCAAAAGATGATAAAAATTCCTTAAATTTTTTTATTTTCATGTTCATTTGAGTCATATGGTGACATGTGAAACATTATTTTGTTGCAAAAGGATTTATGTTATCATAGATTATCTATCATTATTTGTGGAAGTTTTCCTTTTCTATTGACAACTTGCGAGATATGCTTCTAAGGAAAAAAAATAAAATTACGAACCCTCAATAATCAATCCAAAATAATGAGAAATTGGAAGATATTTAACCTGATATTATACTTGATGAATGAGAAATAAAGGCAATCACTAAATACTTGAGAAAATATAATATTTCATAGTTTCAAGTAGCCACAACCTGTGTGGCCAAGTGAAAATGAATTCCCTACTGGTAATGCAATTGGTTGGAAAAACCATCCTAACAAAAATGTATTTTCAAAGTTAAATCTGAATAAGTGTTTTTTCTTAATTCATTTTTATGCGAAAAGGAAATCACAAATTAATTTAAAAATGGATAAATGTTTAAGATGTGTTACCATTGAAAAACTAAACTAGATATCAAACTTGTAACATGAACAAGGAGAAGAATAACTACGATGATCATGTATTCATTACATACAATCAAGTCATCATGTTCTACAACTTTCACATGAACATCAATGAGGTTAGTTGGGTGTTCCTGGTTACATGACACATGATAAGCATGTGTACCAGCCTTCCAACAAGGGTGGAAATTTAGTGAATTTACATAGTGGATTTCATTCCATTCTCTATGCCATTTTAAAGAGAAGTTTTTTCTTTGTTGTTAATTATCTAGAAGGTGTACACCAACCCATCCTTTTATTCATCCCATTTAAATTAGTAATGTAATTTGAAAATAATAAGCATTGATTTTTATTTGCATAAAAAATAAACACTACCAAATATCTGCCATCTTGTAAAAATGAACAACTCATGATAGAAAGAAAATGTTCATTTATTATTGTATCCCCTGATAATATGATCAACTAGTGTGCACATAACATCCTATAAATATACACATTTTAATGGAAAGAAATGTGATTTTCCCATCCACATCTCCAGAAATAACTAGAGGTTGGAAGAACACAATTTCTTGAAATGAGACCTCACTTCTCATTCAAACCATTTACATATGTAAATTCATCTAATTACCTTTTCCAGATTCATATCATGGTAGGACAATCACACCTACAACATCTATGATAGGATAATCAGATGAATATTGAGTTCTCCCTGGGGGTGACCCACAAAAAGGTCAAGTAGTTCTATTAGATGGATGTGTTTCACATCAATTGGACCAAATTGGTACTAAGTGATGAAACTATATTCACATTACACCGTCCGTACATATCCTTATTAGGAGATGGCTAAATCTTCTTCTCTTTCTATCACCATTAAGAGTCCCTTGTGAAGCAAGTGGAATTCTTTTTATTGTTTTCCTCCATCTATTTGTTTCTCTTTCTTGGAAAAAAGCATTCAATTCATGGGTAGATTTTGACTCTATGTTTTTGTCTTATAATTGTAAAAATATCTCTAATACCAAATCCACAACCCATTTCAAACTAGAGATGATTGGAAGCCTAATTAGAATGGTATGCATTAGGTGAATTTTATGATTTTGGGTTTATATTTATGCTTTAGTGCTTGATTAGTGATTGGCCCATACAATGATAATAATAGGGTCTGACATAGTAGATCGGGGTTGAACTCATGGACAAGGGTGGTAGTTTCAAGATCCTTGGTGCCTTGTCTTAGTTACAGCAACCTAAAGGTAAGGTAAAGAGTGTATTCCTTATGGAATGGTGACTCTATAACAAGAAAGAAACAAACAATAAAGTAAAAGGAAAGATAAAACAAAAGAGCAAGACGTTAAAGGATAAGAAAACAAGGATGGAAGGAAACTTGGATTGGGTTTCACGATCTAAGATCTTTCACCAAAAAGAAATACTCACACCCATAGTACAACTTTAGGAATTTTAGAAACAATCACCATAAGTGTCCATTCCCTCCTCTCTCGAGCTTAAGATAGATATAGATTATAAGGTTGTCTCCCTCTAAGATGGCAAACAAACATTCCAAATGCAAACATATGCTCATTTAGATTAAACATTCCAACATTCTCATGTATTCATCCAACTCTATAACTCTTATATATAAGCTAATACTACTCTATCGAGGTATAAAAAATCAAACAACACAAGATGGTACTAATCATACAAGTGAAACATTAAAAACAAGAGTATGGAGATAAACATTTCTAAGAGCATATATTGAATCGATATAAGTAATTACATGTTGGGACATACTTAGTGGCTACTCCCAACCAAAGTTAAAGACTAGCCACTCATGGTGGTTAGAGACACGAAAAATTAGGAGTAGGGGATGACATGAAAATGGAGACAGAAGGGGATGAACATATTAGAGAATAAGATGCAAGATACACTGGCAACAAAGTGAACATGTCAAGGCCAATGGAGACCTCCTCTCTCACTTTAAATCTGGTGGTGGTTTTGAGGATTGTTGGCTCTGTCTTCCTTCTTCTCTTGAAGAGGGGATCAGGAACTACTCTAGGACGATGGAGGTAAGTTGACCTTCAGACTCTCATCCTTAGGATGATACAAACCGATGGCTAGGGGTGAAAGTCGATGGTGAGCTAGCAATGTAGCATCACTTCATCTTCAACTTGGGACCACCATGTGAAGTGAATGAGCCTTCCACAGTAGCATGGGCTTTTATGTTTATAGCCCACATTGTAGGACTCAAGGTTCTTATAAGTGTGCTTTACTTGCACCCCATGTATTCGAAACATGTTCCTTGGGGAATGTACTTAACTAACTAGGTGATCAATGTGCATAGAGCCTTGATCCGTAGGCGATGGCACATGAAAACCATTGGTTGACCTAGTTTGTCTATATGGACTTCAGTTGGCATTGGTAGGCACACCATCACAAGATGGCTAACAGTCACCTTTGATTGACGACTCCCAATACAACCGTCATAAGAGGTGCATTGGCTGACCTTTTGAAAAGACTTATCACAAACCATAGGAAGACTACCAGTCTTTGGTATTTGGTAGTAGGATCCAATGAAGGTTGTGTCTATACCCTTCTGTTGGTTGGCAGGATTGGGCACTTCCTAGAGGTTGTTGGTCATGAGAAATGATGGAGGGTCAGATCAGTGGTCTCTTAACTCAATGATTCATATGGTGTTCTCAAGGTGGATGGAGAGCGACCATCGATTGTGGAACTTGATGAATCATGTCTAAAGGTTAGAAGCATTGATTTTTTGAATATCCTAAATGGAACTGAGTAGTTAATCCTAAATCAAGTCATAAATGGCAGTCATGAAAAAAATTGTGAGAAAGTTAACCTCAAGTCTTTACAATGGGAGGGAATAAAGGAAACAATTAGGAAATTGGCTGTTATTAGTTAGGTCAAATGTATCCCCAAATACCCACATATAATATCACTTAGTAAAAAAACTATTAATTTTTGCTATTTCTTAATTAAGAGCTATGCTTTGTTTGGTTTATCTACTACATTCATATGGTTCACTAGTATAAATTTATTTTGTTTAGTATTATTTTATTTAGAAAAATAATAATTTATATTAGTTCTTATATTTTTTATGTAACACAAATATAGTCAATCTTATTCTTTATCACCTTTATAAAATTTAAGAGATTTTATACACTTAATCTTGTTTTTCATTGTGGTTCTATCCCAGTATTCCACTATCTACTAACTCAAGACATGCACTTGTAATTCAAAATATAGTGTGTCTTTGGAATATTTGTTAAATTGTTTGTACTAGGTTCAAATCCTAAAATTACAACTGTTATGTGGAATTTATGATATCTAATGGAACTACAAACCTATATTACATTCTTTGTGAGTTTTAAAATGAAATCTAAATGATTTTTTTCTTGTGGTGACAAAATTATTCTATCATTCGTGTAGGATTTTCAAGGAAGAGGGCCATAATG
Organism: Alisma plantago-aquatica; assembly: GCA_963693085.1. NCBI lineage: Eukaryota > Viridiplantae > Streptophyta > Magnoliopsida > Alismatales > Alismataceae > Alisma > Alisma plantago-aquatica. Next base: position 796,573,960 of record OY856410.1, on the reverse strand, counting down.
AAAGTGAAATATATCCCAAAAAAACACTTAGCAATTAGATCCTTCTTTACCTAAATCTTTGGTATATTGATGAAATGTTAGGGACATTGAATACTTGATGCAAACTAGTTGTCCAACAACCAGACATGTCTTATGTTGGTGTAGAAGACATATTCCATATTTGGATCCGAAGTCATTTTTGTTGCCATTGTCATTTCTTTATCACAACAACACCTTGTCTTCACCTTGGTGTAGTTTCTCATCCTCCAGCCTTGCATAAGGGTCTCATCCTCTACATCTTCCAAGTATATGTAGGAGCTCTTGGTACATTACCTTGGTGATCAAGATAAAGCTAAACTCATATTGGTCTACATGCTAGTGTTTCTTTGTGTGCTTTTATTCCTATTGTGGGATGTCATCATTTGGATGAGTTTCTCTATCTTAGTGGAAGAATAATTAGAAAACTTGTGTCAGAATTTGTATCTTAAGTCTGCTTCATCTCATTAGATGTGAACCCTTCATATAGGAATAGCATGGTATTAGATATCGAAAGATCCAATATTGTTCCTTATTATAACTCAATATACACTCAAACTAGGAAATTGAGACACACTTCGAATCAAATGACTAATTATTTAATCAATGAATTGGGATACCCATTTAACCTATTGGTCACTCATCGGCCAATTGTGTAATCACAGTCCTATCGTATTGACCAGTTTGGTTCCAAATAGAGAAAACCTCCTTTTTCTTTGTTGTTTCTTGATTTTTTTCAATAAACCAATTGGGATATATAGTCGATTGATTGGATGGAATCTAAAATGGTAACCAATCAATCAAATTACAACTTTTCAACATATTGTTCTAAACTATCTAGTACTCTGAATGTCTTAACCAGTCTACTATTGGGTATGTAATCAAAATTTACATAAATTTGTTCATGTGTTTGATTGTAAACTTCACTTGGATTAAGAATGCTTGTGTGCGCAACTCCTTAGCCTACACATTATCTAGAAGTAATTTATTTGACCTCACATACAAAGAGAAGTATCTAGAAACACATCATTTCTACCCATGTAATAGCAAAACGTTCAAAACAACTTTAAAACTTAATTCACCATTGTTTTATTGTGTACCTTTCTTACAAATATATTGATACAAAATGACAAATGAGATTTTCATATTCCTAACATTCAATATATCTTTGTAGAACTACACAATACTATTGAGATTGTGTGTCCTCACTATCATATGTTTAGTTACATGAGCATGACCATGAATTTCATAGTCTCACTTATGATATTGCATGATATCACTCCATGGAGGGAATATTACATCCACATCATTAATACTAAACCTCAATTTTCATAGTGCACCTAATCAACATCTATATGGTGAACCTTATTTAGAGTAATGTTGGGTAGTGTTAAATTACATAAAAGAACTTGTGATCCTCATAGTGAATTCAGGTGAAAGATACAAATGTAACATTGAGATATGACTATGAAAACCTTAGTGTGGCTTCCACGTGTCATTCTAAAAGTAACTTTGTCTAATAAGACTTGTTCTCCAATAAGTACACATGCATTTGATTTGATATCCAATATCATGAATAAAGAGGCATCATCATTCAAGATGCATACTACTTTTGTATTATCATTGTCCTATAATATCCACAATAATAAATAGAAAGGATGAAACAAGAATGATTACTCTTGAGTGTACATAGGATATCATGTTTAGGTTCTCAAGTCAAACAATCCTCAAGTCCAGGTTGAATTGACTTTTACTAATAATGAAATCATAAAAATCAAATCCCTATTAAAATCATCACATGATGGATTCAACAAATAGTGTCCCACTTGTACTAGATCCAATCACTTAAGAATCGAATTCCAAGTATCTGACATTACCATCATGCTTCTTTTATAAAAGTGCTTTTATCAAGGGATCAACAACATTGCGTTAAGTTGGTACTCTATAAATCTTTGCATCTCCTCACTATAGGATCACTCATATGAGATGATATAGATTCCATATGTTCATGGAATGTTGATGTGATATATTTTCCTTAGCATGTGCATGAGTGCATTTTTACCATGATAAGTCTCTACTGCATATTAAATGGTTGGAACCACCACAAGTTCACTAATAAAATTCTTAATCTGTACTACTTCATTTTTTGCATTAGATGTGGAAAGATACTAAATTCTATTATAGAATCAACAATTGCCTCTTATTTGGAATTCCTCCAGCATATAACTCTGTCGTTTAGGCAAAGAAAAAGTCTTGATCATGACTGACAATCACCCTTGGTGGTTTGGAATCTTGAATCAATGTAACTTGTTAAAAATAACTCTTGTACACATTTGCATATCAAGAATTTACCCTATGTTCATCTCAAGAACTTCCATATATTCTTCATAGAAACCAAGTGACCTTCTCTGGGATAAGATCGGTACCTTCTCGTCATGCGCAAAGCATATGAGACATATGGGTGTGAACATAACATTTCATAAATGATGGATACAAAGGTAGATGCATATCAAACATTACTGATGCATGCCCTCATTTCCAAAGAACCATGACATTGAAATTTAGAAAAATTAATTCAATGAACCGTTGGGAAGCTTCCTTTGTTTAAATCCTACATGCTCATCCTTTTTAGTAAGTTGTCATTATATGTAATCTTGTAGGACCTTGTAGATCTATCTCTATAGATATGGTTTGCTAGACTATATGATTCTTCACCTAAATTCTTCATATAAAAGGTATATCCCAACCAAGTCCTCACCAATATTATAGTAGGTGTATTATTTCTGATTAATAATATTCCTCATCATCAAAAATTAGAAATACACTTGAGCTCCCACTAGCCTTATTGTAAACACGTGGTTAATCTTCATTCAAAATACTAAAAAATATTTAATTGTTTGATCAAAAAGAAGATTCTAGCTTCTAGATGCCTGCCTCAATCCATAGGTTGACCATTGTAGCTTATATAATTTATTGGAATTATTTGAAGTGATTAAACATTTAGGTTGTTTCATCGTCAAGAATATTATCATTAAGGAAAGTATTTATAGTGTCCATTTTCAAAGTCTCACAGTCATGGTAAGATATAATGGCAAGCATTTTGTAGTCAACACCTTGAACATGTTTGAAACCATTTGCAAGAAAATATCCTTTATAGTCGTGGAAGGGAAATTATATGGATGCTATATTGTGAGTGCACTGACAATATTATGGATACAAGAGAGACTCCTCTCCTTTATATAGGAGAAGGTGCATATTACTACAAAGACTACCAACCCTGACTAGACTTTGTATGGACCAATTGACTCTGGCATATATATCAATAGAATATAATATGACATATTCTTCTAACACTACTTTGGTAGTCGAAGCATGGCATAATCATGTTCCCATATTGGATTAAAAACATAAGAAAGTCATGGAAAAATGTAATGACTAAAATATTATATAATGTAACCTAGTATGATATGGACATTGTCTTGTTTGACTTTGAAGCTTCCCTTAGGATGGATAAACATTGGGTCTTTGAGAAAGATTGATAAACACAAAACCTTGAACACATTTGTATATTTGACTAGTTTGGATCTTGTACCATGGGGTATGATGAATGATCATACAAAGATCATCTGAGTCACCAACTCAGTTTCTATTTTTGCTGAAGTAGTTTCTAGGAGAAGACTACCTCATGTGTTAACCTTGAAAGGATATGTGCCATAGGATGAATAGAATGTAGTGGATGGTCAATATTCTTGATAGATAATAGATGAAGGTCTAAGTACTTGGAAGGGCACAAATGATGGTCAACACACTTGACAAGCCATGGATGAACAAGGAGGAAACATTGTTGATGTAGCCGACTACATGATATTCTACAAAACATAAGTGCATTGGATTGGCACACAATTGAAAAACCACTAGAGGGGGGTGAATAGGGTTTTATAATTTTTTAATAATAATTCAACTCAAACAACCACAATTGAAACTTTAATAAGGAGGCAAGGTGTTTAGAGTGGTTCCACCTTTAGAAAAAACTAAACAAGTCAGTCCACTACCCAATTGTTTCCAATTGGGATTTTGAAAGTATTTAAATTTTATTACCTCACAAGGATGTTACATAAAATTACAAATACTTTCACCACCCTTTGGACAACCTTCACCTTGAAGTAGTCTCACCAACCTCGAAGCAGCCTTCCTCAAAGTAACTTCAAGATACCCCTTGAAGTAGCTTTCCTCTTGAAGTAGATGCCCATTGAGACAACCTTCTTGAAGTAGTCCAAATTCCTCCTTCTCCTCTGAGAAGATCAAACCCTATCCAATCCGTAGCCTCTAACCCTAGGAGTAGAAAGAAGAGTACAAGCAATAAGAAAGAACAAGAAGGGAAAATGGAAATTACAATTACCGTTGTAGCACAAGGCTTGATTTCCTATATCAAGTGTTTTGATCTCCTAACCAATATGTATGGAAGTTCAAGTGCAGTGGGTAGGAGATGCTAGCCTATAGGACACAAATTTGGAGTAGTGGAAATGAACAAAAAATGTTGGAGTTGCTCGATTTCTCACAAGAATGAATTGCCAATTGCAAGTATGTATGCTCAAGTATTGCACAAGTGTATATTGGGTGTCCTAAGGCATGTCCTATTTATAGGAATGGCCTATGAGTGCTTAAGGACGTTCTAGACACTTTCTAGGGGGTTCTTAGTGCTTAACTAGCCGTTAGTTGTCCACTAATTGCTTTAGCAATGACTAGTTAATTAATTCTGAAAAGTGCAGATAGAGACAATCTCAGTCGAGGAATTGTCGACCGAGAGTCCTATCGGTCGAAGTCTTTGTCGTTCGAGGGACAGTCTGAAGCAAGTGTATATAATGTTCTATTCCAACTCCCAACTACCTTGTCTGCTATGTTTAACGGCTATTTGGGTCAATTCTTGGTCGAGGAGATTGTTGACCGAGAGTGTCTCGGTCGAGAAGTTTGTCGACTGAGAATGACTCTGTTTCAATGTTTTGAGCTATGTACTAAGTGTGTGTATCAGTGTGCAGTTGTGACACTATTATAGGGGATGACTTATCTAAGTGTTGTGTGTGGCTAGGGAAGATTTAAATGCTTGATTTACATGATATCTAAGTAGTTGTACATTATATACTTTTACAAGTTTTTACATTTGATTACAATCATGTAATTAAAGCATTTTGAGCATATAGATATTCCAAAAGTTTGCCATCCACCTTGTTCCTACAACACTCAAGTAGCACATTAGATCCATAAGAATGAAATTTTTGTCATAATCGAAACATAGGGATTATAATAATGTCCAATTTAGCCAACAACAACATCATGTATAAATAATGCAAGATGCTCCTATTGTAGAAGATTGATGTTTTTCCATAGTAGAATGACCAAGCCTTTTCCGATCAAATAATGTATTCACATAATATAGAGAGCTGATAACATCTACTTGACATGAGGTATTATGTTCTACAATTGACTACAATGCTAGAAGATAAATTTTGAATGATAAATCAATGCTTGGAAACTCAGAATGTGAACGGCAAGGATAGACATTGGCCCTAGTGAATTAGATAGTGAGATATGAATTATTTAGCTTGTAAGGAATTACCTGCTGATTGGGGGTATCAAGAGAAGAAAATATTTTTTCCATTTTTTGCACTATTACTTTTGGGATGATCCTATTTTGTTGAAACAGTACATGGATGGAATTTTGAGGAGATGTGTACCTGAAGGTGAGTATGATAGTGTGTTGAAACATTTTCACACACTACCTATAGGTGGACACCATGCTAGTTCTAGGACAACCGCAAAGGTGTTAGAGAGTGGATTATATTGGCCGACCCTATTCAAAGATGCTTACGACTTTATATTAAGTAAATAGAACTCCATAGTGGGCAATGATTTTATTTCTCTTTCCTATTCTGATCATTGACTCTTCATGTCATAACTTCTCTTCAGCCTATTCTTATCTCCTCTATTTCTCCCCCACACACACCAACCACAAAGAGATAAGAAAATTGGTTGGGGTGGAAAAAGACAAAAATAAACTCCCATATGACAAGCCTTCAATAGTAGGGGACATGGGGTGGAGATGGAATAAATGACTAGAGAAGGATTTTCTTGAGATGTTTAAAGATGTTGTGAGTTGAACTTCTTAGTGGTCTTGATAGAACTTGATGTCACACTTAAGAAATATAGAGTTTGTGCTTGTGAGCGATGGATCCTTGCACATGATAGAGCTTTATTTTATGACTAGGAGTAAATAGCATCACACATGTGAGGCTAGGACTTCATGTTGGAACTTCAAGGAGGTTGACTTGGTGAGAAAGTTGTAGTAGAAGAACTGATAACCATCTTTGATGTTGAATGGAATCTAACAAGCCATAAATGTGGGACCAAGAATGGGGTCATGTCTAGGTTATCAGACTTTAGAAATTTATAATACCCAAATGTTTAAGACATCCAGCAACTAGCGCATGGTCGAAATAGTTTGGCGTCGAACACAGGGATAGGAAGAACAACACTTCAGAACTCAAGTTTTACTTGTATAAGCATGTCGAAAAAGGTTGAAGGATAAGGTTTTAATATAACGAGAAAGAATTACAAAGAATCAAACAAAAAGCCTATCTTCAAGGGGAGTTACCAGGAGAATTAGTGTTTTAAGGTTTTGCAATTTTTTTATTGAGGTTTTGTATATAGGAAACTGAGGAGATGAAAGTATTGTTGGGGTAAAGCACGAAGGAGGAAAACTTAAACATAGCAAGCGACAACAAAATACATCATGCACCCTCTTATCTCAAAGAGGATGCCTCTGACTATGCACCAATTCTCTCTCTCAAGAGTATTGGACATAGACTAGAGCATAAAGATATGTCGAGGCAACCCTGATCTTGGGTACTCTCATACACCCGAATCAGACCAAACTCTAGAGTTTACGACATCCTTCTCTCAAAGGACTCAAAACGAGAAACATGATTCGATAGCTAGTCAAAAGCGTTATCCAAATAGAAGAGACCAGAGTTCTGATGTTGTAAAGAATCATCCAACAAAAAGGAACCATACACAGAGCAATACGAGATAAACTTCACAAATTCCATAAGCATAAAGAGATAAAAAAGTTTAGTTACAATGCAAGATTATTTGAAAGTAAAGTGATGAAAAAATGTGAAGATAGGTATCAACCTCTTTGATGTAGGAGGTCGATATACATAGAAGCAGACCCCTAAGGTAACGTTAACAAGGTACCAGGCAGGAGCCCTATCGGGATACGATTGTGTCACAAACTATGATGGGTAAAGGGCGTATCGGGATAGGACTCCCTACCCGATATGGTCGTGTCGGGCGGCAGGCCCTGTCGGACTGTAGCCGTGACGGGTAGGCCATATCGGGTTAGGTATCGTGTCATGTTAGGATGTGTATTAGGTTAGCCTTCTCTTAGGTTCTCGGGTTCCTCATATCGGGTATAGATGGGTGAGCCATCTCGGGTTGAATCCCAACTAGAGACCCGACATGTTTGAAGTAGCCTTGAAGGTCGTGTCACACTACTGCTCCCACCGGGTCAAATTCTAAGTGAACTCCTCCCGTCCCTCTTCGGTTGGGGGTGTGCTCACCTAGTATTGCCCGACAGGCCTGGGAACTCGACGCACTAGCTCCTTTATGCTCTATGAGTTAGCTCTTCTTGGGTTTCGACCCGTCCCATTGGAGTCCTGTAGCTGCTATTTATAGGTAGCGGATGGTGGGAGTTGTGGCCGTCATTGGGCCACGTGTCCTTTGTCTACTCTGCTTATGTGGCTTGGGAGAGGGTCGACACGTCTGTCACCCATCATGGCTGGCGAAGGCCATCACGTGCCGAGTTGCGATTAAATCGCACCAGATCATGTCAGGTAAAGACTCTGGCGGACTACTGCACCAAGGGGTGGCTGTGTCGTGTGATAGATTCCGTCGACTGACGGGTTGTGGTGGGAAAGGCTCCTTGTCGTGTAAATAGCATTCAGACCATCAGGGCTCACACGCGACGCACCCGTGCTGGGTTGCTGCCATATTGGGCAGCGACCGTGACGGGTAAAGGGTGTGTTTCTTTCGTCGGTTGATGGGCCGGGATGGGTAACTTGTCATGGATGGCTGAGACAAGCCCATTTGCATTCTTTTAGTGGGAAAATAAGAGAAACTCTGCAAAAGATAGGAAACATTGTCCGGAGCATAGTGGGCATTATTTCTATTCAATAAATGAGATAAAACAGAGAGAAAGTAAGGTTTGGAGGCAGTTTTGATAGTAAAATATAAGCTCTAGCATCCATAAAATAAGTGTTATCAACTTCCCTAAACTTAGCATTTTTATTGTCCTCAATCATTCTGTACTTATTTTAAAACTTTATTTGCGATACTGCTTTAAAACAATACCTAGTCTTCGGACAAGGGGTTAAATAAAATTTTGAGATGTCTTGAGGAAAATTATATCTGATACGAGCAATATACTTTATTTTTCCTGCCTTATTTAAGCAAAAAATTTCTCTTCAGCTTTGGTGAGACTTTTGGTGCATGATTTCGAAGTTATCTTTCACACCAAAAAACTTGGGAGTAGAAGGTGGGGTTTTTGTGAAGGCTTAAGGCTTTTTGGGTTTTTTCTTGCTTCCCATTGGTCCATCCAGGTAAGGGTCTGTTAATGGGGAAGTGGTCCCTATAGTCCAAGCCAGTTGGCTTTAGAGCAGTGATTTCACATCCTACGTACCACTGCCTCGGATCTACCATGCCTAAAGATGAGTACTTTTGGAAAGACAAGTGTTTTTTTCATTTTTTTTTTGGCACAACTCTCATGCTTTTATTTGCTCTCATAAGGCTTTCCTCTCTTTTTGGGATTTTGATGGGTAGGGAAAAGAAAAAGAGTTTACTATTTGGGAAGCTTTTTCCTTCACATGCACATCTCTTAGCTGTTGTGAGATTATTTTTCAAAGCTGCATAGAAAAGTTTTAGCCTTTGTTGTTTGAGACTGAGTTTTCCAAAAAGTAAAATAGAAATAAGCACCGCCTTAGATACAGAGAGAACAAACTCAAAGAAGTCGTACCTAAATTTTACTATAAAGTGTTTTGTACAATTTACGAGAGACAAGAAGTTGTGTATGTGTTGTTTTCTATCAATCATTTATATACATGTATATATAAAGTATGGTAAGAAAAGAAAAAGAGCAAGAAGGGGAAAATTTTTGAGTACCTCCCTCACTGATGCTATGGAGTAACCCCCCCCCCCCCCCAAACTTACCCCACACTCTGTCCCAGAGTTGTGAGATAAATATGGAAGGATAGGCATAGATCTGTGAGGGTTCAGCAAATGCGGGATCCCTCTGTAGATAAGAGCTCCATCACATACTCTCCGTGTTGGCTGTGGTAGCCTAAGTTGTGGAGCTTATCTGGCGTCTTTTTAAGGGCTGTCGTGCAGTAGATCCAATGCAGTACGTATACACTATAGTCATTTGATAACAGAACTTGTTTTGGACTACAGTGGTAATATTGGAGTTTTTGCCACTTGGCCGCCGGGTTTTCAAGATATGGCTGGATCAAAGACACCACCTCAACCTAATATTTCCTTGCTAACTGCTCAAGGGATGTTATCGGCGTGGATGTACACTCTGTCAGATAGTCATTGTTGGCGTCAGAGTTGTTGTATAAGAAACTGATGCGTGGATGGGTGTACACCATCAGGAGCATCCAGTGGTTTTCATGTAGCATTGGTAGGAAGATGATGCGCGGAAAACACTTCTTCATTTGGAGCTGAAATAGCTGCATTGCTCCTATTTCATCAGCCAGGCACATGTTGTTGAACAACATTAGATGTGCGATGTAGGCCTGTTCAAACTTCTTCTGTAGGATGGGGATGTAAGCTGACACCACCGTCATTTCTAGACATCCTCCTGCCTTGACTAAGTCCCACAGGTCATCGAGGGGGACCACAATGTTGTCCTTTTCATATATGACATCTACGTTGTTTGAATCAGTGAGTTTGAGAAGAATTTCATTTACCTATTCCTAAGATAGATATGTGCACACAAAATAGTCAAAATTTCCAATTAGGGATTCAGAGACGGCAAGCGAAGCAGACTCGCCTTCAGTAGTCTCACCTTCAGTGGTGAGTGCGGTTAGCAGAACTTCTATCTACTTTCCTATCCCATAGACATTTGCACTCTCGACTTCTTCCCTTGGAGGGTTGCCAGGTTGAGAAGATTCAGATTCAACATCTGTCTCCAATAGCTCCTCTGGAAGCTCTGCATCTCAGAAATAGCATTTGTCCTTGATCAACAGCAGCGTGTATATGCTTCTCAAATGATAGAAGTCTTGATCCTGAAGCTGCCTTACATATCTGAAGATGTTTAGCAGCACCATGGCACGCAGGCTGATGAAGGCGCTATTTCCACTCCATGGCTCTTCTGGGACTGGGGAGTCTCGGATGGCGTAGATGTTCCAGACGCCGCTGTGGCATTGGATTCCTTTCTTGATTACACGGTGAAGATGCAGAGGAAGAAGTCTAACATGCTTGTCTTTGGGGCGTACGAAGATGTGTCCTCTATGTGGGATCTCCGCGGTGCAGCAGTTGAGGAGTGTGACGTCATGGTTGAGGAGGTCTGCCACGTAGAGGAACCAATGCTTCCTAAGCTTGTAAGGGGCCAACACCAGGCGTGGATTGTGCTCTTCAATATGCTGCAGCATGTCAGCCACCTATTTTGATTTGTATGCCCCTTCTAGTAGTCTTTTGCCAAGGTCGGGGTGACATTGTAGAATGGCTGCCGACCTGTCCTGATGGTGGCATTCTCAAGCATCACACCTTCCAAGACCCTGAAAAGAATCTTCCTTACGACGGCTTCTGAGCGGACCATGCCTTAAAGTCCTCTATGTCGTATTGAGAAGTATTTGTTGCTCTAGATGAAAACTTCTTCATCTACCTGTGGCCTAAGGACCATATTCAGTAGTTGTTGGTCCCGTATGGACAGGTAGCCGATGGCACACCTATCAAATTATGCCATCTCGAAGATAGGGATCTCCAATGACACAAAAAATGCATCTGTCGTCGAAGTACTCACTCTAGGGGGTTTCTCAACGATCGAGCAATACAGATCACCCCCTTCTCCCTTAGATTCTTCAGATGAACCCTCTGCTCGACTTATAGATATTTCTTCTTCATCTTCAGCTAGGTCTAGCGGGGGTGAGGGAGAAGATGTGTCGATGCCACGGGCACTCTCTTGTCCTGCTGGAGTCCCGTCGACAGTTTTGTTCATCGTCTCTTCCTCGGGCGTTGTGGAGGGCCCGCAGGAGGTGGATGATGACGATGAGCCAAAGGATGATGATGATGATGATGGTGGAGAGCCAGAGGCTAGCGGTGATGCCAATCTCCTGGGACGCCTTGAGTGGTGGTAGCCATCCCTTTTGTCCAGCCTTTGCTTGATGGCATCAAGCCGTTGGAGCGATGTCTGCATCTTGTTATTCAACGCCTCTAATTGGCTGGGGAGACCAACTAGAGTCATTAGCTGACGCTCTTTCTCACTCATCCTCCTTTGGAAGACCTGAAACTTGTGGGTTAGGAAAGCAAATGTAGTTGTGTGGTTGCTTGTTACCTCCCACAAGTTATCAAACTCGAAGCCAAAGGCCTATCCTAATGAGGAGGGGACTTCCATTGATCAGCTTCGGCTTTGGCTTCATGACATGCTCCTCGCATTGGCGGTGTTGCCCAATGGATAAGCATCATCTATCGATGTTGAGTCGACCTGGACTATCCGCAAGGGCGTAGCTTCTAGACAGGGCATTGGCACCCTTGCGGTTGCCTCCGCCTCCTTAGCTTGGGGTCATGGAGAAAGTTGTGGAATAGGCAGATGTTGATCGACCATCTGGCTCTCAGTGTCCTCCTACATAGAGATTGTCGGCGTAGATGGTGGCAACGTCGGTGTTGGCTGTACAGCCCTGAGATCTACCTCTATGAGCTTAGTGAACGCCTCGTCCTTGGCGTCCAGCTGCACCAATGCCTATGTTGTTTCTGGCAGGGCTGAAGCTTAAGGCGCTGCGACTATTTTATCTACCGCAGTGGTCTCCAGGTCTATGACCGTTGTAGCAGCCCTGGTGGTGTCGACGACCTCCCCGATGGTCGACACTCCTTTTGTATCCGCGACAGGCATTGTTGTGGTTGTCGTGGTTGGTTTGGTGGAGGCAGATGGCTGTATGGCGATGACGGTCGGCTCGGCAGTGGTGGTGACAGGCAAGTCTTCGATAATGACTTCCGATGATTTGTCCCACCGAGCTTCAAGGGGTGTGGGCCTTCCTCTTGTCGCCATATTTTCCTAGATGGCCCTCATAATGGTGTAGCTAGCTTTAGTGATCGTGGCTTCGATCTCTTCTTTTGTGAAAACTAGCTTCTCCACATCGTAGTTGACACAGAGTGGGAGGGGCAGGAGGATGTCTGTCCTCGTTGACTTGTAGAAGAAGTGGTGACCCTCCTTATTGATGATGTTTGCCCTCGTGAGGAACTTGACATCATTCTTGTCATCGCCTCGAGTGCGCGATAGGCTGAGCGGCTCCTTTGGGTAACCCAACCCTACCGCGATCAGGTTGATGATCCCCCAATGTTGTACTATTTGGTGGCGTCCTTTATTGGGTGCAGCGGATTTAGAAGGAATTGCCCCAAGTTGATTGGCTTGCCCTCCATCATATAACAGATGAGATGGAGGTCTTTAATATACAAGTTGCTCGTTTCATACTTACTGAAGAGGACGCTTGCCACAATATTGTGTATAATCCTCCAGAAGAATGCATGAACAACCGCCATCTTGCTCCCCGGTTTGAAAGAGGATTCTCCAATCAGCTTCCTCCAGAGCACGAGTGGGTAAAATCCATCATCTTCAGTGATCCGGGCACCGTTATTCAACATCTCCCTTTCAGCCTCACTGGAAGAGAATATCTGTCATGCTCGACGTTGTAGAGGAACCCTTGTAATCTGTCCACTCCGCCGAACGTTTTGGTCTCTTCAGGGGTATTTAGAACTTGACGGAGGGAGGAAATGAAATCCTTGGGGAGCTCAGTGTAGGAAGCGGTGTAGTTGAAACAAATCTTCCACAGTCCACCGACTACTAAGACATTCTCAAGTCTATCGAAGATGCCGATCTGGTGGAAGAATGCTTGGTGGCAGAACTGGTTTGGGAGGTAGACCTTTGCCTCCAACTCTGTGTAGAATCGTTGGTGATCTTTGTCTCTGGGCACAAAGCGGCCTGGTGAGTGGGCCAGGGCCTCGAGTTCTGCCATCGTGGTAGGGGCCAAGGCTGCTTCTATTCTGGGCCGCTTCTCAGCCTCAAAGGGTCCGACTGTCTTAGGATTCAGGCATTTCTGCCCGGTGGTGGCTTCATTTATGGCCTCAGGGTTGATCATTCGGCCTTGCCCATCAACTTGGATGACAGTTTGCTTGGTGCAAGCCATTTTCTACAATGATTAAACAAAGAGATTAAGTTAAAATAAGTTGTTCGATCAAACTGCGTTGCCCGATATCATGTAGAAGGCTAAAATGAGCGTGTCACCCGATATGAGTTGGGCGATACACTTAAAACTGATATCAGGTCAGGCTCTTATAGAAAACCTATCATGTGATAAGTAAATGCCACATGGTACTCGACACAAACCGATATTGGGAAGGAGGTAAAAACATCTCACAAGTGAGCTTGGCATTGAGGAAATGATAAGGTCTGAGCGATATCATTTAAGCGACTGACCGATATCGGGTGACTTCCTCAAAACTGAACCTGCGTGGTGTAGATGCCAGATAGGGTGTCGCACGACATGGGTGATGTGTGGCAGAGGTGAAAACACGATAACGTGACAATTATAAAGGACATGTGATGTGATGTGATGTTTCAGGCGATCCACGTGTTGTCCGACACAGACTAAATTGTTGCAAAAACAAACTGAGCAATACAATCATCATCGTGAGCTCGAGGTCTTTACTCGATATCGACGTGTTTGTCATCGTGTCATGTGACCTGGGTGTCGCCAGACACAGGAGAAGGGCGATGTAAAACAAAATGGTAGGAAGGCCGATACGCCTATCGCGCAACAAAAGGAAACTTGGTACCAATTAAAAAGAGTCTGCCCGACACGGGCCAGAATGTGATACGGTCGCATGATAAGGTTTTGCCAATACGAATTGCCTGACACAAAGTCACGCGATAAGTATGACACCACAGGTTTTACCTATATTGGGCAAGAGGAGATGGAATGTGACATGAAGGTCAATACACAAATACCGACATGAGAGCTTTGAAAGGTGAAGAGAATGCGCGATACGAAAGCATAAAGCAGGTAATTCGGTAGCCCGACACGGTTAAAATTGAGTTATTATATATAGCCGGCCACGAGTGGGGTGAACGGGTAAAACCTAGGACACATGTCGCGCATGCAGAAAAATCGTCTTCTAGAGCACGGTAAAACATGTCTAATTTTTCGCATCATGAAGATTTCAAGAAGGCTTTACATCGTGGGGCACACATATCAGGCAGCAATGATGTGTCAGCCGATATGCGTTCTCCGGTGCACTTTTTCGCGACAATGATCTGTGTGACACTCTCTTCGCATGGTGCGCAATGCCTGAGTGATAGGTCTGCCCGACATGGGTGTCAGGAAGCTGGTTAAATCTTAGAAGTGTGGGGCATGGAAGCCGATACGGCCTGGGTGATACGGCAGCTCGGGCCTCTTATCACACGACACATCTTTTGCTCGGCATGCCTGTGCAAAACCATGTAAAACTGAATCTAAGGGGTCGCCCGATACTCATCAAGGTGGGTTGGGTGACTCGACTATCGCATAACTTGTCACGCTGAACAAAAGCAAGGAAAAAGGTATCATTCATGCCCGATATGCTAGAAAAGGGCTTAAAGAAAAAACAAAAACAAGGATAGAAAAACTAAAGATCATAAGGCACTTGATGGGTAAAACATCATTGGCCTAAGTGTAAACTTCGGCCTCAGATAGTATTATTCACCAAGTCAAATAAAACTAAGTCGGTGACCCATGAAACAGAGTTTGCGCTCATGGCGCGGGCATAGACTCGGGCCTTATTACAATGAGATTGTTCATAATGTTCATTGCAGGAAAAGGAAATAACATCCTATTCTGGGAAAGTAAAGGCTCGGGCTGCCTCCCAAGGAGCGTTGTGGTTCACGTCGTCAGATCGACATATTCGAATCCTACTGTGTTTCTTTGGTAAGTGTAGCTTTGGCATCCTCCAGGGATATCTCAAATCTCCTCACAAAGGCTTCATCTTCATAGAACTTTTTGACCCGATGTCCATTGATTGGAAAAACTTTCATTGGATCTTCTTTATCATATAGCTCCATCATCCCATATGGGTATATCTTTGCTACTATGAACGGTCTGGACCACCTGGTCTGCAATTTTCCTGGAAAAAGATGAATAGAAGATTTAAACAATAAGACTTTATCACCTTCCTTGACGTCCTTTGCTTGCACATGGGAATCATGCCATACTTTGGTTTTTAGCTTGTAGATCTTTGCATTTTCATAAGCGTGAAGCCTAAGCTCTTCAAGTTATTGTAGTTGAAGAAACCTCTTCTTTCTTGCTAGCGTTGGGTCCATGTTAAGGCATTTGATGGCCCATAATGCTTTATGCTCCAACTCGAAGGGTAGGTGGCAAGCTTTCCCATATATCAGGTGATACGGTGTAGTGCCGAGTGACGTCTTGTAGGTAGTCTTGTATGCCCAGAGAGCATCATCTAACTTGGTTGACCAGTCCTTGCAAGACTTGTCGACAATTTTCTCTAAGATCTGCTTGATCTGCCTGTTAGAAACTTTGACTCTTCCGGAAGTATGTGGGTGGTATGGTGTGGTGACTTTGTGACGAACACCGTATCTGCAAAAAAGTGATTCAAACTGCCTTTATGCAAAGAGAGATCCACCATCACTGATGACGGTTCTCGACACTCCGAACCTTGGAAAGATTATCACTGCTTTGGCATCACAAGTGGTGGTGGGTACTGGCTCTACCCATTTGGAGACGTAATCAACTACAACAAGGATATATTTGAAACCATAGGAAGAGGGGAAGGGTCCCATACAGTCTATGCCCCACACATCAAAAACTTCTACTTCAATTCATTCTGACAGCGACATCTCATTTCGACGAGAATTATTCCCAGTTCTCAGACACTGATAACCTCCAATTTTGTGATGTTATCTCAATAATTTTCCATAGTTGTCCACGCTCTTTCTCAGATAAATTAGACAGAATCCTTAACTTTCCTCTCTTATTGCAAATATACTGTTAGATTAACCTTTCTCTCTTTTTACTTACAGAAAAGACACAAAAAAATCACAAAAGCCTCACAAGGCCTCAAGACCGCATGGAGTCACACGGTCTCAAGACCGCATGAAGCCAAACGGTCTCAAGACCGCATGAAGCCAACCGGTCCCGAGACCGCATGGAGTCACACGGTCTTAAGAGTGCATGAAGCCAACCGGTCTCGAGACGGCATGGAGTCACACGGTCTCAAGACCGCATGAAGCCAACCGGTCCCGAGACCGCATGGAGTCACATAGTCTCAAGACCGCATGAAGCCAACCGGTCCCGAGACCGCATGGAGTCACACGGCCTCAAGACCGCATGAAGCCAACTGGTCCTGAGACCGCATAAAGTCACACGGTCTCAAGACCGCATGAAGCCAACCGGTCCCGAGACCGCATGGAGTCACACGGTCCCAAGACCGCATGAAGCCAACCGGTCCCAAGACTGCATGGAGTCACGCGGTCTCAAGACCGCATGAAGCCAACCGGTCCTGATACCGCATCGAGTCACATGGTCTCAAGACCGCATGAAGCCAACCAGTCCCGAGACCGCATGGAGTCATACGGTCTCAAGACCGCATGAAGCCAACCGGTCTCAAGACCGCATGGAGTCACACGGTCTCAAGACCGCATGAAGCCAACCGATCTCAAGACCGCATGAGTCCAAACGGTCTCAGAATCCAAACGGTCTCAGAATCCAAACGGTCTCAGGGTCCAAACAGTCTCAGAGTCCAAACGGTCTCAGGGTCCAAACGGTCTCAGGGTCCAAATGGTCTCAGAACCCAAACGGTCTTCAAGACCATTTGGACTCAAGATTGACCAAACCGTTTGGACTTCACTTTAAGCCTATAAATAAGACCCAAGGGGTCCTCCCAAGACCATCAAGTTTCAGACGCCTAGAGGCTGCCTCTACTACTACAGAGCTATTCCAACCTCCATCCTCCGCACAAAGGCTACGAGTCTGAGATCCTCGCTCCATCCTGAAGCTGCTTTCTCTCTCTTCGTTAAAGAAGGTGGGAAGAGGAGACCTCATCATCGAGCAACCTGTGAACTGTGAAGATCATCATTCTCTCTCCTTCCAAGGGGTTGACTTTCCTCTCTCCTTTGTGAGGATGACGTTCTCTCTCTCTTCTCACCTCCTTCTTTGTCCTAGCTATGAACGAGTAGTCTCTTTCACTAGGGTGCGGGGAGTAGCCCCGCTACCCATGTTTTTATTTCGGGCAATGTAATCCATAGTTTGCAATAGAGATATGCTTTCTTTTCAGTTCAACATCAATCGTTTAATGAATGCTTGTTGGTTGATCACCAACTCGTGTTATCTTTTATCTTTTAGTATGAATTGTCTACGTTTGTACTATCAGATTCGAATCTCGATTGAATGTTGGTTCTTGATGCATGTATCCACCATGCATCTGTTTCGGTATCTTGGAGTGTTTCTCAAGAAGTGGAGTAAACTCACTTCCATTGTTGAACTTTCATACTATGAAATGGAATCAATTGACGTATGAAAGTACAACCTTGATAAGTTGGGGAACACATTTTGCGAAGGGAATGATGTAAAGTAGGTGACCATTCTTTCGGGGATGGATGGAATTGCAACATTCCCACTTTTCTCATAGTTAGTTCTCCGAAAGGAAACTAAATCTACAAAGATATTAACTGTTTAGACTCTTTTTGCAGATTATGCTTTATGTTGCATGTTTTGATCCATGTGTAGTGGTGGTGAAAACCGATCACATCCTAGTGACTCCTTATCATTGTTAACATTCCTTAATTTTACTTTCCTACCCTGCTTTACTTATACTTAGTTTAAAACAACCAAACCAAACTCTTTGATTTAGATACCAACTGCTAAGAGGTTAAGTGAGATTCTAACGTTTTCCATCTTGTTGCGCCCAACAAGACGGTTGTCCTATAGATTCAACCCTTAACTATACTACGATAAGACTTCCACGTATCTTAGCATGCATGGGTGGAGTTCTCGATCTAGTATAAGCAAGGCTAAACCTAAAGATTTACCATCTTTAGGATTTTTAGTGGTGCACATAATTCCACGCAGGTGGAAGCTCCATCAAAAAATTGGTGCCATTGCCGGGGACAACATAACGTTTTAATTTCATTTACTATCTTGCTAGTTGGTTAGGGTTTTACACTTTCCTTTAACCATTAGTCCATATCTTCTTGAATTCATCATATCTCCTGCATCATCTAAAAGGTGTGTTTCTTTCTCTACTCAGGTACAAGACGTGTATGCAACCATTACATAACCTCTGATTCTCCCCTGATCCAGAGTACGACTCTGAGGTAGAGAGAAGCTTCCACCACCGCATCAGACTTAACCGACAAAGAGCCAGGCAAATGGCTGAAGATCAACGCCAAGCTGCATTAGTAATGGAAAGGGTCAATGCCACAATAGCCTCTCTGAGAGCACAACTCATTGCTGACACCTGTGCTCAGATCCAAGCAGAAATCCAAGCTGAAGAAAAAGCTCGCATCTGAGCTGAAAGTGAAGCAGCTAACCAAGCTGCCCAGTTAGAGCTAAGAAACAAGCAATTGAGGGAATATGCCATCCCCAAGAACTATGAAGACAATTATCCAGTTCGGCCTCCGATCATCAACATACCTAACTTCGAGATCCGGAAACAATGGAATCAAATCATGCAGGGCATCTCATTCTCTGGTGGTTCTGGAGACGACTGCATGGATCACTTGAAGAGGTTCAAGGCACTTTGCCGACTTGTACCGCAAGCCAGAGTTGCCTTTGATGCGATAATGCTACATATTTTCCATTTCACTCTGTCCGGAAGGGCTCTGAGTTGGTACAATTCGTTTGATAGGGAGCCAATCATCACCACCTGGGCTCCCTTGGAAGAAAAGTTCCTAGAGAAGTTTTTTCCCCCTTCATTAACTTACAAAATTAGGGGGCAGATCAACCACTTCACCCAACTTCCTGGAGAATCATTCACAGAAGCATGGGAAAGATTCAAAGAGCTTCTAAGAAAGTGTCCTCATCGCGACATCTCCCAAAATCAATTAATAGAAACGTTCTATAGGGGGGTGAGTGATGACATCAAGCAATTTCTAGATTCCTCATCTGGAGGAAATTTTATGTGGAAGAACTATGAGGATGCTTGGAAAATCGTTACACTTGGAGCTGAGAACCAATCCAATTGGGGACGATCATCCGGCAAGGGAGTCCTCAAAGTTTAAAAAGTTGAGGAATCAATGGAAATGAAGGCTATTGTTGAAGCTTTAAAGACTATAGCTCACAAACAACAGGATCTTGAAACTTCATTTGGAGAATATGATAAGAAGAAAAAACCCCAAGTCCAACAGGTTAAAGCAGCTACAAGGACTTGTAAAGCCTGTCACACATCTGATCACCCTACTCTGTCATGTGGTCTTCTTTAGAATGTGATGATGGATATGCAACCACCACAACAACAGTACGAACCAATCATCGAACACCCTAAAGATTATATGCCCAAACAAGTTAATTCCATTCATTCCGTACCGGGACAAGTTTACTATAATCCAAATCAACCAAGAAACCACCCCGATTTTCAATATGGGAACCCTGCAGGGACTGCTAACCTACAACATCAAACACAAGGCGGATCCTCCAATAGGTTGCCACCTGGATTCCAAAGTAACTTTAACCAAAATCAAGGGAACCTCAGAAACAACTTCCCAAGATCCAACTATCCTAGAAATCCCTCCACCTACTATCAATATACCCATCCTCCTCTGCACCTGCAATTGCACCCTCAGTTGCAGCAACCGCAACAACCTCCGTTAGCACCACCTCCGCAACAACCACTTCAAGGTCAACAACAACTCACTCAGAAAAATGCCCCTTCCCATCCAATAGACGAGATGACTATGATCAGGCAAATGCTACAGTCACAACAAACCATGCTTGCCAATCAGCAAGCTCAGCAAAAGGCGGTGGAGGCCCAACTAGCACAAATTGATGCCCAACTGAAGCCACCAGCAGGCACTTCTACAGGACAACCTGAGTCAAACCCTAGACACGACCAAAATAGACCAGAGCAATTGAATGTCGTCACTACAAGATCTGGTCATTCCCTTCACAAAACTATGAGAATCACTCATGATGATGATGATACACCTGTCTTTATTCCAAATGCAAGCCCGAAGCTAGGAATTGAGAAGTCCGTAGAGATCGCGAAGGGAAAAGAAAAAGAACAAGCTTCCAAAGAGCCAGAAATTCCGCAGTATAAACCTAGGATACCATATCCAGGAAGATTGAAAGAGACTAAAATGGACACTAGGTTCCAAAGATTTAAGGAGGTGATGAAGAAACTTTATATCGATATCCCACTCCTCGATGCTCTCTCTGAAGTACCAGCTTGGGCTAAATATCTAAAAACCTTGCTATCAAGGAAGTACATCACTGAAGAATAAGAGACAGTCAAACTGGCCCAGACCACCTTCGACATCATTCTTAATAAGATGCCAAAGAAAAAGAAGGACCCTGGTTCTTTTGGTATTCAATGCTGTATTGGAAATGCTTCGAGAAAAAGGGATTAGCAGACCTAGGGGCTAGCATATCTATTATGCCCTACTCCATGTGTAAAAGATTAGGCTTTACTGATCTACTACCCACAACGATGACAATCCAGTTAGCTGATTCCACTATCACTGCACCTCTAGGAATTATTGAGGATATTCCAGTCAGGATAGTCAAGGATTCTTATGTCCCATGTGATTTCATCATTATGGAAATTAAGGAAGATTTAAGATACCCAATAATTTTCGGCAGACCCTTCCTTGCTACAGCCAGGGTGCTTATTGATGTTGAAGCTGGCACGATCATTCTAAGACTGGGGAAAGAAGCAATTCAGTTATGGGTCCTCAATAGTATGAAATGCCCCAACATTCAAGAGGAAGTCTTTCTCTTAGATGCAATACATCAAATGTCCCAATTGGAAATTTCTGAACCATATGATGAGTCAGAAAATGTCCTAATAAATCCAAAAGTTGAATTCTCATCCAACGAATTAGTTCAACAATGCTTGCAACATCTAGAGAAAGTGGAGGAAGCACCAACAACCACTTTTAAAGAGCTCAAATCGGTCACTATTCTGGAAACAACGGAAGTACCTAAGGCTCCCGAGATGAAAACCCTACCAACAGGACTTAAGCACGTCTTTGTGGACGAAGAATAACTATATCCAGTAATCATCAGTTCCACTCTAATGAAAGGCCAGGAGGAATGACTTTTCGTCGAATTAAAGAAACATAAGAAAGCCATTGGGTACAAAATAAATGACGTGGCGGGTATAAACCCAGCCTTATGCATGCATAGACTGCCCATGGTCGAAGAATTCAAGCCTTCAAGAGAGCACCAGAGAAAGTTGAATCCCAACCTTAAAGAGGTGGTTTGCCTTGAAGTCCTCAAACTGCTGAAAGCCGACATTATTTACCCAATTTCAGATTCCTAATGGGTCAGCCCTGTCCAAGTGATCCCCAAAAAAGGAGGAACCACGGTCGTGCTAAATGACAAAAATGAGCTAGTGCCTACAAGGACTGTGATGGGGTGGAGGATGTGCATCGACTACAGGAAATTAAACAAATCAACACGAAAAGATCACTACCCTCTGCCTTTTCTTGACGAAGTCCTTGAACGCCTAGCCCGTCAAAAGTTCTTCTATTACCTAGATGGTTATTCGGGGTTCTACCAAATCCATATACACCCGGAAGACCAAGAGAAAACTACTTTTACTTGCCCCTTTGGGACCTATGCTTTCAGAAGAATGCCATTCGGGCTGTGCAACGCACCTGCTACATTCCAAAGGCGCATGACTGCTATTTTTGCAGGATTAACAGAATCTATAATGGAGGTTTTCATGGATGATTTTTCAGTTTACAGAGATTCCTTCGATAGCTATCTACTCAACCTTGGACAAGTCTTACAACGATGCGAGGAAACGAACCTCATCCTAAATTGGGAAAAATGTCATTTTATGGTAACTAAAGGTGTCGTCCTCGGACATAGAGTGAGTGACAGAGGGATTGAGGTGGACAAGGCAAAAATTGATGTTATCTCTAAATTGTCACCGGCAAAAGACGTAAAAGGAATACAAGCATTCTTGGGTCATGCTGGGTTTTATAGACAATTTATTAAAGATTTCTCAAAAATAGCAAAACCCATGACCCAACTTCTTACCAAGGACACCGAGTTTAGTTTTAACCAAGAATGCTTACAAAGCTTCATAACTCTGAAAAATGCTTTAATCTTTGCACCCATACTAAGAGCCCTGGATTGGTCACAAGCTTTTGACATCATGTGTGATGCCAGCGATTATTCCATAGGGGCCGTGTTAGGACAGAGAATTGACAAGAAACCTTATGTAATATACTACACATCTAAAATGCTCGATGAAGCGTAGAAGAATGACACCACTATAGAAAAGGAGTTCTTAGCTGTCATCTATGCGTTCGAGAAATTCTGCTCCTACCTGATTGGAGCCAAGGTCATCGTCTACACTAACCACTCCGCCATATGATATCTAATTCAAAAGCAAGACACAAAACCCAGACTTATCCGCTGGGTGTTGATGCTTCAGGAATTTGATTTGGAAATCAAAGACAAAAGTGGAGTGGAAAATGTCATCGCCGATCATCTCAGCCATATTGAAGTCGAGGACGATGATAAATCACCAATCAGAGACTCCCTCCCCGATGACCAGTTAATGAAAATTACTATAGGATTCCCCTTGTATACTGACATAGTAAATTATTTGGCTATGGGAATCATTCACCCTTCCTCCTCTTACCATGACAAAAAGAAATTCCTCCGTGATGTCAAGCAATACTATTGGGACGAACCTTATCTCTTTCGATTATGTGCAGACGGACTTTTCCGCCACTGTCTACCTGAAGAAGAGATTAATTCTGTCCTAGAACATTGTCATTTCGGCCCCACTGGAGGACATACAAGTTCGAAAAAGACCACCATGAAAGTCCTACAATCGGGTTTGTTTTGGCCAACAATAGCAAAAGATTCCCATGATTTTGTAAACTCATGCAACAAATGTCAACTTTCTGGCGGCATATCTAAAAGGAATGAAATGCCCCTCACTATGTGGCAAGAGATCGAACTTTTCGACGTGTGGGGGATAGATTACATGGGTCCCTTTCCTTCTTCGTATGGTTTCTCCTACATACTAGTTGTAGTGGATTATGTCTCAAAATGGGTAGAAGCTATACCCACAGTTTCCAGTGATTCCAAACCAGTCATTAAGATGTTTAAAGATATCATTTTTCCCAGATTCGGAGTCCCCTGAACTGTCATATCTGACGGAGGGACCCATTTTCTGGAATGGAGCTTTGAAGCCCTCTTAAAGAAATACAGAGTCAACCATAAAGTTTCCACGCCTTACCATCCACAAACCAGTGGTCAGGTTGAAGTTTCCAATAGACAACTGAAGGCAATCTTAGAAAAAACAGTCAATAGACACCGTACTGACTGGTCCACCAAGCTTCCCGATGCCCTTTGGGCTTACCAAACAGCTTATAAAACACCAATTGGAAAAACCCCGTTCCGTTTGGTATACGGGAAATCATGTCATCTTCCAGTGGAACTGGAACATAAGGCTTGGCGGGCCATTAAACAACTGAATTTTGATTTTAAAAGCGTCAAAGAAAACAGACAACTCTAGCTACAAGAACTAGAGGAGCTTCGAATGACCACTTATCAAAGTGCTAGGATTTACAAAGAACAAACCAAGATGTGGCACGACGGTCATCTAAAAAGAAAAGACATCGCCATTGGAGATAAAGTCCTTCTTTTCAACTCCAGGCTCAAAATGTTCCCCGGAAAACTCCCCACAAAGTGGTCCGGGCCTTTCACCATCAAACTTATATACCCGACTGGAGCCATCATAATTGTTGACGACAATGGAGGAGAAAGGACAGTCAATGGACATAGATTAAAAAATACTATACTCCAACAGAAAAAATTCTGAGACAGACTATTGAGATCAGAGACCCTACAACATCACCATAACAAAATCAGAACCTCATCGAGCCAGCGACGTAAAACCCAGGCGCTACTTGGGAGGCAACCCAAGATCTGAGTATCACCATTTATTTTTGTTTTCTATTTCCTTTATCTAATTTAGGATTATCGTCTTTTATCTGAAAATATAAAAATTCACATAAATAATTAAAACAAACACGAAAATAAAAAACCTAAATCTTCTCAAACGGTCTTCAAACTGTTTGGAGCCAAACGGTCTTGAAACCGTTTGGAGCCAAATGGTCTTGAAACCATTTGGAGCCAAACGGTCTCCAAACCGTTTGACCTCGGGTATTTGTAAGGTCAACCCCCAAATCCTATAAATATAACCCTACCCCCTCTCCTTTTTCTTTCTTTCGACTCCCAAGCTTTCTAAAACCCTCGCTCGCACTGTTTCATCTCTCCTGCTCATGTTCCCGCACATCCCGTGATGAAGGTTCTCTTCACCACCGTCATTCTTGTTTCCGTGCGTCTTCACGGCAACCGCACATCAGTAACCACCGCCCTTCGCATCACCGTCGTCATCTTCACCAACAGCTAAAAGGTAGACCATCACGCCACATCATCGGCGCTTCTGTATTTGCGCCACCTCCATTTTATACCATCTTCGACATTTACGTCACCAACGCAACACCCTTTCCTATCACCGCCATCATCTCTACCGACGTCGTTGTCTCTATCACAGCCACCATCACTATCACCACAGTTCTCACTTCTCCGCCATCCACTGCGCCCCCGGCGTTCCACCTTCCAAATAGTCCTGAAACCGTTTGGAGCCAAACGATCCTAAAACCGTTTGATTCTTTTTAATTTCCGCTAAAACCTAAAACCCAAACAAAAACATTAACACATGCACACCATAATTTTAATAAATTTTTTATCATTGAAAATCCAAAACATTCTTACACATGATTTTTTGTAAAATTTCAGATATGGACGAAACTGCTAACCCCTTCTGGAAAACAGAGGAACTAATAGAGGACTGAGCCAAACTCCAAACGATCATGGATAACTACACCGAGACTGAAAAGGTCCCACCAAAGGTCAACATCACAGTGGTCATGTGTGAAACTGACCACATCAACAAATGTCTAGCTGAGGAGCCTGACGAAGAAGTGGAAGAAATTTCTTCCAGTGATGAAGGCTCGGAATACGAGCCACATTCTGAGGAAGAATCCCCAGCTGAAAAGTCCAAGGGGAAACGAAAGATTCAAGAAGCTACGACCGAACAACCCCCAAAAAAGTAGGCAAGAAAACAAGTCTGCCCCGCCACTACTAGGGAACAAACTCTAGCAGGCCATATCCCATCAACCGCTACCACCTCCTGCAACCACCACTACCCCCGTCTTCTCCGTACTCACTACCACCGCACCACCACCAGAAAACCTTTACATCCACACCCTCCCCTCCATCGACAAAATACTAAAACCAACAAAGTATGTATGCTCAAGCGTACTATTCAAGATGGGGATCTACGATAGAATCCTCACCATGCTAGACAACGCTAATCTCTCCAGACTCTGCTTAGTCCCTGAAATTTCATATGTCGAACCCACAACCGAATTCTTTACACACCTCACTAAAGAAGCGGTGGACATTATGCACGGAGCAAGGGACGGAGGTGACCGCAGGATGGTCACCAAACGTTTTGGAAACAACATTGTTATAATTGAAAATCTTCTGAACGAAATCTTCATAGACAACCCAGAGCATCTCAAAAAGGCCAAAGTTGTAGGCACGAAAAACTCCCAATTCAATAGACACAGCTTCTGGAAAACCCTAACAGGGTCCCCAGCTTATGAAGCAAAGACATGCAAAGCCTCCAATATCCATTCTGGGTTCGTGCGCACGCTTCACAAAATTGTCACTGGTGCGCTCTTCCCCAGAACGGAGGGATGAAATGTTATAACCGCTGAACTTTTTCTTATATGGTCCATTCTACATGGAATGCCTGTCAACATCGGATGGCACATGATACAAAAATTCTCAGCCTACGCCATAGGAAAAGAAATCTGCATGGGCGGGCACATAACTTCCATCATCAAATATCTCAAGATGGACATATTACTCCCTCAATGCACGCAGATCACAGGCGACATCCTTACCAACGAGCTAACCTTGAAGAATTCCTACATTATCAAGGAAAAGGATGCGAAATTATACTACATTTTCTGCCCAACAGTCAGATCTTCCAGGACTCTGCTATCGCTTCCGGAGCTAGCGGACTACGACAAGGACAAACTTCTCTTTACTGACGAAGAGATTACCAAACTCCTAGCTTTAGTCAAAGTACCAGAAAAGAAGACCAAAGCGGAACAGACAGAGCTTAGTATTAACACCACGGCAGCCAGGGTAACAAAAATACCAGTTAAATGACCATCTAAGGCACGTTTACAACCACCACAACTGTCAGGGATGCCAACATCAAAACTACAACCAAAGACAGACCACCCTCATCCGGAGGAGCTAATCACTACCTCATCAATAGACTCATTCATCATGAGCCTACATGATGAGCTCACCACCACTACCCCCACCACATTACCATCCACTACCACTCCACCATCCACCACCCTTCCACCTTCCTCCATCACAATCCCAACAACAATCCCTCCACCCACATCTTCCACTTCACCCTCTTTCTCCCCACGCACCCCTTTCTCCACTCCCACACCTGGCTTCACATAATCTGCTCCCATCTCTACTCTCTTCTCCTCAACTTTTTTTCTCCCTCATATCTCACCTAGCCAATAACCATTCTCTTCATCCGCTACCACCCCGACACCGCTGGTGACTCCATCTACAGTTACCATGCAGTTCGCGGGACCATCAACAATGTCCCTTTCGCAAGGCACTACCACCTTTCCACCCCGACCCCAGTCACACCACCCTTCCACATCTGGGATCCACTTCACAAACGTCGGTGAGGAGTTCAGACATCAATTTGATGCTATTCGAAACCTCCTCACCGACCCTTCTAACATTTTACAATCCATTTTTTCTTGTGTGTAGGGTCTATCTACGCAGGTCGCCAAGATCGACGCGTAAAACCTTGCCTTGCCAGGCATCATTTCCAGCATCCACCAACAGCAGAAAGCAGCGGCCATGAAAGTCGACCGCCTGCAACATCTGCCAAAGTTGGTGCTTGATGTGAAAGGCCAGCAAGATGATCTGGTCAAGCAAGTCGACATGATTTCTACGCAGAATGAACCCCTGCCAGAAACTCTGTGTGAGCTTAAGCAGCAACAAACTGCTTTAAGCACACACTTGGATGACATCTGCACCACCCTCACACAACTAAATAACCGGTAAGAGGAGTCATCCAAAAATGAAATCAACCAACTGAGAACTCAAGTAACAAATCTCCCTGCACGACTCCTCTCCGCCGAAGCTCGATATTCAGATCTTAAAGAAGCCCACGACGCTGTGCTTGAAACACATGAGCATACTTAAGTGGCTTTCGACGAGCTACAAGCACTCCACTGGAAGTGCAAGAAGCCTCCACCAATGAAGACAACATACAAAGAGGCAGACGAAGATGATGATGAAGATGACAATACTGATGAGGATTCTGACTCCTTGGCTAACTCCAATAATAGAACCTCCTCCGACGACCAATCTGACGACCATGACAATGCTGGGGAGGGCCCCAGCCGAGGAGCTGCATCAAAACAACAAAAATATCACCACGACGGTGATAAAGATCCCAAATCCCCGACTCACAATGACAACGTTAATATGTCTTTTGGGGATCCATTCCTTGACTATTCAGCAATGGGATCTCTGGGGGAATCTGCTAAAGAAGCAGCTTTTGCTGAGTTCCAACAATGTTTACTCGGAACTAGCACAAGTCAACAACAAGCAACATTCGCTCAACACCTTTCTACACCAGACCAATCGGTGGCCTTTCCCCCAGAGCACGAAGATCTAGAAACAGTCAGTTTGGATACTGACGAAGATCTAGAATCATCTTCTGACTCAGACAAAGACAAAGATCTGCAACAGTACATAGACAATCTAGAGTAGACTTCTTCTCTCCCTCCGCAAGAGCTTCCCCCGTCACCACCTCTACCTCATAAAATGCACGATTTAGACTTGGCAGCCATCTCTACCTTAGATTCTCAAGATATCTTTATCATAAACACTATCGTAGATGATGTCAAAGACAGGGGCGATGTTATCTACCAAAATACAAAGACTTAGTGCAAGTTGACACGTGAAGACTTCCGCTCCATCCTTCGACCACAATCAACGATGAAGATGGCAGTCTTCCGAGTCCTCCTTGCCAATTATATCGAAACTTACAGAAGCTCTAGGTGAAAGCAACCCGTTCTTAACGCATCACCTGCTCTAGCTATGAGTCTTATATACAAAAACTTTCAAAGCAAATCAATCGAACGGTTGTAGAGGGGAATTGCCAAAAAGGCACGCTATATTACCATGCCCTTCCAAGTCTCTAGTCACTGGATGCTAATGATTGTGGACATCGCATCTCGAGATGCCAAGGTGTATAACTTTTGCGCCACTGAACTAAGAGCAGGAATAATTAATTTCGCTGGAACAGAAGTCAGGGAGGCCAAATGCATCCCTTTCTGGCTCTTGAAATTGATTTGGGTTGCTTGCCCATCCCTCCGCAATAATTGGAACCAATCTTGGTTCCAAAATGATCAACCCCCATGCCCAAACTCAAGAGGGATCTAAGGATTGCGCTTTCTATGTTATACGTCATATTCAAGTGCTCAATCAACAAATCCCTTTCACTGACCTGGCCACAGAGGATTTTCATTCTCTGGGAGGTCGTTACTCCATGGAGCTAATCAGTGATAGACGGTTCTTCAAGGACCCAACTATGGCACCTAATGATGTTCCTCGCTATCTCTTTTCGGCCATCCAACGTCCTCCAAAACAACCATTCAGGCAAACAATAGAGGAGTTGGAGACACAACAACCCGCCAAGGTTCTCGAGAAGAAGAAATGGGACCCTTACTCTTTCAGTCTGACGGATGATGAAGGGGTTACTGAGTTGCTAACCGGGGCGACCATCAACAGATCGTCTTCACAAATGGTCCCCATGTCTGCCATTTCACCAACTTTCCCCAATTTTGACCTTAGTGCTTGCAAAAGCCTCGCTGACAATGAACTTTGTCTCATCATGTCAATGCTTTACGCCGAGAAAGATGACCTCATTTTCTTGTCTGGTGACATTTTGGTGATGGAAGACATGTTACGAGAAACTATACAGACAAAAGGGTCTCTATCCATAAGTTTGATGGCCGCCTATCAATTTCTTCTCGGATAGAATCACCCTACAACCTATTTGGCATCCGCGTATATGAAGGACCATCTCCTAAAGCTAAAGAACTTTGGAACGACTGAGGCACTCATTTCCTTCCGACAACATATGACTCCAAAGTTTATCATGCTCCCTTTCCTTCATTCAGAACACTGGATGTTGTTGGCAACAAATCTTCATGAAGGAACAACAATCATATACAACAGTTCCGACAACCAGTACAATCCAGATCAGCAACAATACACAACAACACCAAGAACGCCTACGGAGGAGGTGGTGAAGGAGTGTGCCGATCAACTACATGCCCTTCTCAGCAAGCACATATGGGCATACGGTAAAGAACACTTTCATCACCCCGCCTTCAGCCACAAGTGCCCACAACAGCTCCGCGAGTCGAACGACTGTGGTTTCCACGTCCTCTACTGGATATACACCATCATGGTCCTTGGAAGACCAGTAGAGGACATGACAGAAGTGGATTATCACGTGTTACGAGGGAAGTTCGCTGCTAATCTCCTTTGCACACATGGTGCCAATAAAGGACTAACAAAATCTTGATGCCCTTGTCCTTGTACTTCTCAAACTATCACTTTGACACTCTGCGGACAGAGTGAGTGATAAGTTGGGGGGGTGTACAGTGGACAAGGGAGAGGTATCATTTTCAAATCCTTCCCTCTCTACATTTTCTTTCAATTCTGTACAAATTTTACAACTTTCTTTGCACATTTAATTTTTGTTTTAAAAATAATTTCCCTGTTAAAATAAACCTCGCACATAAAGAAGAACATCCCTCTTAGAATAAAGTCATCCCCAGCTAACTTTAGAATCCAGTTAGTCCTCAAAAGTAATAACAAGAATAGCACTTAGAAATGTAATGGCAAATTAATAAAATCACTCCACTCTTGATTTTCATGCTTTTGCTTCATTTCTACATCTGACTCTCTGTAGGTCAACATCAAGGCCGAAATAAGCCAATCACTCTCAAGGATGGGAGGGACATCAGGTGAAATCAAAATCCAGAAGTCTCACAAGTGGACCACTAAATAGAAACCAAATAAGTGCATGTCGAGAAACTATAAGAACAACTTTCTTCTCTTCAAATAAAAGAGGCTTGGCTGCCCAATTAATTTCCCTAAAAAACCCAAAACCTAAGCTTGTGAGTTTATGAATAAAAGCCAGAGTGTTGAATAAAACTATGAGAGTTGTGCCATGAATAAGGATCTATATAAATAACCAATGAAGGTCTTTCCCGACCGGTACATTCAGCTGCCCTCACAAAGGTAGATGTGTCGTGCCCGGTAGTGAAACCCTAAGGTATCTAAATATATGAAAGGCTGATAAAGGAGTTGCCTGGCCGGTACATTCAGCTGACCTCAAGAAGGCAGATGTATCGTGCCCAGTAGTGAGAGCCTAAAAGCATAGACAACCCCTCCCCCACTTAAAGGGGGATTTACACATCAAGCCTTTAGCCAACCCTCATACCCACTCTAGGTTCCGGTAGGATTTTCAGAGAAGTATAAAACTGATTAGAGTTAACGACATGCACCGAATAAAAAGTGGTCCCAATGCAGGCTATGAGATATGGAAGAAACCTGAGATCCAAGCAACTCTCAATACCTGAATGAGTTAAGGCAAGCAAAATGCTCCGATACAACCTTAGGAGATCTCAGGTTTAGAACTGAAGCAAGAGTATGGAAATCTTAACTAAATAAAATCCCCTCGCCATTACATGCCTCAGCTCTATCTAACTTGAGTACAAGCTAGACTCTAAGTTAGGGGGGTGATAACCTCCAATTTTGTGATGTTATCTCAGTAATTTTCCTTAGTTTTCCATGCACTTTCTCAAATAAATTAGACAGAATCCTTAACTTTCCTCTCTTATTGCAAATATACTGTTAGATTAACCTTTCTCTCTTTTTACTTATAGAAAAGACACAAAAAAATCACAAAGGCCTCACACGGCCTGAAGACCGCATGGAGTCACACGGTCTCAAGACCGCATGAAGCCACACGGTCTCAAGACCGCATGAAGCCAATCGGTCCCGAGACCGCATGGAGTCACACGGTCTCAAGACCGCATGAAACCAACCGGTCCCGAGACCACATGGAGTCACACAGTCTCAAGACCGCATGAAGCCAACTAGTCCGGAGACCGCATGGAGTCACACGGTCTCAAGACCGCATGAAGCCAACCGGTCCCCAGACCGCATGGAATCAAACGGTCTCAAGACCGCATGAAGCCAACCGGTCCTGAGACCACATGGAGTCACACGATATCAAGACTGCATGAAGCCAACCGGTCCCGAGACCGCATGGAGTCACGCGGTCTCAAGACCGCATGAAGCCAATCGGTCCCGAGACCACATGGAGTCACACGGTCTCAAGACCGCATGAAGCCAACCTGTCCCGAGACCGCATGGAGTCACACGGTCTCAAGACCGCATGAAGCCAACCGGTCCCGAGACCGCATGGAGTCACACGGTCTCAAGACCGCATGAAGCCAACCGGTCTCAAGACCGCATGAGTCCAAACGGTCTCAGAATCCAAACAGTATCAGAATCCAAACGGTCTCAGAATCCAAACAGTCTCAGGGTCCAAACGGTCTCAGAGTCCAAACGGTCTCAGGGTCCAAATGGTCTCATCGTCCAAATGGTCTCAGAACCCAAATGGTCTTCAAGACCGTTTGGACTCAAGATTGACCAAACCGTTTGTACTTCACTTAAAGCCTATAAATAAGACCCAAGGGGTCCTCCCAAGACCATCAAGTTTCAGATGCCCAGAGGCTGCCTCTACTACTGTAGAGCTATTCCAACCTCCATCCTCCGCCCAAAGGCTGCCGGTCTAAGATCAACGCTCCATCCTGAAGCTACTTTCTCTCTCTTCGTTAAAGAAGGTGGGAAGAGGAGACCTCGTCATTGAGCAACCTGTGAAGTATGAAGATTGTCATTCTCTCTCCTTCTAATGGGTTGACTTTCCTCTCTCCTTTGTGGGGATGACATTCTCTCTCTCTCTCTTCTCGCCTCCTTCTTTGTCCTAGATATGAGCGAGTAGTCTCTTTCACTAAGGTGCGGGGAGTAGCCCCACTACCCATGTTTTCATTTCGTGCAATGTAATCCATAGTTTGCAATAGAGATATGCTTTCTTTTCAGTTCGACATCAATCTTTTAATGAATTCTTGTTGCTTGATCACCAACTCGTGTTATCTTTTATCTTTTAGTATGAATTGTCTACGTTTGTACTATCAGATTTGAATCTCGATTGAATGTTAGTTCTTGATGCATGTATCCACCATGCATCTGTTTTGGTATCTAGGAGTGTTTCTCAAGAAGTGGAGTAAACTCACTTCCATCGTTGAACTTTCATCCTATGAAATGGAATCAGTTGATGTATGAAAGTACAACCTTGATAAGTCAAAGAACACACTTTGCGAAGGGAATGATGTAAAGTAGGTGACCATTCATTCGGGGATGGCTGGCGTTGCAACATTCCCACACTACTCGTAGTTAGTTCTCCGAAAGGAAACTAAATCTACAAAGATACTAACTATTTAGACTCTTTTTGCAGGTTATGCTTTATGTTGCATGTTTTGATCCATGTGTAGTGGTGGTGAAAACCGATCACATCCTAGTGACTCCTTATCATTGTTAACATTCCTTAATTTTACTTTCCTGCCCTGCTTTACTTATACTTAGTTTAAAACAACCAAACCAAACTCTTTGATTTAGATACCAACTGCTAAGAGGTTAAGTGAGATTCTAACGTTTTCAATCTTGTTGTGCCCAACAAGACCGTTGTCCTGTGGATTCGACCCTTAACTATACTACGATAAGGCTTCCATGTATCTTAGTATACATGGGTGGAGTTCTCAATCTAGTATAAGCAAGGCTACACCTAAAGATTTACCATCTTTAGGATTTTTAGTGGTGCACGCAATTCCACACAGGTAGTAGCTCCGTCAGACACTCATTGCAAGCTTTGACATAGGTGTGTGCTTCTTTGAAGAGAGTTGGCCAATAAAAGCACTAGTACAGAACTAACCTTTAGTGTCAGTTATTTAAGGCCTTTGGCGATGGTTAAAAAGTGACACATATGTGGGCGACGCTAAAAGGTCAATCCTTAGGCATCCATTTAAAAATTGATGCCAAAACCCTTCACGCCATCCAAAACGTGCCAGCATGGGCACAATAGGCGTCAGTTGTTAGTGGGGGAACCGATGCCAGAACCCTTCACGCCATGAAAAGGGCGCCAGTAGGGGCATTATAAGCGTCGGTTATTAGTATAGAAATCGATGCCCAAACCCTTCGCGCCACAAAAAGGGCACCATATAGGACACCATAGGCGTCAGTTTCTTAGTAATAACCAACGCCATATCACCATGTTGTCTAGTCACATTAGGCGGTGATTTTTTTTCTATTAACCGATGATGTAATCCTTTGTTGTCAGTTTTCGACTAATAATCGACGCCAATGTTTTGATTTTTTTTTCTTATCAGTTTGCAGGCCTACTGTATGGTTGGTCACATGATGCAGAACCTGCAGTTCAGTTCTGAACTACATGTTTACAACATCCATTGATACTAGCCAACAACAGGCCACAAACTTGCAAAATTAACAATATTCATTTTCATACATTTAGCAACCTGCAGTTCCATTCAATTTTCACATTCACACATGTAGAAATATTCATGTAGCAACCTGCAATTCTTTTCATTTTCACATTCACACATGTAGAAACATTCAGACACATGTAGAAACATTCATGTAGCAACTTGTAGTTCCATTCATTTTCACATTCACACATGTATAAACATTCTTTAGTCATTATCGCTATCAACATCCCAATTATATTTTAAAACCCCCACTACTTGTATAGCTTTTGCCCATTCTTTTCTTACATCATTTAATTCTTCCGTCGTATAGGGAGCATGTTCATCTGATAAGGCCTTACCTGTAGTGGGGTCAGTTTTAAACACCTGCTAAGAGAATGATGTATATATATAATTAATAATATATAAATAAGATTGATATATTTCATATTATCTAATGAGACTATGTATAATACCTCATGTATGGTTTCGATGTCCACTGCGGCACGTTTGATAATCATGTGCATAAATCACATCACATAGTATGCACATGCCCAACCATTGTATTATGTAGCACATTATAAATTGAAACATACAAAATATTAAAAAATACAACTAAGCACAGTTCACATAAATAATATATACATTGGAGTCAGGAACTTACTCCCACGTTCTCCCAAATTATTGGCTGGTTCCTTTTCCTGGGGACCTTTCCTCCAGCCTTTTTGAACACATGTAAACCCCTACATGTTAATGTAACACAGTAAATTGCATAATTAAATAGTAATGTAATGTCATATGTTAACCGTTATAAAAATGAAATATTTCTCACCTGAATAATGCCATTTTCATTGTGTGTCCATATGTTGGATTCAATTTAGATCCCTTACGATCTAGATAGTAGACAGTGAACATCTCGGGGACAATAACTAGTAACTCCCAATGCGTACCCCTAGAGGTAAAAAAGTTAAAACTTAATAACTCAAAATCCACAATAAAAATGTAATTTTCATAAGTCCAAATTGTAAGCAAAGTAAACTTACTCCACATTGAATGGAGCTATTATCACCGTCTTCTTATTTTGACCAAAATTTGTAAAAGCATCACAGCAGTATTGTTGAACTGACGAAGGGTCTTTAGCTACTAGACTAATCAAAGATGGAATAAAAAATCCTACATGTTCAAATGAAAAATATGCACATATCTTGTCTTAGTAGCTGTAAAACATGTATTACATATTCATTAATATATAAGAAACCATATCACCAGATCCTACACAAGGTACATAGATGTATAAACAAGATCTCACCTTATCCATAGCTGTATCATAGATGTATTTAGTCAATCATAGCCAAACAACTCCAAAATATCTTGTATAAATAGTTTGTTTTTATATGATTGACCTCGAGCATCCGCATCTATACAAACAGTTATAGGGCAATTTATATCATGTTCACCTAACCATATTGCCATACCCCTACAATTAGGACCTAACGGGGCAGGTAGGTCCTATGGAACCCAACTTGGTAATGTAGGAGGTGGACGTGGAGGCCTAGATGCTCTAGGTGTCTTTGTTTTAACCTATATATATAATTTTAGATCAATTGACCTCATATATACACACTAACAATTTAACGTAATGTAAATTTACCATACAATTTCAGTATAGACGACATCCGCTTTTGGCCACAATATGACTCTGCCTTCTGCCTCACCAAGCGTTTCACAATCTGGGTGGGCATATGGAAATAGAATATCTATCCAATTAGGGAATATATGTAGCGGGCTCACACGAACCCAACCATATGGTAATGGAGACCCATGAAACATTTCCCCTAGAAGGGATGGGTAAGTCGACGCCTCTGGAATGACATATTCTTTACTTTTTAGACGGCATGGCTTCAACCCATGCAAATTTATGTAAAGAATGTTATATACATATCATATTGAAAACATATCACTTGAAAAGACTAGCTACTATGTCATAAAAATACTTACATCGGATGTGCTAGGTGGTGGGTCTACATGATTACTCCCAACCTCTACAGTAGGAGTAGAGTGGGATGCCATAGGTGTTGTCTGAGTGGCAGTCAGAGATGCCTGCCACTTGCTCATTGCTTCATGGAGTGTCTTATCAACTGCTTCCTTGAATCTCTTATCAACTACTTCATTGACTCTCCTATCAACTATCTTATCTACCTATACATGGATAAAAGAAATGTTAACTTCTGATTATTGAATTCCCTTTTATATTAACATTCTAAAAAAAAGAACATGTTACCTCTTCTTGTGAAATTCCTGCTTTTGGGACATGTTTGCGCTAGGATGGCCCAAAGAACGCTTTGATGCCCACACTAGTGCCTGCACCCCTAACACATCCAGGATGCTCTGGGTTACCCAGAGCAATTGTCAATTCATCCCTTGTGCCCTTAGGGATGAACTTGCCTTGTTTCCTCAGCTCGTGCAGCTCCCGCTAATCGCCATCAATATAAATTGGTAAGTAAACACCACAAATAATCAATATTTGAATGATTCCTCTAAGAGTTGTATTTTACCAATTTTGCAGCCACCTCAACAATTGCGGGCTTCTTTATTTCTCCCTTCTTGTTTTGCCTCCTAGCTATCCAGACATCATGGTGAGGTAGAGGTGCGGTACCTATAGTAGAGGACTCCTGAGTAGCAGTAGACTGAGCAGTACACTCATCATGTAGTCTTTGGCGAATGCCTGCATAGCCCTTTGGACCCATTGTGTGGTCATGCACATTCAATGCACGCCTTGCTTTTTGCACCTCACTGATAGCCTAGTTAGTATGCACATTGATTTGGTTATTAACACCAAAGGTTAATTTTGAATAGGTGAATACAACTTATATTAATTAAATAGGGAGTAACACCTAATACCTTGAATTCATCAGTTTTTCTTGAAGCAACAAACGCATCCCATTCTTTTGGGTCCAGGAAGTTCCACTATTTAGTAGCTAACTTTTTCCTCTTCTCAGCATCTTTTATGTATTCTCGGGTGAGATTTGTCCTATAGTTCCTTAGAACCCTCCCACAGCGTTGCATCATGCATTTACGATGTAGCTTTTCATCCAACACAAATATACTCTGCAAAATAGAATTTTTATTAAGTAGTATCCAAAAAATTAGTAATCTACAAAATAGAATTTTAAATAATAATAACTCACACATAAATCCTTCCATATTAAGTCTTTCTTCCATTAGGAACTTTATGCCAAGAATCTATCTTACAACCACAATGGCTACGAGTAACATACCCAAGATATGAAACAAACGAATTGTGGTTAACTCCAATTGCATTTCCTGCATTATCAAAATCCACAACCAATTTGGGTCCATTTCCCCTTAGCACTGTTAACTTCTTCATCATATTGATGCCCCTTCTCTTGTCAACTTTTTGGTACTCGTCATCAAGTGCCTCAAGTGTTTCAGAGGGTACATGTGCATCATCAACCTAAAATTTGACAAAATAAACACGCAGGATATAACTATAAATGGACATATAGATAGAAATATATGATATATTTTTAAAAC
Organism: Alisma plantago-aquatica; assembly: GCA_963693085.1. NCBI lineage: Eukaryota > Viridiplantae > Streptophyta > Magnoliopsida > Alismatales > Alismataceae > Alisma > Alisma plantago-aquatica. Next base: position 796,536,141 of record OY856410.1, on the reverse strand, counting down.
TTACATTGTGAGGCGGCGCATTGGGATCCTCGCCATGCTCATCATGGACATCATTGTCATCATGCCCATGCTTAGCCATCTGAATATTTCATTAAAAAATCAAACATTTAGCATTTGACATAACTAGAAGATAATGAAACATCGAAAAATGAAACATTGTATAGTTCACAAATACAAATGAAACATTGAAAAATGAAACATATAAAAAAATATAAACATGCATGCCTCTAATATTGCGATCGTTTATCAATTAACAATCCTTCATTGTGATCTCCGCGCACATACAAGTCATCATTAGCTTCAATATTTTGTGGTGTTGGCAACCCAACTGAAAATGGACCGGACTCATCATACTTATCATAATACTCTTCTTCATCTATAGGATCTTCAATGAACTGTCTTTTACCATGAAGAACAACTGACCACTTATCATTTGCAAGATCATCGATATAAAATATTTTTTTCTCCTGTGATGCCAATATGAATGGTTCACCCTTCTCGCCAATCTTTCCAAAGTTCACTAAAGTGAAATCCAAATCATCCACTATAACTCCTTTGGTGTTATCAACCCAATTACATTTGAAGAGTGGAATTCTGAAATCTATGTGGTCAAACTCCCATATGTCATCAATGACACCGTAATATGACATTTTAGCTTCACTTGGACTCTAATCCTTTGCACTTGCGAAAAACATAGTCGGCGCTTGAAGGGTGACCCCACTATTTTGGACGAAACTCTTATCATCTTGGCGCTTTGTGTAATATGTGAACCCATTAATGTCATACCCTTCATAAGACCTAACATTCAATTTTGGTTTAAAGGCGAGGCATTTGATAGTTTCATTAATATCATCTGGTGTTTGAGATAGTTGATGTAAGACTTTATCTTCAAACTACTTAATAAATGTCTTGTTATGCAATCTAGCAAGCCACATTGAATTGGCTCAAGGATATTGTTTCTTGATGAAATTTGTATGTTCCTCGATATAAACACTCACTTCGTCCATGTTGTGTAAAATATACAAGTGACCTTGTTCCAACTACTCATGACTGATTACTTTCACCCGTGATCCCAAAATTCCTTTGCCAAATTGCTTCTCAATATTCTTGTCATTACTGAGAGTGTCATTACCACTCAGAAAGTCATTGCAAAAATCCATAACCTCTCTCGCCACATAACCCTCAATAATATTCCCTTCAGGCCGATAACGGTTTTGAACATCACTTTTAAAAACACTCATGTATCGTTCAAAGGGATACATCCAATGCAAGAAAATTAGTCCCAACATTTTCACTTCCCTAGTCAAGTGGACAACAAGATGTACCATGATATCAAAGAACGAAGGAGGGAAATACATCTCAAGCTGACATAGGGTAACAACCACTTCTCTTTACAAAGTATCGAGAGTATCAGGGTCAATAACTTTGTTGTACAGACTGTTGAAAAAGAAAGAAAGTATGGTGATTGCAAACCTTACATGCTTTGGCAATATAGATCAAATTGCCACGGGAAATATTTGTTGCATTAGAGTGTGACAATCATGAGATTTAAGACCTATCAACTTCAGATCTTTCATTGATACCAATCTATGGATGTTGGATGAGTAACCCTGTGGCACCTTAACATTTACCAAGCATTCACAAAAAGCTTTCTTCTCCTTTCTAGACAACGTGTAACAAGTGGGAGGTAAGTATGTTCTCTGATTTCCCATTTCACGTAATTCTGTTAATTCTGACCTTATTCCCATTTCACGTAGGTCCAGTCTAGATTTTATCCCATCTTTAGTCTTACCTGGTATATTCAACAGAGTACCAATGATGCTATCACATACATTTTTCTCAACGTGCATGGCATCGATACAATGTCTGGCTATTAAAGAACTACAATAAGGAAGATCCCAAAATATTGACTTCTTCTTCAATAAAGATTTGTCACTCCGTGTGGCCATAGTACATTGTGATCTATTACCAAATTCATTGACAAAGTCATTTACTCTTTCATAATCAACCTCCCCCAGTATAGGTTTAGGTGCACTTCATTCCTCATTCCATCCATTGAATGCTTTGCACTTCCTACGATACAGATGGAATTTTGGAAGAAACCTTCGATGACCAAGATATACAGTCTTGCCACCATATTTTAGTCTTGTTGAATCAATGTTCTCTTCACATATAGTACATGCTTTAGCTCGTTTGACACTATATCCAGACAAATTCCCATATGTTGGAAAGTCATTAATAGTGCAAAACAACATAGCAGGCAAATGAAATGTCTCTCTTCGTGAAGCATCATAGGTCATCACACCTTCACCCCAGAGTTTCTTTAAGTCATCAATCAGAGGTTCAAGATAAACATCGATATCATTTCTAGGTTGTTTAGGGCCCGGTATCAACAACAATAGCATAACGTACTTATTTTTCATACACATCCAGGGAGGAAGATTGTATATAACAAGCATGACTGGCCAAGTGCTATGTACGCTGATCAATGCCCTGTTTGAATTCATCCCATCTGTACAAAGCCCAAATCTTAGATTCCTGACTTCTTCACCAAATTTAGGGTATAATACATCAATCTTCTTCCACTATGGGAAATCAGACGCATGTCGTAGGATCCCATCATTATTTTTCTTAGCATCTGCATGGCACCTCAAATTCTTCGCATCTATCAGATTGGCAAACAAGCATTGAAACCGTGATGTTATAGGTAGATACCACATCACCTTGGTAGGAGAACTAGTTTTGGACTCCCCCGAAGTCGTCAATTTATACCGTGACACACCACATTTTGGACAATATTTCAAATCCACATAGTCCTTTTGAAATAATACAAAATCATTCGGGCATGTGTGTATCTTCTTAGCCTCCATTCCCATTGGGCACAACAATTTCTTTACCTGGTATGTTGAGATTGGTAGCTCGTTTCCTTCAGGAAGCATTTCTTTCAACAAAGACAACAATGCCGTGAAGCTTTTATCGCTCCATCTGTTGTTAGCTTTTAGCTTATACAATCTCAACACAGCGCCAAGCTTCATAAACTTAGTACAACATGTGTATAACGGTATCTAAACATCATGCACAATGTTTCTAAACATGCGAGGTGGATTAGTTTCGGTTTGCTCTACCCCACAACTATCCAACATCGCATCAACGATGTCTACTGCAATTGGTTCATTCACATCTACGTCATCAGAGGAAATAACTTCTTCCACACAGGCACTGCTATCGACATCCAGTGGTTTCAGGTTTGAAATCTCTCCATGCCAGTGCCATTCTGTATAGCCTTGTACAAGACATGACTTTTGATTTCGTCACCAGTGCTGACTTTCAAGTTGTTACCACAATGTCTACATGGACAGTAGAACCTATCTCTAGGTTGTTTCCTATGTTCCTTGGCAAATCTAATAAACTGATCAAGACCAGAAATAAACTCTGGGGTGCAGTGATTGCAAATGGACATTCATGATCTATCCATTCTATGATCAAAGAGAAAACAAGTATATATTACAACAAGATTAGGGTCTAGGGTTGATAGATTAGAGTTTAAGCATGGTTAAAACTTTAGGGTTTAAGGTCTTATATATAATTAATGGTTAAAACATCCTAAGTGAGATTAGGTGTTCAATAACAGTCCCAAACCAGTGACTATCCAAGATTTACTCCTATTGAGTAAATCTTCGACGGGTTTCTAGGCCAACAAATACATGTGATGTCATTCTTATATATAATAAATGTGTACCACCTATCCCATTCTTGAACACCTAATCTCACTAGCAAGTGTATAATGTGTATTGGGTTTTCAAGAAAATTTTGGCAGTTGTTCCCCGTTGTTCTCCAAGTACATATGTACTTAGAGAACAAATGGGGAAATGCTACTGAAATTTTCTTGAATCCCAATACACATTATACACTTACATCCTAAGTGAGATTAGGTATTCAAGAATAGTCCCAAACCAAGGACTATCCAAGATTTACTCCTAATGAGTAAATCTTGGACGGGTTTCTATGCCAACAAATACATGTGATGTCATTCTTATATATAATAAATGTGTACCACCTATCCCATTCTTGAACACCTAATATCACTAGTAAGTGTATATTTTGTATTGGATTTTCAAGAAAATTTCGACAACATTTCCCCACTGTTCTCCAAGTACATATGTACTTAGAGAACAAATGGGGAAATGTTGCTGAAATTTTCTTGAAAACCCAATACACATTATACACTTACATCCTAAGTGAGATTAGGTGTTCAAGAATAGTCACAAACTGGGGACTATCCAAGATTTATTCCTAATGAGTAAATCTTGGACGGGTTTCTAGGCCAACAAATGTATGCACTGTCATTCTTATATATAATAAATGTGTATAAACTACAGGCAACATGGTCAATCCTTATCTATAGAGCATTATTAAATAATAAATCAAGAGATCAATAGTATCAAACACACAATAATTCACAATGCAATGTTATAAACTACATGCAACATGGTTAATCCCCACACTCTAGTAGACAAACTAACCTTAAATATAGTGATGTATAGATAGACTAACCTCATTGATAATATACAAAAGAGGGGGTTGGGGCTGACCTTGGGCCCTTAGTTGATATTACATGAATGTACTACTGATTTCCAAGATAGGATAGATGAGACTAGAGTTCATATTAGATGAAAAAATAGCAACTTAGGACAAAGTCCATCACTAAAGTCCCAAACTCAACATATATGCACAATTAGCATCAAATATAGGACAAAAGGGTAGATTAGAACCCTAATGTACTCAAACATGTATAAAAATTACTAATTTGAGGATTGGTCTAAGATCCAATGTTCGCATCCCTCACCCATTGTCCACACCCTGAGGGTAGGGGGCCATCCAATGGTTGTCGAGTAGGAGCAGGGTACCTTGAGGGAAGAGGAAGAAGAGGAGGAAAAAGGTACCTTCACGACGGCGGCGGCAAATAGGCACACAGGAGCAGGAGCAGGTAGTGGTGGCCGAAGGAGCGAGAAGGAGAGCAGGTGGCCGAAGCAGCGAGCAGGAGAGCAGGCCAGCGGCCAGAGCAACAAGTAGGAGAGCAGCGGCTGGAGCAGCGAGCGGAGGCGACAGTGGTGACCAGAGGACCAGCAAGCGGCGGCGGAGGCACCGAGCAGAGGAGCAGCGATTGGCGGTGAGCAGAGGAATCGCCAGACCTAACCCTCAATCGGGAATGCAACAGAGAAAGGGGAAGAGTCTAGCTCACACGGGTGTTGTTAAGTTAACGATAGGCGTCAGTTATTAAAAATAACCGATGCTTAAAACTATAGGTGTCAATTACCACCAAAAAACTGAGACTTTTGTTCATTGATAGTCGTCAGTTCCAACTGTATAAACTGACGTCTATCTATATATGCAGACAAAAATAAATGTTCTTGAATTAAGACCATAGTCATTGGTTTCCGTAGAAAAATCGATGCCAAAGGGAGGTGAAAATTTTTGCGGTTAAGCACGTAAAAACACATCGACATCGGTTATTGTAAGATAACCGATGATAAAAATGGGCCAAATTTTTGTCTCGTGGAAAACCTTTAGGCGTCGATTTCTTTGTTAACAACCGACACATTATATTAAATTTTGGAGGTAATTTTTTTCACTGGAAAATTTGGATTTGGCTGTCAATTTTAGGCGTCAGTTACTTATTATGTAACCGACGCTAAATAAAAAGTGATACCCATGTCTGGTCTCTCTTCACATATAGATGTCGGTTTTTTTATGTAACCGATGTTGTAGGGTTTATGCGTCGGTTTTTTGTATACAAATGACGTCTGTAAATGTGACGTTATAACCATTTATGTAGTAGTGAAGCTTGACTGGAGTACCTTAGTTACGGTCCTTTCACCTCCCAGGTGCCCTCCATAGGGGGAGGAATGACACTCAACTAGAATCTCCGGGGCTTCATTTACAAGTATACACCTTCTATACAAGCCATCGACACAATGCCTAAACAACAGAGGGTCATCCCAGTAATAGTTCCTTAGATCATAGAAGAATTTCTTCTTCTAATTGTAGGACATTTCTGGGGGTAGTTGTTTGCAGGCCAGGTAATTGCAGAAGTCTGCATACCATGGCCCTTCAGGGTTGGCCAAGTGGGCAACATAGATAGATTCATCCGCATTACTTTCATTGATTGGAAGCGGGTGGTCATCCTCCACTCGAATCCTCGAAAGGTGGTCAGCGACCACATTCTCAGAACCTTTTTATCTATAATTTCATGATCAAACTCTTGTAACAGCAACACCCAACACAAGAACTTGGGCTTCGCATCTTTCTTCTGCATTAAGTACTTGATGGCCCCATGGTCAGTGTAAACTATCACCTTAGAGCCCAAATGGTAGGATCGAAACTTATCAAAAGCATATACAATTGCCAACATCTATTTCTCAGTAGTATTATAATTCAACTGTGCCTCATCTAGGGTCTTACTTGTATGAAAGATCACGTGGTGTTTTTTATCGTTTTCTAGCCAAGGACTGTGCCTATCGAAAAGTCACTAGCATTGCACATGAGCTCGAAAGGAAGATTCTAGTCAGGGGACTGGAGAATGGGTGTGGATACCGAAGCATCCTTTAGAGTGGAGAATGCTTTCATGCACTCATCTGTGAAATCGAATTTCAAATCTTTCATCAATAGGTTGGAAAGGGGCTTTGCTATCTTTGAAAAGTCTTTAATGAACTATCGATAGTAACCAGCATGACCTAAGAAACTTCAGATACCTGTAACAGATGTGTGAGGAGGAAGCTTGGCTATCGCTTCCACCTTGGATCGATCGACTTTGATACCTTTGTTTGACACCTTGTGTCCTAAGACTATTCCTTCTTGCACCATGAAGTGGCACTTTTCCCAATTAAGGGTAAGAATCTTCTCTTCACATCTCTTCATCACCAGAGATAGGTCATTAAGGCAATCATAGAAAGAGTTGTTGTAAACACTGAAGTCATCCATAAAGGCTTCCATTTTATCCTCTAGAAAATCGGCGAAGGTGGCATTCATGCACCGCTGAAAGGTGGCAGTGCATTGCAAAGCCCAAAGGGCATTCTCCTAAAAACAAAAGTTTCATAGATGCATGTAAAGGTGGTCTTTTCCTGATCGTTAGGGTGAATAGGGATCTGATAGTTACCTGAATACCATCCAACCAGCAAAAGTAGGAGTGATGGGCCAGGTGCTTCAACATCTGATTGATAAACGGGAGGGGTAAATAGTCTTTACAGACGGTGATGTTGAGCTTGCGGTAGTCAATGCACATCTGCCAACCGGTGACCGTCTTGGTAGAGACCTCGACTCCATTATCTCCTTTAACCAATGTTATACCTCCTTTCTTTGGAACCACTTGGATTGGGCTTACCCGTGTGCTATCGCTGATAGCGTAGATTATTCCTACATCGCAAAGTTTGACAACCTCCTTGCTGACCACTTCTATGAGCTTCTCCATTTTGGTTCCTACCATATCAGTGAGTCCAATCCTCTTTGCAAGGGACAAGGGCATCAAGCTGATGCTTGTCCCCAGGTCTGCTAGACCTTTACCGGTTATGTTATCCCCAACTTGGATGGGGATGACAAAGGCCCCATGATCTTTCTTCTTCGACAACATACTTGCTTTGATGAAGGAGTTGGATATCTGTGCTAGCTTTATGGTCTCCACATCTTCACCTCTCTTCTTCCTCGAAATCAGATCCTTTAGAAACTTGGTGTAAGTAGGAATCTCCTCAATGGCATCCAGAAATGGGATGTCAAGGTGCAATTTCTTTATTGCGGCCATAAACTTCTCGTACCTCTTTTTCAACTGCACTTTCACCAACTTATGCAGAAAGAGTATGCGGGGTGCGTACTTGTCCAAACACTCTTCATAAGAAACTTCGTTGAATCTTTCTTTAGTCACTTTCCTTAAATTTGCGGGGACTTCTTCTTCAACTTCCTAGGGGCTATCGTCTTTACCTGGTGTTGTCGATGTTGTTACTTCCTTTTCAATGGATGTTCATACCACTGCACCTGACCTTAAGACAGACATTTTTGTGGTCTCATGCCCATGTGGATTCACTTTGGTGTTGGAGGGGAAACGCCCCACTTGATGATTGATGCTCTGGGCAAGGCTTGTCAGCTATTGGTCGATATGTTTATTGTGCTGTTGGGGCTCCCCTATCTGCGTGGAGAATCCCTCCACCTGTTGCTGCATCAACTTAAGCAGGGCCGTGCTATTCACAGAGCTTTTATGCATCTTCTCATTCAGTTCATTCTACTTCTTGGAAAAGGACATCATCTCTGTCATCATAGATGGTCAATGTGGTTGGTTCTCCCAAAAAGTCCGCTGCTGCTGGAACCCTGTTTGACGTTGCTAGTTTGACAGTCCTCCCGAGGGATTTCCACCCACTAGCTGATGGGAATTCTAAGCTGCACTGGTGTTTCTGTAGGAAAAACTAGGGTGATTAGGGCATTGATACTGGACATAACTGACATTTTTTGTATTGTCCTCATCAAGATCTCCTTGAACAGTTGTGGGAGCAAAAGTCAAATAGGTGGTCTGGCTCTCCACAGGTGATGCAGCTCCTCACCACTTCCTGGAGAACTTTTCCTTTATACCCCTGCTCCTTCAGGGTTTGGACATCAGTTACAATATTTTCCAGCCTAGCCGCGAGGGCTTCCATCGCTTTGGATTCTCCCGGAGTGGTATGGCCCATAGACGTTCGATCATACTCGCTATCCTGCTGATTTGTGGCCATGTTGTCGATAATTTCTCCGACCCTCTGAGCACTGAGTCCTAAGAAATTGCTGTCAGTTGTAGTGTTCAGGGATTTCCTCTCTGCGGCACACATCCCATTATAGAATGTGGTGATCAACTTAGGTTCAGAAAAGCCATAATGTGGGCACTCCCGCTGGTAACTTCGAAACCTCTTCCAGGTCTCGTGCATGTTTTCTGAGGGTTTCTGTGAGTACATCATTATCTTGTTCTGATACTTGATTGTTCTTTCAATGGGGAATAACTTGGAGATAAATGTGTTAGCGAGATGCTCCCGATTGGGAAGACTCCCATCTTGCAGACTTGTATACCACTCCAATGCTTTGTCTCTCAGAGAGAAAGGGAAGCATTGGATGTAGATGTGGGTAATCGGAACTCTATTGATCTTGAAGGTGTCACAGAATCAGAATCCCAGTCCCATGAACCAAACGAATACCAAAGGCAACATGCAGAAGCGTAGAGCGTAGCACACATGAATAGATAACAAGATAAAGGCACCAACACAGTCTCAACATTTAACAAGTATAAATTATACAAAATGCATTATATTCATGAATTCATTTACATATTTCCAGAGTCAAGGTACAAGTCATTCATCTGCACTAAATGTAGATCTTACAAGAAGTACACCTAGCATAGCTCACCAAGCCCATCAACCTTCTAGCCATCTTTGAACCTGAAAACAAAATATGAGAAATGGGTCAACACATGAGGTGTTGAGTATGGGGCAGAAAGATACATATCTATGTATAAGCTTTGCATAATTTGAAAAGATTTCAAGACTAAATGAACAAGAATAAACATGTTAAATGTTTAACAAATGTGAAAGCATATTTTATGTCATTTCACTCCATTATACTAACAATATCAAGCATGTTTAAGGCCTTTGACCATCTTCCCGTCGAAAGGGTCCGTAAGGGTGCTTAAGATTAGCCAACCCTTTTATACAAGAGGGACCTCAAGGCCATAGCCAAGATCTAACCCTTTATCAATCAATATTATAATGGATTTCTATCTATATATGTGTTCAAGTTATAAAACTGACAAGGCAAACATTGAGTAAGGCATAACAATACTACATGGCAATATTTGAGCAAGTAAACAAACAAGCATACAATATATGTCTTTTCAAGCAAGAAAGAGATAGTCATATAACTAGATAAGGCTCATACCTAATTTATAGATTCTTAACTTAACGCATCCATTACCATCTAGATCATAAGCCAACCTGATTAACAACAAGATTACATATATGCATTAGATTCTCATCATTAACCCTAATTACATGCATTTTAAGGTTTTGGCCAAGATGGGTTCCAAGTTGCTTAATTGTTCATTATATAATCTTGTACTGATCTAGAGGCCATCATGATGGTGTGGTTCAAGTTTCATGCCATTATGACGTTGCATGCACTTTCTATAATCATATCAAGGTTTAAGGCATTTACATACATTCTAGGGTTAAAAGACCCACAATAGAGCACCCTAGATCATGATTCATAAAGACAAGAGGTCTAGACCTAAAGATGATTTAGATCATCAACATTAAGTCATCAGGAACACATACCAAGATTAGGTGGGTGTCCATTAGAGGCAAGATTAGCAATCTAGGGCAACGTTCGACATTAACAACAACACTAGGCACATATGTACAAAAAGGAGTCATTTATGAGAAATAGGGATAGTAGGACCTTCATGAGAGCTACAAAGAAATTATTGTTATTGATTTAAGGATCAGGGGTAGATTGAGTAGCCAAGATCCAAGTTTTGCATCATGATCATACATCAACTGTATTCTAAATGATTAACATATACATCTTTTAGTAAAGAAGGGAACAAACAATAGAATTAGACCTTGAAACCTAGTCTATTGTGTAGATATTTTTAAAAGGATCAATTTGGTATATAATTTTGTATATTTTGGCCAAGGGAATTGAGAGTTATCCTTTCTCTACCATTTTCATTCAAACTATATGGATTCACATAGGGGTTACCTTGAATTCATTGAATGATCTAGGCCATTGGCCTGAGATCCTATGCATGCACCCCAGGCAACATTGGTCCTAGAGGCCCACATGCATACACCGTTGATAGCGGGACCATCGTAGTCCTCTACTGGATCATTAGGCTGGAGGCAGATCTATCTAGGTCGTCATTGGCTGGGTCATCAACTTGAGGGTCCGCAACTGTCGTGCTCGCCCACACACCCCCTCACGTCATTCTCCCTATTCAGAACAAAGGAGGAATAGGGGAGGATTTGTAGTGCCCCTACCCACCGGAGGAGAGGGGGAGGAGAACTGCCGCAGAACAGGGCGGCCTCCTGGGAGTCACAAAGAGATCCTACACTCACCTTCCCTTGACATCTGTGGCAGACCCCAGGTTGGAGCAGGGGGGTTGGGCGAAATAGAAAGGATACCAGATGGACAAGCAGGTGGAGGTGACGCCTAGGGCCGATGGTGCCCTGGAGGTGCGAGTAGAAGTCATTCAGTGGCTGTGACAACATTCTGGGTAGGAACTCTGGCTGTGAAGCAGTGAGGGGAGAGGGATGAGGAGCGAAGATGGAGGAGGATGGAAAGAAGCATGGCCATAGAAGATGCTTCATATAATGGGAGTAAGAGGCTAGGATTTATGTGTGGGGAATGTTGAGGGTGTCCTTCATCAATCACCTTCAACTCTTGGTTTGGAAGGGACAAAGGAGGGCAGTTACTTCCCTTCATTACTTTCCTGAAAGGGAAAGGGAAGGGGGATCAAACAGATGGGCCCCAAAATAAAATGTGCCTGAAGTGTCCAAAATCGGATCAAAGTAGAATAAAACACGTCAAGAAAAAGGCTAAAACATAAAATCAAGACATCATACCTAGAGTTTCATAGGTCCGAAAGATGCCATTTTTGTGTCGTTGGACTCAAATTTGAATCCTCTATAACATATTACATAGTGGAGAGCAAGAGGATCATAGTGATGAGGTTCAAAAAATGAATTCAAGGGGATGATGTATAAACTATAATACTAAGCTCAAAGTGTTGATTGCTGTCACATATTACAAAATTGAGCATTGCATAATTGAATCGGAGTGTCACAACACTTAAATTATGAATCTGACATCCAAACTATATAATTGATCATCATAGAGTGAGAGGGGGAGTATAATTAAAGGGTGAGAAAATTAGGGTTGTCACATCCTCCACTCCTTACAAGAAATTTCGTCCTCGAAATTTGTCCAAGACCATACTTAAGAGTCAAGTCAAAAATGCCAGGTCTAGCCTTTGAACCATGGTTATCATGACATTTTCTATAGTGGGATGCACACTTAGGTTATCATAAAAAGGGCATATTCAAATGGATTATATACTTATAACTTAGTGTTTTGTCATATCATGACCTCATCATGATATTAGGGTTTTCCCATCCTTTAGTATCCATACATAGGGATTTTGTTCATTTTTTTTCATATGAGACCAAGGTGTATTATCAAAATCTATGTTATCAATTCTCAAATGAACATGTTCAGGGTCATGACTTTCAAACGAGACTATCATCGAGTGTGTATCTCATCTTTATTCTATATTTCATGCATTTGTTTTTCCAAAATTTCTACCAACTCTAAACAATTATGTTCATTATTGTTCCTTTCAAATCTAAAATTAAACAATTTATTCAGCATGTTTATTCTAATTATGACTCAAAGAGTATCGTCATATCGAATTGATCATTTTTCATTTGGGTATGAGATTAGGCATGTTACCCCCAATTCTTCAAGATAAGATTTCATGACATCATCAAATTAATTTCATGATTTGAAATCTACATATTTTATGTATAGTATAATTTCATATTAGGTATAGCTTATGAGAGTGGCTTATCGTTCATATTCAAGTTTTCAAACATAAGTGAGATATTTCATGTATCAAGTATCATTCCAGGAACAACATTATCATCAACGTCAAGATTTTTGAATTCTCTCACTTATATCTAGAAATAGCTCGGCAAGCTCAAGCCACTAAAGCTAAGACATATGTGTCCAACAAGACATATTAACCACAACCTTCTACATATAAAAAAATTGCTACCCATCTTTCAAGAAATAAGGATAACCACTAGATTCCTTTATACACAGCTACTAACCTGAGTATGAGGCTCATCATGGACATTACACATCGTATACATCATCTTAGGGTCTTGGGACATCTCCCTCACATATATAGCAAGCATCAAACTTTCAATTTCCTCTTTCTCTAGGGTTAGATATTTTCATAGGACATCTAGGGTTCAACATTTTCAAGGAACTGCACACTAGGTCACTCAACTCATATACTTAGAAGTATTCTAGTTAGGGACTCGTCATCAAGTATTTCATCATTATTTTTCAACATTTCAAATATTTTGGAGTTTAGGTACTCTAACCTTCTCCCGAGGTGGGTCAACTCATATCAAAAGGTCACGCGATTCATATGTCCCATGACAGAGGTCCTCCTTTGTAAAGAGATTGAGGCCCATGTTGGTCTCAAACTATATGTCACATATCATATCTCAACATGCACAAGACTAGGTACAAGCAAACATGCCAACCCACTAGCTATGTTTAGCACATCAACCAAGTCATGTGTATCAACAAGGTATGAGGTCTAGCTAGGGTTGCATGGTCAAACTCATTTCATATCATCAAACTACTTGACCCTCTCATAGACTAACTTGGGTCATATCAACATCAACATCAACATCAACATCAACATCAACATCAACATCAACATCAACATCGAGATCGACATTAACATCATTATATTTATCATCATCATCACCATCTTAGGTTATCTATGCTACTCAATAGCCTAGCCTTTATCATGGCTCTAGACAACTCTAGATACTACAACTATCATCTAAACTCTAGACTTGGATGTTACATCTCTTTCTCTTAGGTTACGTAGATACTCATTGCCTTTCCGGGTGTGGTAACATTTTTCATAGGTACATATACTAGTACTTAAAATATATTTTCTCCAACGTTAAAACATTTGATGAAAACCACCATAATCCATTTGAATAAAACTAAAACCCAAATGAGTTACCACACTCATTAGACAGTCTAGTATCATGATACCTAGAGAACTAGCAAGAACATGGTGCACACTTGTGTAGACATCCTAAGTACATGTCACAAATCATGTCTAGGGAGGTAATTTACACAAGTCTACACCTAGTTCTAGAACATCTAGGCTCTAACCTAGAGGCTAAGTCAACCTAGTCGACAAAGGACATCTTATTAAGTTTTCTAGGGCTGAGATGTAAGCTGAGTTTAGTTTGTGTTTTATGTGAGCAATGTTTGGTGTAGTTATTGTTCATGCTCTGATACCATCTGTCACGAAACCGGAATCCCAGTCCCATGAACCAAACGAGAACCAAAGGTGACATGTGGAAGCGTAAAGCTTAGCACACATGAATAGATAACAAGATAAAGGCACCAACACACTGTCAACATTTAACAAGTATAAATTATACAAAATGCATTATATTCATGAATTCAGTTACATATTTCCAGAGTCAAGGTACAAGTCATTAATGTGCACTAAATTTGGATCTTACAACAAGTACACCTAGCATAGCTTAGCAAGCCCATCAACCTTCTATCCATCTCTGAACTTAAAAACAAAATATGAGAAACGGGACAACACACGAGGTCTTGAGTATGGGGCAGAAAGATACATATATATATGTATAAGATTTTCATAATTTGAAAAGATTTCAATACTAAACAAACAACAATAAACATGTTAACTATTTAACAAATGCAAAACCATATTTTATGTCATTTCACTCCATTATACCAACAATCTCAAGCATGTTTAAGGCCTTTGACCATCTTCCAGTCGGAAGGGTCCGTAAGGGTGCTCAAGATTAGCCAACCATTTTATACGAGAGGGACCTCAAGGCCATAGCCAAGAGATAACCCTTTATCAATCAATATTATAATGGAGTTCTATCTATATATGTGTTCAAGTTATAAAACTGGCGAGGCAAACATCAAGTAAGGCATAGAAATACTACATGGCAATATTTGAGCAAGTAAACAAACAAGCATACAATATATGTCTTTTCAAGCAAGAAAGCGATAGTCATATAATTAGATAAGGCCCATACCTGATTCAAAGATTCTTAACTTAACACATCCATTACCATATAGATCATAATCCAACCTGATTAACAACAAGATTACACATATGCATTAGATTCTCATCATTAACCCTAATTAGATGCGTTTTAGGGTTTTGTCCAAGATGGGTTCCAAGTTTCTTATTGGTTCATTATGTAATCTTGTACTAATCTAGAGGTCATCATGATGGTGTGGTTCAAGTTTCATTCCATTATGACATTCCATGCACTTTCTATAATCATATCAAGGTTTAAGACATTTACATACATTCTAGGGTCAAAAGACTCACAATAGAGCACCCTAGATCATGATTCATCAAGACAAGAGGTCCATACCTAAAGATGATTTAGATCAGCAACATTAAGTCATCAGAAACACATAACAAGATTAGATCGGTGTCCATTAGAGGCAAGATTAGCAATCTAGGGTAACATTTGAAATTATCAACCACACTAGGCACATATGTACAAAAAGGAGTCATTTATGAGAAATAGGGATAGTAGGACCTTCATTAGGGATACAAAGACATTATTGTTACTGACTTAAGGATCAGGGGTAGATTGAGTAGCCAAGATCCAAGTTTTGCACCATGATCATACATCAATTGTATTCCAAATGATTAACATATGCATATTTTGGGAAAGCAGGGAACAAACGATAAAATTAGACCCTGAGACCTAGTCTATTGAGTAGATCTTTTTGAATGGATCAATTTGGTATATAATTTTGTATATTTTGGCCAAGGGAATTGAGAGTTATCATTTCTCTAAAATTTTCATTCAATCTATATGGATTCACATAGGGGTTACCTTGAATTCATTGAATGATCTAGGCCATTGGCCCGAGATCCAATACATGTGCCCCAGGCTAAAGTGGTGCTAGAGGCCCACATGCATACACCATTGATAGCGGGACCATCGTAGTCCTCTACTGGATCGTGTGGCTGAACGCAGATCTATCTAGGTCGTTATTGGCTGGGCCATCACTCTAAGGGTCTGCAACTGTCGTGCTCACCCGCACACCCCCTCGCGTCATTCTCCCTATTCAGAACAAAGGAGGAATAGGGGAGGCTTTGTAGTGTCCCTACCCGCCAGAGGAGAGGGGGAGGAGAATTGTCGTAGAATAGGGTGGCCTCCTGGGATGTCACCGGTGAGCAGCCATGGTACAATGGAGTCATGAAGAGACCCTACCCTCGCCTTCCCTTGGTGGTGGCGGCGGACCCCAGGTCGGAGCAGGGGGTTGGGTGATGCAGAAAGGATGCCAAATGGCCAAGCAGGTGGAGGTGACGGCTAGGGCCGACGACACCCTGGAGGTGCGAGTAGAAGTCATTCAGTGGCTGCAACAACATTCTGGGTAGGACCTCTGGTTGTGAAGCAGTGAGGGGAGAGGGATGAGGAGCGAAGATGGAGGTGGATGGAAAGAAGCATGGCTGTAGAAGAGGCTTCATATAAGGGGAGTAAGAGGCTAGGGTTTACATGTGGGGAATGTAGAGGGTGTCCTTCACCAACCGCCTTCAACTCTTGGTTTGGAAGGGACGAAGGAGGGAAGTTACTTCCCTTCATTACTTTCCTAAAGCGGAAAGGGAAGGGGGATCAAGTGGATGGGCCCCAAAATAAAATGTTCCCGAAGTGTCCAAAATTGGATCAAAGTAGCATAAAATATGCCAAGAAAAAGGCTAAAACATAAAATCTTCAAGACATCATACCTAGAGTTTCATAGGTTCGAAAGATTCCATTTTTGTGTCGTTGGACTCGAATTTGAATCCTCTATAACATGTTACACAGTGGAGAGCAAATATATCATAGTGATGAGTTTCAAAAAATGAATTCAAGGGGATGATGTATAAACTATAATACTAAGATTGAAGTGTTGATTGATGTCACATATTGCAAAATTGAGCATTGCATGATTAAATTGGAGTGTCACAACACTCAAACTATGAATCTGACATCCAAACTATATAATTGATCATCACAGAGTGAGAGGGGGAGTATAATCAAAAGGTGAGAAAATAAGGGTTGTCACATCCTTCCCTCCTTACAAGAAATTTTGTCCTCGAAATTTGTCTAAGATCATACTTTAGAGTCAAGTTGAAAATGTCAGGTCTAGGCATTGAACCATGGTTATCATGACATTTTCTATAGTGGGATGCACACTTAGGTTATCATCAACAAGGGCATATTCATATCGATTATATACATATAACTTAGTGTTTTGTCATATCATGACATCATCATGATATTAGAGTTTTCCCATCCTTTAGTATCCATACATAGGGATTTTGTTCATTTTGTTTTCATAAGAGACCAAGGTGTATTATCAAAATCTATGTTATCAATTCTCAAATGAACATGTTCAGGGTCATGACTTTCAAATGAGACTATCATCGAGTGTGTATCTCATCTTTATTCTAGATTTCATGCATTTTTTTTCCAAAATTTCTACCGACTCTAAACAATTACGTTCATTATTGTTCCTTTCAAATCTAAAATTAAACAATTTATTCAACATGTTTATTCTAGTTATGATTCCAAGAGTATCATCATACCGAGTTGATCATTTTTCATTTGGGTATGAGATTAGGCATGTTACCCCCGATTCTTCAAGCTAAGATTTCATGACATCATCATATTAATTTCATGATTTAAAATCTACATATTTTATGTATAGTATACTTTCATATTAGGTATAGCTTATGAGAGTGGCTTATCGTGCATATTCAAGTTTTTAAACATAAGTGAGATATTTCATGTATCAAGCATCATTCCAGGAACAACATTATCATCAATGTCAAGATTTTTGAATTCTCTCACTTATATCTAGAAAGGGCTCGACAAGCTCAAGCCACTCAAGCTAAGACATATGTATCCAACAAGACATATTAAACACAACCTTCTACCTATAACAAAAGTATCTACCCACCTTTCAAGAAATAAGGATAACCACTAGATTCCTTTATATACAGCTACAAACCCGAGTATGAGGCTCGTCATGGACATTATACATCGTATACATCATCTTTGGGTCTTGGGACATCTCCCTCACCTATATAGCAAGCATCAAACTTTCAATTTCCTCTTTCTCTAGGGTTAGATATTTTCATAGGACATCTAGGGTTCAACATTTTGAAGGAAACCGCACACTAGGTCACTCAACACATATACTTAGAAGTATTCTAGTTAGGGACTCGTCATCAAGTATTTCATCATTATTTTTCAACATTTCAAATATTTTGGAGTTTAGGTACTCTAACCTTCTCCCGAGGCGGGTCAACTCATATCAAAAGGTCACCCTATTCATATGTCCCATGCCATAGGTCCTTCTTTGTAAAGAGATTGAGGCCCATGTTTGTCTCAAACTATATGTCACATATCATATCTCAACACACACAAGACTAGGTACAAGCAAATATGCCAACCCAATAGCTATGTTTAGCACATCAACCAAGTCATGTGTATCAACAAGGTACTAGGTCTAGCTAGGGTTGCATGGTCAAACTCATTTAATATCATCAAACTACTTGATCCTCTCACTGACCAACTTGGGTCTTATCAACATCAACATCAACATCGAGATCGACATTAACATCATTATCTTTATCATCATCATCACCATCTTAGGTTATCTATGCTACTCAATAGTCTAGCATTTATCATGGCTCTAGACAACTCTAGATACTACAACTATCATCTAAACTCTAGACTTGGATGTTACATCTCTTTCTCTTAGGTTACATAGATACTCATTGGCTTTCTGGGTGTGGTAACATTTTTCATAGGTACATATACTAGTACTTAAAATATATTTTCTCCAACATTAAAACATTCGATGAAAACCACCATACTCCATTCAAATAAAACTAAAACCCAAATGAGTTACCATACTCATTAGGTAGTCTAGTATCATGATACTTAGAGAACTAGCAAGAACAAGGTGCACACTTGTGTAGACATCCTAAGCTCATGTCACGAATCATGTCTAGGAAGGTAATTTACACAAGTCTACACCTAGTTCTAGAACATCTAGGTTCTATCCTAGAGGCTAAGTCAACCTAGTCCACAAAGGACATCTTATTCAGTTTTCTAGGGTTGAGATGTATGGTGAGTTTAGTTTGTGTTTTATGTGAGCAATGTTTGGTGTAGTTATTGTTCATGCTCTGATACCATCTGTCACGGAACTGGAATCCAAGTCCCATGAACCAAACAAATACCAAAGGCGACATGCAGAAGCGTAAAGCTTAGCACACATGAATAGATAACAAGATAAAGGAACCAACACAGTCTCAACATTTAACAAGTATAAATTTATACAAAATGCATTATATTCATGAATTCAGTTACATATTTCCAGAGTCAAGGTACAAGTCATTCATGTGCACTAAATCTAGATCTTACAACAAGTACACCTAGCATAGGTCACGAAGCCCATCAACCTTCTAGCCATCTGTTTACCTAAAAACAAAATACGAGAAACGGGTCAACACGCGAGGTGTTGAGTATGGAGCAGAGAGATACATATATATGTATAAGCTTTGCATAATTTGAAAAGATTTCAAGACTAAACGAACAAGAATAAACATGTTAACTGTTTAACAAATGTGAAACCATATTTTATGTCATTTCACTCCATTATACCAACAATATCAAGCATGTTTAAGGCCTTTGACCATCTTCCCGTCGGAAGGGTCTATAAGGGTGATCAATGTTAGCCAACCCTTTTATACGAGAGGGACCTCAAGGACATAGCCAAGAGCTAACCCTTTATCAATCAATATTATAATGGAGTTCTATCTATATATGTGTTCAAGTTATAAAACTGACGAGGCAAACATCGAGTAAGGCATAACAATACTACATGGCAATATTTGAGCAAGTAAACAAACAAGCATACAATATATGTCTTTTCAAGCAAGATAGTGTTAGTCATATAACTAGATATGGCCCATACCTGATTCATAGTTTCTTAACTTAACACGTCCATTACTATGTAGATCATAAGCCAAACTAATAAACAACAAGATTACACATATGCATTAGATTATCATCATTAACCCTAATTAGATGCATTTTAGGGTTTTGTCCAGGATGGGTTACAAGTTTCTTATTGGTTCATTATATAATGTTGTACTGATCTAGAGGTCATCATGATTATGTGGTTCAAGTTTCATGCCATTATCACGTTCCATGCACTTTCTATAATCATATCAAGGTTTAAGGCATTGACATATATTCTAGGGTCAAAAGACTCACAATAGAGCACCCTAGATTGTGTTTCATCAAGAAAAAAGGTCTAGACATAAAGATGACTTAGATCAACAACATTAAGTCATCAACAACACATAAAAAGATTAGGTGGGTGTCCATTAGAGGCAAGATTAGCAAACTAGGGCAACGTTCGACATTAACAACCACACTAGGAACATATGTACAAAAAGGAGTCATTTATGAGAAATAGGGATAGTAGGACCTTCATTAGGGCTACAAAGACATTATTGTTACTAATTTAAGGATCAGGGGTAGATTGAGTAGCCAAGATCCAAGTTTTGCATCATGATCATACATCAACTGTATTCCAAATGATTAACATATGCATCTTTTGGGAAAGAAGGGAACACATGATAGAATTAGACCCTGAAACCTAGTCTATTATGTAGATCTTTTTGAAAGGATCAATTTGGTATATAATTTTGTATATTTTGGCTAGGGAATTGAGAGTTATCATTTCTATAAATTTCCATTCAAACTATATGGATTCACATAGGGGTTACCTTGAATTCATTGAATGATTTGGGCTATTGGCCCGAGATCCAACGCATGTGCCCCAGGCTACAATGGTACTAGAGGCCCACATGCATACACCATTGATAGAGGGACCATCGTAGTCCTCTACTAAATCATGTGGCTCGAGGCAGATCTATCTAGGTCTTCGTTGGCTGGGCCATCGATCTGAGGGTCCGCAGCTTTTGTGCTCACCATCACACCCCCTCGCGTCATTCTCCCTGTTCAGAATAGAGGAGGAATAGGGGAGGCTTTTTAGTGCCCCTACCCACCGGAGGAGAGGGGGAGGAGAACTGCCACAGATCTAGGAGGCCTCCTGGTATGTCGCCGATGAGCATCCATGGTGCAATGGAGTCATGAAGAGATCATGCCCTCGCCTTCCCTTAGCGATGGTGGTAGACCCCAAGTCAGAGAAGGGGGGGTTGGGCAAAGCAGAAAGGATACCGGATGGCCAAGTAGATGGAGGTGATGCCTAGAGCCGACGGCGCCCTAGAGGTGCGAGTAGAAGTCATTCAGTGGCTGTGACAACATTCAGGGTAGGACCTCTGGCCGTGAAGCAGTGAGGGGAGAGGGATGAGGAGTGAAGATGGAGGAGGATGGAAAGAAGCATGGCCGTAGAAGAGGCTTCATATAAGGGGTGTTAGAGGCTAGGGTTTATGTGTGGGGAATGTAGAGGGTGCCCTTCATTAGCCTCCTTCAACTCTTGCTTTGGAAGGGACGAAGGAGGAAAGTTACTTCCCTTCATTACTTTCCTGAAGTGGAAAGGGAAGGGGGATCAAGCAGATGGGACCCAAAATAAAATGGGCCCGAAGTGTCCAAAATCAGATCAAAGTAGCATAAAACACACCAAGAAAAAGGCTAAAACATAAAATCTTCAAGACATTATACCTAGAGTTTCATAGGTCCGAAAGATGCCATTTTTGTGTCATTGGACTCAAATTTGAATCCTCTATAACATATGAAATAGTAGAGAGCAAGAGGATCATAGTGATGCGGTTCAAAAAATGAATTCAAGGGGATGATGTATAAACTATAATACCTAGCTCGAAGTGTTGATTGATGTCACATATTGGGAAATTGAGCATTGCATAATTAAATTGGAGTGTCACAACACTCAAACTATGAATCTTACATCCAAACTATATAATTGATCATCATAGAGTGAGAGGGGGAGTATAATCAAAGGGTTAGAAAATTAGGGTTGTCACAGAAGGTGTTGCAAGTCCTCTTGAAAGTTGTGAGATGGTTGTACGGGTTTTCTTCAGTAGTATTCCCTCTAAATCGGTTATGTTGTAGTACCTAGAGGAAAGAAGGCTTCAACTTGAAGTTGGCAACATTGAGGTGTTGCACAACCACTGGATTCCTCTCTTCATTTTCCCAGACTTAGACAAACAAGTGCAGGGAGCGGGCTTCCAGAGGTTGCTCGGCGATGACTTGTCAGAAGCGAAGATGGCTTGAAAAGGTGAGAAAGTACTTGAAAAGAAAGAAAAGTGTAAAGGTATTAGTAAGTTGTATAGACTATGTGCAATAAATATTTGCAGTACCATATGCATATGTACAAGGTTTTTGGCCAAGTGCAAGAAAAACTCGAGTTCGTAGAACGGTTTTCATTGCCTATCCCCAGTAACGGCGCCAAATAGTTGACATGCCTTAAATATGGGTCCAAGAATGGAGTCATGTCTAGGTTATCAGACTTTAGAAATTTATAATACCCAAATGTTTAAGACATCCTACAACTAGCACATGGTCGAAATAGTTTGGGGTCGAACACAGGGATAGGAAGAACAACGCTTCAGAACTCAAGTTTTACTTATCTAAGTACGTCGAAAAAGTTTGAAGGATAAGTATAACAACGTCGATCGAACAAACGTTATTAACTAAGAGGAAGCAATCACTAACAGTGGATTACCAAAAATCACTAAAAATTAAAACTTTTTGCAAAGAGATCCAATTATAGGAAACTCTTTCAACAAAAACCATAGTATTACATTTACATCCTTGTTTGTAGTTACACTCCATGTAACATCTCTTCTCGAGGATTTCATACAACAGGTGCTTTACTCTACGATACAAAAGCAACATAAAACCTCGAGGAATTTAAGCAAAAATCTCAATTCTATGATAAAAGAACTATCTACTGACTCTGAGGACCTGAGAGTACAGAGACGACACATAGGACTACTAAATTATACAAAACTTGGCAGCCAGTGCCTCCACCTGAGTCATCACTGCTATTTCTAATACTGTTGCTGCTTTCTTTTTCCTGCAAAAGAGTCTCTGCTTCTTTGTCCGTGTCCACCTAAAAATGTTGGTTCCCACGGGGGTGAGACAATTGTAAATTGCCCCAACGAGAGATATAACTCTCCGCCAAAACATTATTATTGCAAATAAAGATATAAAACTGGGCAGATGATAAGCAGTTTAAAGCATTATCTTAATAAGGAATAGGATGAACATGTATATCATTTATCCTCCATATTATACCATCATGTCAAACTTCTCTTGTGACACTCATTATCTTGATATGTCACCCATGAGACATTCTTGTTTCAACTTATTGGCCTTAGTCAGTCTGCTAAACAGATAAGGAATTACATCTACCATGTACTCATATATCATTAATACAGGCATTGGGTTATTACCATCCTGTGTCATCATTACAGGCATTGAGCCTCAGCCAGGTATTGGACTCTTCCAAACCTGATTACACCGCCAGGCATTGGACTTTAACCAACTTTGATTTCACAGCCAGGCATTGGTCCGTAACCAACCCTGATTACACAGCCATGCATTGGACTTTAACCAATCCTGATTTCACAGCCAGGCATTGGACTTTAACCAACCCTGATTACACAGCCAGGCATTGGGCTTCAACCAATCCTGATTACACAGCCAAACATTGGACTTTAACCAACCCTAATTTCACAGCCAGGCATTGGACTTTAACCAACCCTGATTACACAGCCAGGCATTGGGCTTTAACCTATCCTGATTACACAGCCAGGCATTAGACTTTAACCAACCCTGATTTCACAGCCAGGCATTGGACTTTAACCAACCCTGATTTCACAGCCAGGCATTGGACTTTAACCAATCCTGATTACACAGCCAGGCATTGGACTCTAACCAATCCTGATTACACAGCCAGGCATTGGACTCTAACCAATCCTGATTACACAGTCAGACATTGGACCTTAACCAACCCTGATTACAGGTATTAAGCCTCTGCCAGGTATTGGACTTTAACCAAACCTGATTACACCACCAGGCATTGGTCTGTAACCAATCCTGATTACACAGTTCATGGAATTTAATTCCTTTAACTCATCATTGATCGTCACATACTACTTTCTTAAGTTATCAGCTTATCTTGGATTAAGGTATTTCCCATCTTAATCCTTTCATCCACTAACCTATCACTCTTACCACAAAGTGCATAGGTTACACATAAGAATGCTCCAACTATCTTTAATGATATGGACTCATCTCAGATTAAGGCATTGCTTACAATAAGCTTGCCTATAATCAACCACATGAAATGTTTCACCTTTATAAGGCCATTCCTTCTATCTCATCATTAGGGTTTCCTTATACCCTTATTTAAAATTAGGATTATAATTCATTGTCATATTGCCCAAGATTAGGGCTTTATGTATTATGACTCCACATTAGAGTCTCACATACCTTCACCCTTCTTAGGGCCTCTCATCACAACATAGCATTAGAGCTTCATGTGATGTTAACTCTTAATTAGGGTTTCTCATGGAATCACCCTCAACTAGGGTTTCTCATGGAATAACCCTCAACTAGGGTTTCTCATGGAATCACCCTCAACTAGGGTTTCTCATGGAATCACCCTCAACTAGGGTTTCTCATGGAATCACCCTCAACTAGGGTTTCTACCATAGTCACCCACAATTTGGGTTTACTATGCATCTCCATTAGGATTTCATTCAATTGTCTATAATTAGAGATTCACTATTCATCCCAATTAGGGTTTTACATCTCATTTCCCTAAATTGGAGTTTCACACATCACTACCCTGACTTAGGGTTACATCCTCACCCTGGATTAGGGTTACATTTAGAATTGGCCTCAATTAGGGTTAGAACCCAAAAGCCCTGTCAATTAGGGTTTATATTCATGATTAGGGTTAAATGATCTCTCTTCTTAAGTATCATACCCTTAATCACCACATGAATCATATTCATGTATGAATTCATGTTAACATCATATCAAATTGATTAGGTCATATCAACCCTTCAATCAAGAGCATACAACTATGATTAACGTAGTGTATCAAGTCATTGGTCCAATAAGCAATTAGGGATTCATTCCTTAATTGGTACTAGTCCCTTAGGTACTGTTAGGGTTTCAACCTTTGTACCTTCTTTGTTTATCATTACTAATCATCATTGGGTCAATGGATCATTCATCATCTTAATTCTCAAGAGATTCAATCACATTGGACCTCATTACATAAAGCATCCAATTGAATTAGGGTTTCCAATGTTGATTCCTTCAATCATTGGATTCATGGAACCAGTCATCAATTGGACCTACCCTCATAATTCAATTGAGTTTCATAGGTCAACCTTCAACTTATTTGACCCTCAATTGACCCTCAATTGGTCATCAATTAGGGTTTAATTCAATTGAATTACGGTTTAGAACCGATGATTCAACAACACTAATCAATGTAAGACTAGTTACTTTGAAACCATTGAACCATCATCCAAATTGGGTATGACCTGACCCCAAACGGTCTTGAGGTCGTTTGGATGACCTCCAAACGGTCTTGAGACCGTTTTCCCATCAAATCACTCAAAACCAAGCCATCCAAGTAGGGTTTGGATCATTGAAGTGCTCACCAATTCAGCAATTTATTGCAGATCAACTTGGTACCTTTAGGCCTTCAAACACCTAACCATACTCAACCCTAGACCTCCAAACGGTCTTGGGTGACCACCAAACGGTCTTGAGACCGTTTGGATGAGCTCCAAACGGTCTTGAGACCGTTTGGCCCATCCAACCTTTGGGTTCTAGTGAAAAATCATCAAGGATTGGTCTATCGAGTTGATCAACAATTCAGCACTTAATTGCAATATGATTGGTACCTTTGGTCCTTAAATTGATCAACTATACTTGACCCCAGACCTCCAAACGGTCTTGGGGTGACCCCCAAACGGTCTTGAGACCGTTTGGGTGATCCCCAAACGGTCTTGAAACCGTTTGGGCTAATCAACCCAAAATCTCAACTTAACTCGTTGGAATTTCAGCACTAATTCCAATTAGGGTTTGCCTAATTGATTAGCCTTCAACTCACGATTCCTTGGGAATTAACCCCTCAAATTTGGTGAGTTATTAGACAACATAATTTGGATCAGGAATATCAAACGGTCAACGCTTGGTCAACGCACTCAAACGGTTTTGAAACCGTTTTCCCAAAAAGGTCAATTAAATCAGATTGAAAATCAGCACTTAATCCAATTAGGTTTCCCTAATTGATTAGACTTCAACTCATGATTCCCTTGAAGTTAATCCAGCAAATTTGTAGGGTCATTACCCAACATCATTATGAACAGGAATCCCAAACGTTCACTTCTTGGGAAACCATCTCAAACGGTTTTGAAACCGTTTTTCCAAGCAGGTCAAGTTGATCAGGTTGAAAATCAACATTTAATTCAATTCGATTTGCCTAATTGATTGGCCTTCGACTCACTATTCCTTTGGAGTTAACCCCTCAAATTTGGAGGGTCATCATCCTACATAATTGGGAACAAGATTCCCAAACGGTCAACGCTTGGTCAACCATCTCAAACGGTTTTGAAACCGTTTCCTCCCAAACGGTTTCAAACCGTTTGCCCTTAAACGGTTTGCTGAAACCGCATAGCCAATCAAATTAAAACGATTTGGAGTAGCTATCAAAACCGTTTGGCTTGGTAATTTTCTTTGGATAAGAATCTAGGATTATGTAATCATCCCCTTCCTTCAAACAACCAAGAACAGCAACCGTTCTTGATGGACATTGCAGCAAGAAACAAGAGTGCATCAAATTGAAAAAATCAATCAACAAAGCATAGAGAATTGATGCAATAGCAATGTTTAAGGGCTTAAGTTATAAAACCCACCTCCAATTGAGCTCCAAATCTCCAAGACCACGGAAACAATGGTGGATGAAGCTCTTGCAACTCCCCTAGGCTCGTCCTCAAGCTTTTGGATGAAAACGTTGGCTAGGGTTGAAGAGGAGATCAAAATAAGAAGGAATCCATAATTTATTTTCGATTTCCACCATGAAATCAAGGAGAACGAAGGTCAAGGGCTTACCCACAGGTTGGGTACGTGCTCCTTGCTCCTACCTAGCTCCTTGATCGGTTTTTCAAGCAAGTGGAAGAAGAAAATCCGAAAAAGGCCTTGGTTTGGGCTTGGAAATGGCACTTTTATAAAGAAATTGATGAGAGAGAAAATGCATTATTAAAATGCATTTAATTCCAAAAATAGCACCACCTCTTCCTCCTTGGTTTGCTTGTGTACAAAAGCAACTCAAAGCCACCGAACTCCCTTCCATTATCCATGGATTAAGGGAAAAGAAAATAAGCACCTCAATCCATTATAATATCAATATATATTTTTGAGTGGAAATTCTTTTCCTTATAATAAGGTGAGTGGAATTTCACCTACTTAGGATATTTTCGTTCCTTATCTTGGCAAAGGAACGTCCATCCTTATTCAAAATCAACCAATAACATTTTGGTTGAAGGCCCTTTGATTAATACATTCATTTTTGCCCTAAATTGAATTAGGGTTTTGCTTTGGATTAAATCTTGATTATTTTAATATCAAGATTCTCTCTCCTCCAACTTAATTCAAGTTAGGCTCCCTCCTCATTTTCTTTGCTCTACATGATGCCAAGAAACATTAAGGACCTTATTGAAGTGGTAATTTGCATATTGAACCCTAGGTTTTGGGTAAATTGCACATTACACCAAAACTAGGTTTTAATGCACAAGGATTGCTTTACAAGCTTAATCTTGGTGCTCAAGCTTGTGAGAACCATACCACTATATCATATTCATTCTTATGATGTCACAACATCAGAGGAACATCTTATCATGTGCAATTTGCAAGTTAACCCCTTAACTTGGGTAATTTGCACTTTAGTCCAAAACAAGCAATCATTGCTTCAACATTGTTCAAACAGGACCAAAATTGAAACATAAGTTTCTCATGAGCCCTAATTACTTTTCACAAGATAAGATTAAGCATATAGTCATCTTTCTTAATCAAAACACCTAGGGTTAAAGCATAACCCAGGTCAGGGATGTTACAAATTATAAACCCCTAACAAGGATTTCGTCCCCGAAATCCCAAATAAAGGAAACATATATTATTCATTCATCATATCATCATGTCTCTTCATAACACCTCATTGTTATGAAAACATCATAGAACTTTGATCAGCGCAAAGTTCCTTCACACAATATTCTCATAGATTCAATTGAGAACTTATCTTAAAGACATATTTAGTTGTTATGTTTATGCAAAGCATAAACCCCTAACATATGATGTTCATATCATTTTATATAATCAGACTGATTTCATAGTTGACCAATCCAGGTAGTCAATATAAATCATCTGATAATTCTCAGATACCAGAATCTCTTACCTTGGTATCAGTCACATGTGTTGAATACACATCATATTCTCATCTTTCTTTTATCATATTTACAACTTTATAGAACAGGGATCACCTCCCTTATTCTCTTTCTCATCATATGAGGGTCATAATTTTACTTCCTCATATACACATACTGATCTGAATTCCTATCAGATCCTTCTTTCTTGTTCTTAAGATATGATACATTTATCCATACATATTTCCAATTTCATGATACTCATTAGATTGTATCAGAATGATTGCTTGATCAGGGAAATAAAAAAGATATCAATCTAAGAGTTTCCATACTCACTTTATCATCAATAGTTATACACCTGATCAGGGTTTACAAGTACTGAGATCAAGTAGTATGCACTTACATGCTATCATATTCCTTGCTTTTCATATTACCATAACATAAGATTTAACATCCCTGGATTTTATCCAGGCATCTCTTCTATACCTCTTCCTCTTTCATGGAGGTAAGATCAATATAGAGCATTTAAAAGAATACTAAACATAATTTGAATTCTAGTTCTCATCATTTCTTCCCTATATAGCAACCAATGGGGAAAACAATATCAACAATCCTCCTTTTTATAACAAAAAGGGTTTAGTGTACTCAACATGTACACATTTATAACATACCTTATCCTCACATCATGGTCTTATTAGTCTTATTACTGAAGTAGAAACTAAGCCATGGAATCTTACAGGTGAAACGTTAAGACCTTTGCACTTACTTAGTGGCTACTGCCCTGGTACACTAGGCATTTATTGCACTATTAGTACCAAAAACTTGGCTTTTTAAAACCATTAGGAAAATGTCTCTAGAATTATAGAGACCATTCCCTACTTCTCAACTTATTGCCCCTTCTTGGGCACTGCCATCACAGATTTATTATCTGTCTAAACTCATGGCAAAGTCTACTTTCTTTCCATAAGTTAATCTTTTCCATATTTTCCCTTGTTCCAACATGACTAAGTCATTTAGGAACTCATTTAAAGCTCAAGCTTTCTGTAATAAGGACTGATAACCTAGGTTGTAAGCCTAGCATCCAGTCCACTCATATGCATTATTGTTGCCCTAATCTGCCCAACAAGAGCATGATCATAGGATTCTCTATCCTGATCAGGTCTTAATGGGGATTCTCAGGCACTCATTCTATTCTTGCATGATCCCTTGCACCTCTTCTTGGTGCAACAACATTGCCCTTACCAATGTGTTCCTTGTGCTCTCCAGTCATTTTAAAACTTTACCCTTTCTCTGCACAAGTAGAAATCATTATAGGGTATACTGGAGGACACTAACACAGACTCAACAACTTAGTCCTATGTCTCTGTAGACTCAGCGAACCTAGAGCTCTGATACCACAATTATAACAATGTCGATTGGACAAACGTAATTAACTAAGCGGAAGAAATCACTAACAACGGATTACCGAAAATCACTAAAAATTAAAACTTTTTGCAAAGAGATCCAATTATAGGAAACTCTTTCAACAAAAACCATAGTATTACATTTACATCCTTGTTTGTAGTTACACTCCATGTAACATCTCTTCTCGAGGATTTCATACAACAGGTGCTTTACTCTACTATACAAAAGCAACATAAAACCTCGAGGCATTTAAGCCAAAATCTCAAGTCGATGATAAAAGCACTATCTACTGACTCCGAGGACCTGAGAGTATAGAGACGACACATAGGACTACTAACTATACAAAACTTGGCAGCCAGTGCCTCCACCTGAGTCATCACTGCTATTTCTGATACTGTTGCTGCTTTCTTTTTCCTGCAAAAGAGTCTCTGCTTCTTTGTCCGCGTCCACCTAAAAATGTTGGTTCCCACGGGGGTGAGACAATTGTAAATTGCCCCAGCGAGAGATATAACTCTCCACCAAAACATTATTATTGCAAATAAAGATATAAAACTAGGCAGATGATAAGCAGTTTAAAGCATTCTCTTAATAAGGAATAGGATGAACATGTATATCATTTATCCTCCATATTATACCATCATGTCAAACTTCTCTTGTGACACTCATTATCTTGATATGTCACCCATGAGACATTCTTGTTTCAACTTATTGGCCTTAGTCAGTCTGCTAAACAGATAAGGAATTACATCTACCATGTACTCATATATCATTGATATAGGCATTGGGTTATTACCAATCCTGTGTCATCATTACATGCATTGAGCCTCTGCCAGGTATTGGACTCTTCCAAACCTGATTACACCGCCAGGCATTGGACTTTAACCAACCCTGATTTCACAGCCAGGCATTGGTCTGTAACCAACCATGATTACACAGCCATGCATTGGACTTTAACCAATCCTGATTTCACAGCCAGGCATTGGACTTTAACCAACCCTGATTACATAGCTAGGCATTGGGCTTTAACCAATCCTGATTACACAGCCAGGCATTGGACTTTAACCAACCCTAATTTCACAGCCAGGCATTGGACTTTAACCAACCCTGATTACACAGCCAGGCATTGGGCTTTAACCAATCCTGATTACACAGCCAGGCATTGGACTTTAACCAACCCTGATTTCACAGCCAGGCATTGGACTTTAACCAACCCTGATTTCACAGCCAGGCATTGGACTTTAACCAATCCTGATTACACAACCAGGCATTGGACTCTAGCCAATCCTGATTACACAGCCAGGCATTGGACTTTAACCAACCCTAATTACAGGTATTAAGCCTCTGCCAGGTATTGGACTTTAACCAAACCTGATTACACCGCCAGGCATTGGTCCGTAACCAATCTTGATTACACAGTTCATGGAATTTAATTCCTTTAACTCATCATTGATCATCACATACTACTTTTTAAGTTACCACCTTATCTTGGATTAAGGTATTTCCCATATTAATCCTTTCATCCACTAACCTATCACTCTTACCACAAAGTGCATAGGTTACACATAAGAATGGTCCAACTATCTTTAATGATATGGACTCATCTCAGATTAAGGCATTGCTTACAATAAGCTTGCCTATAATCAACCACATGAAATGTTTCACCTTTATAAGGCCATTCCTTCTATCTCATTATTAGGGTTTCCTTATACCCTTATTTAAAATTAGGATTATAATTCATTGTCATATTGCCCAAGATTAGGGCTTTATGTATTATGACTCCACATTAGAGTCTCACATACCTTCACCCTTCTTAGGGCCTCTCATCACAACATAGCATTAGAGCTTCATGTGATGTTAACACTTAATTAGGGTTTCTCATGGAATCACCCACAACTAGGGTTTCTCATGCAATAACCCTCAACTAGGGTTTCTCATGGAATCACCCTCAACTAGGGTTTCTCATGCAATAAACCTCAACTAGGGTTTCTCATGGAATCACCCTCAACTAGGGTTTCTCATGGAATCACCCTCAACTAGGGTTTCCACCATAGTCACCCACAATTTGGGTTTACTATGCATCTCCATTAGGATTTCATTCAATTGTCCATAATTAGAGATTCACTGTTCATCCCAATTAGGGTTTTACATCTCATTTCCCTAAATTGGAGTTTCACACATCACTACCCTGACTTAGGGTTACATCCTCACCCTGGATTAGGGTTACATTTAGAATTGCCCTCAATTAGGGTTAGAACCCGAAAGCCCTGTCAATTAGGGTTTATATTCATGATTAGGGTTTCATGATCTCTCTTCTTAAGGATCATACACTTAATCACCACATGAATCATATTCATGTATGAATTCATGTTAACATCATCTCAAATTGATTAGGTCATATCAACACTTCAATCAAGAGCATACAACTATGATTAACGTAGTGTATCAAGTCATTGGTCCAATAAGCAATTATGGATTCATTCCTTAATTGGTACTAGTCCCTTAGGTACTGTTAGGGTTTCAACCTTTGTACCTTCTTTGTTTATCATTACTAATCATCATTTGGTCAATGGATCATTCATCATATTAATTCTCAAGAGATTCAATCACATTGGACCTCCATTACATAAAGCATCCAATTGAATTAGGGTTTCCAATGTTGATTCCTTCAATCATTGGATTCATGGAATTAGTCATCAATTGGACCTACCCTCATACTTTAATTGAGTTTAATAGGTCAACCTTCAACTATTTTGACCCTCAATTGACCCTCAATTGGTCATCAATTAGGGTTTGATTCAATTGAATTAGGGTTTAGAATCGATGATTCAACAACACTAATCAATGTAAGGCTAGTTACTTTGGAACCATTGAACCATCATCCAAATTGGGTATGACCTGAACCCAAACGGTCTTGAGGTCGTTTGGATGACCTCCAAACGTTCTTGATACCGTTTTCCCATCAAATCACTCAAAACCAAGCCATCCAAGTAGGGTTTGGATCATTGAAGTGCTCACCAATTCAGCAATTTATTGCAGATCAACTTGGTACCTTTAGGCCTTCAAACACCTAACCATACTCAACCCTAGACCTCCAAACGGTCTTGGGTGACCACCAAACGGTCTTGAGACCGTTTGGATGAGCTCCAAACGGTCTTGAGACCGTTTGGCCCATCCAACCTTTGGGTTCTAGTGAAAAATCATCAAGGATTGGTCTATCGAGTTGATCAACAATTCAACACTTAATTGCAATATGATTGGTACCTTTGGTCGTTCAATTGATCAACTATACTTGACTCCAGACCTCCAAACGGTCTTGGGGTGACCCCCAAACGGTCTTGAGACCGTTTGGGTGATCCCCAAACGGTCTTGTAACCGTTTGGGCTAATCAACCCAAAATCTCAACTTAACTCATTGGAATTTCAGCACTAATTCCAATTAGGGTTTGCCTAATTGATTAGCCTTCAACTCACGATTCCTTGGTAATTAACCCCTCAAATTTGGTGAGTTATTCGAAAACATAATTAGGATCAGGAATACCAAACGGCCAACGCTTGGTCAACGCACTCAAACGGTTTTGAAACCGTTTTCCCAAAAAGGTCAATTAAATCAGATTGAAAATCAGCACTTAATCCAATTAGGTTTCCCTAATTGATTAGACTTCAACTCATGATTCCCTTGGAGTTAATCCATAAAATTTGGAGGGTCATTACCCGACCTTATTATGAACAGGAATCCCAAACGGTCAATGCTTGGTCAACCATCTCAAACGGTTTTGAAACCGTTTTCCCAAGCAGGTCAAGTTGATCAGGTTGAAAATCAACATTTAATTCAATTCGATTTTCCTAATTGATTGGCCTTCAACTCACTATTCCTTTGTATTTAACCCCTCAAATTTGGAGGGTCATCAGCCTACATAATTAGGAACAATAGTCCCAAACGGTCAACGCTTGGTCAACCATCGCAAACGGTTTTGAAACCGTTTTCTCCCAAACGGTTCCAAACTGTTTGCCCTTAAACGGTTTGCTGAAACCGCATAGCCAATCAAATTAAAACGATTTGGAGTAGCTATCAAAACCGTTTGGCTTGGTAATTTTCTTTGGATAAGCATCTAGGATGATATAATCATCCTCTTCATTCGAACAACCAAGAACAGCAACCGTTCTTGATGGAAATTGCAGCAAGAAACAAGAGTGCATCACATTGAAGAAATCAATCAACAAAGCATAGAGAATTGATGCAATAGCAATGTTTAAGGGTTTAAGTTATAAAACCCGCCTCCAATTGAGCTCCAAAGCTCCAAGACCACGGAAAAAATGGTGGATGAAGCTCTTGCAACTCCCCCTAGGCTCGTCCTCAAGCTTTTGGATGAAAAAGTTGGCTAGGGTTGAAGAGGAGATCAAAATAAGAAGGAATCCATAATTTATTTTCGATTTCCACCATGAAATCAAGGAGAACGAAGGTCAAGGGCTTACCCACAGGTTGGGGACGTGCTCCCTGCACCTCCCTAGCTCCTTGGTCGGTTTTTCAAGCAAGGGGAAGAAGAAAATCCGAAAAAGGCCTTGGTTTGGGCTTGGAAATGGCACTTTTATAAATAAATTGATGAGAGAGAAAATGCATTTAATTCCAAAAATAGCACCACCTCTTCCTCCTTGGTTTTCTTGTGTAAAAAAGAAACTCAAAGCCACCGAACTCCCTTCCATTATCCATGGATTAAGGGAAAAGAAAATAAGCACCTCAATCCATTATAATATCAATATATATTTTTGAGTGGAAATTCTTTTCCTTATAATAAGGTGAGTGGAATTTCACCTACTTAGGATATTTTCGTTCCTTATCTTGGAAAAGGAACGTCCATCCTTATTCAAAATCAACCAATAACATTTTGGTTGAAGGCCCTTTAATTAATACATTCATTTTTGCCCTAAATTGAATTAGGGTTTTGCTTTGGATTAAATCTTGATTATTTTAATATCAAGATTCTCTCTCCTCCAACTTCATTAAAATTAGGCTCCCTCCTCATTTTCTTTGCTCTACATGATGTCAAGAAACATTAAGGACCTTATTGAAGTAGTAATTTGCATATTGAACCCTAGGTTTTGGGTAAATTGCACATTACACCAAAACTAGGTTTTAATGCACAAGGATTGCTTTACAAGCTTAATCTTGGTGCTCAAGCTTGTGAGAACCATACCACTATATCATATTCATTCTTATGATGTCACAACATCAGAGGAACATCTTATCATGTGCAATTTGCAAGTTAACCCCTTAACTTGGGTAATTTGCACTTTAGTCCAAAACAAGCAATCATTGCTTCAACATTGTTCAAACAAGACCAAAATTGAAACATAAGTTTCTCATGAGCCCTAATTACTTTTCACAAGATAAGATTAAGCATATAATCATCTTTCTTAATCAAAACACCTAGGGTTAAAGCATAACCCAGGTCAGGGATGTTACAATAAGGGTTTGATATAACGAGAAAGAATTATAAAGAATCAAACAAAAAGCCTATCTCCAAGGGGAGTTACTAGAAAAATTAGTGTTTTAAGGTTTTGCAATTTTTTTATAGAGGTTTTGTATATAGGAAACCGAGGAGATAAAACTATTATCGGGGTAAAGCATGAAGGAGGAAAACTTAAACATAGCAAGCGGCAGTGGAATGCATCCTACACCCTCTTATCTCAAAGAAGATGCCTCTGACTATGCTCCAATTCTCTCTCTCAAGAGTATTGGACACAGACTAGAGTGGAAAGATATGCCAAGGTAGCCCTAATCCTGGGTACTCTCATACACCCAAATCAGACCAAACTCTAGAGTTTGTGACATCCTTCTCTCAAAGGAGTCAAAATGAGAAACATGATTCGATAGCTAGTCAAAAGTGTGATCCAAATAGAAGAGACCAGAGTTTAGATGTTGTAAAGAATCATCCAACAAAAAGGAACCATACACAGAACAATATGAGATATACTCCACAGATTCCATAAGCATAAAGTGATAAAAAGTTTTAGTTACAATGCAAGAGTATTTGAAAGTAAAGTGTTGAAAAAAGGGAAGATAGGTATCGACCTCCTTGATGTAGGATGTCGATATACATAGCAGTGGACCCCTAAGGTAATGCTAACCTGATACCAGGAAGGAGACCTATCGGGATACGACCGTGTTGGGCTCTTGACCATGTCGGGTCACAAATTGTGATGGCTAAGGGGTGTATCGGGATAGGACACCCTACCTGATATGGTCGTGTC
This sequence comes from Alisma plantago-aquatica, assembly GCA_963693085.1. Lineage (NCBI taxonomy): Eukaryota > Viridiplantae > Streptophyta > Magnoliopsida > Alismatales > Alismataceae > Alisma > Alisma plantago-aquatica. Next base: position 796,500,162 of record OY856410.1, on the reverse strand, counting down.
AGGCGGCAGGCCCTGTCGGGATGTAGCCGTGACGGGTAGGCCATATCGGGTTAGGTATTGCATCATGTGAGGACGTGTATGAAGTTAGCCTTCTCTTAGGTTCTCGGGTTCGTCATGTCGGGTATAGATAGGTGATCCATCTCAGGTTGAAGCCCAACTAGAGACCCGACATGTTTGAAGTAGCCTTGAAGGTCGTGTTGCGTTGTTGCTGCCACCGGGTCGAGTTCTAAGTGAACTCCTCCCATCCCTCTCGGGTTGGGGGTGTGCTCACCTAGTATTGCCTGACAGGCCTGGGAACTCGACACACTAGCTCCTTTATGCTCTAAGAGTTAGCTCTTCTAGGGTTCTGACATGTCCCATCGCAGTCCTATAGCTTCTATTTATAAGCAGCGACTAGTGGGAGTTGCGGCTCTCGTTTGGCCATGTGTCCTTTGTTTGTTCCGTAAATGTGGCTTTGGGAGCAGGTCAACACATCTGTCACCCGACACGGCTGGCGGAGGCCGTCGCATGCCGGGTTGCGAGTAAGTCACACTAGATCATGTCAGGTAAAGACTTTGGTGGGCTGCTACCCCGAGGGGTGGCCGTGTCGCGTGATAGACTCTGTCGACCGACAGATCATGGATGGCAAGGCTCCTTGTCAGGTAAATAGTGTTCTAACCGTCAAGGCTCCCATGCAATGCACCTGTGTCGGGTTACTACCATATTTGGCAATGACCGTGATGGGTAAAGGGTGTGTCACTTTGTCGGTTGATGGGCCAGGATGGGTAACTTGTCATAGATGGGCCGGGACGGGCCCATTAGCATTCTTTTGGTGGGAAACTAAGAGAAACTTTGCAAAAGATAGGAAACGTTGTCAGGAGCATAGTGGGCATTATTTCTATTCAATAAATGAGATAAAACAGAGAGGAAGTAAGGTTTGGAGGTAGTTTTGATAGTAAAATAGAAGCTCTAGCAGCCATAAAATGGGTGTTATCAGAATCCAATTATAAGATCTGAAGATGAAAATAACTGATCTTTGTGTGACTTCAAACCCATGGTATGGATTAGGCTGAACAAAAGATCTAATTTAAAGATCTGATAACGATGGATCTGAGAAGGTCGTTGGACCCCATCGTAGGGTCTTTAGATCCCCAAGATTCACCAATGGATGATTCCTATGTATTAGGTTCAAACAAAAGTTCTCTAAACAATGAGACCGGGAAGACTACTGGTTCTGTCTTTTTGACAAATCAAAGAGGGGTTTGAATTTTTGGATTGATAGGTAAATAAAGTGAGTTCAAGACAAAAGGAAGGGAGCCCCAAGAATTAGGAAAGAAAGGTTCCACTATAGGACTCCACAAAACAAATTCTTTTAGTGGTGTCCTTTGCGACGACTCATTTAGTTCACTAAACATATCAGGATTTTCAACTTCATTCACTGGTGTTGTCTACTGTGACAATCAATAAGGGTTTAGAAGCTAAGGAAGAGTTGATCACTGGGTAGAAAAATCTTGCAACATTCTTAGACATGGAAATGGAAGAGGCAACTCTTTAAACTAGTTCAAACATCCCACCCCTAGATGACATCCATCAAACATGTCCCGCGTAGCCATTGCCTGCCCAAGTGATGTTAAGTGGTCTCTACCCAAGTAGCTCTGTACCATGATCCAAAAGACCCACAACTAGTGAATCATGCTATCCTGACCTTAGTCCACACACATCTTATGAGATGGATGACATTTTGTGTGAAGACTTACTGGGGTGCTTTGTACCACTGACATGCCATGGGGACTGAGACATTTGACATATTTTAAGATACCTGGATAACTGATATGGGACATGCCTCGGGAAAATAAGAAGCCCAGTGGTGACACACCATGCTAACTATAAACAAGACTTGTTAGTGTTTTCTATATACCCTGAGATCCATCTCATGGTGATTGCAAAAAGGGATATTTTATATTTGACTTGATTACTAATAAAAAACAATCTACCTTTTTATGTTTGTTTCAATACTGAGATAATGAATAAAACTAATAATGTCCTAAGAATGTTTTGAGTCAATGACATATGTATTGTGTCGATGAAATAAACATGAGATCATACATATACTTAAGAATATGCATTCATGTTATGTCATTAGTTAGTTATTATTGTGGATATTATGGAATAACAATAATACATAAGACTAGTATGTATGTTGAGTGATGACTATGTCTCTTTAGTCATGATATTGGAGATAAATTCAGATACATAGGTAGGTGTTGCATAATAAGTGGATTGGATAGACCCACCTTATGGATAACATATGGAAGTTATGGAATGACATGTCAAAGACATATCTCAAAGTGACACTAGTGATCATTATCCTTAGTCTTAAAGTTAATAAATTAATCATATGTTTTTTTTGTGTTCTACGACACTAGTGCAATGTGACTTTGAATAAGGGTTGCCAGATAGGTAGTGACTTGGTGCACTATATTACCTATGGACTACTGTGAGTGATGTATAAGGAATTTTTCCCTTCTTTGGAGTAATATCCCATTCACTTGATACATGAGACTAAGGAAATTCATGACCATGCCCATGTGAGTGTATATGTGATATTTAGGTCATCATGATCTACTTCACATATAATAGATTAAAAAATAAGAGGATAAAAATTCCATGCCTTAGTTTCAAACAAGATATCTATGACAGAGGGGTTATAAAGTCATTGCAAAACTGATCAAAATACTAGGATGAAGTTGATTCTCCAAATTATCCAATTTGTTGGGTGGCAATGAAGTCTTGTTAAATATGAATCATTGTTTGTCAAATCATAATAAGATTATTGATAACACTACAAATATTATTTGGAGCCTATGGGGTCACATGAAAAAAATGTATATGAAGGAGGAGTATAGTAACATGCATATGATTAAATGGTGGTTAAAAGGTTTATGAAATTATATAAATCATTAACGATATGACTTACAAGCCAATGGTCTGACTGCACTAGGTCTAGTTGCATGACTGGACAGTGTATAACAAGATGATTGGACCACCCCAAAAAACCAAATAAAGCGAGTCTAGTCATTCGACTAGACTAAGTCTCAAAGCTCAACTAGACCATTTCGATCAGCTCACTAGATTGGATCCACTCACCTAACAAGATTAGACCAGTGGCCCAATTGGACTAGGCAAAATAAGATGAATGGACTGGTACCAGTGGCTTGTATTAATAGCCCAATCAGCTGATCGGACTATTTAAGGGCGGCTATTGGAAACATGTTTGTTGTGGCTTTTCATTTTGCATGTTTTATTGAATGTCTTTCCTACCTTTCCAATATTTAGGGGCATGACGACCATGGTTTTAAACATAGCCTTAAACAAAACTTTTAATAATTCTCAAGATGCAACTCTTATGAGAAAAAGAAGGCACCTTTTAGAACCCTTTGAACATTCATCAATACCAACAAGAAAAGAAGGGTAGAGCAGAGGTTGTGTAACACTAGCACATTGTCAATAAAAAGGAAACCCATTCCACATTGGCTCTTTCAGTGCAACATGGAGTTCCCAATCATCTATGTGGACTGTATAGAGATGTTGACATATTGGTGGACATCTTAGAATATATTATTGGACACCATCTTCCTTCTTCATACTTCTAACTTCCATCTTCGAATCTACTCCACATCAAAGGTATAAACCATAGACTTACCTTCCTTCTATATCATTGTTGCTGAGATCTATGGACGGATGCATTGCGAGACAAAAAAAATCTTTACTTCTCCCAATGTGGATGCCACTCCCTCTTTGTGGATTCTTACAATGGTACTAGAGCCATGTCAATCTACAACATATCATGATTTGAAACTGATACGACCTTGTTTCCCTTTATGCCGCTAGTACCGTTACATATGATGTGAAAAATTAACTATTAAATTGCATATACCTTTAACTCCATATGCATTCGTGGGAATGACCCCAAAGGAAAACATTATATATATTTATATATATTCTTGTATGTATATATACACACACACAAATAAAGCACATCATTCTAGAAAATTGTAATATCCTCAGATTTTGTAAATTAAGATTCTATGATTATATATTCCATATTATTGCATTTAGATTCACTTTTATTCAATCACAGTAATATTAGAATGATGACATTAATAGTATGATTATGATTAGATTATGGTTATGAATTTAATTTCTATAGTCGAAGTAAGTCTTTAATTTAAGAAAATAATGTAATATATAGAAAATATATTTATAGGAGGCTTCAATTAATATATTCTTATTATCTATATCCCTAATTTTTGTAATTAGCAAAATATAATGCTTATGGACCCATTGGGAGGCCAAGGTATGGGACATGGTCCCTAGAACCCAATTCAAGCCCATTTAGGCCAGTTAGGGTTTCCATATGGGTACATGGGATAAAAGATGAAGAAACTAGGATTTCGTGGTTAAATATGATGTAATTAATCTTGAGAGTTTATTAGTAAACTCATTTGGATATGTTAGAAATATAATAGAATATTCTAAAGTGATTAATGGTTAGAAAATTAAATAGACTATTATCTAGTCTTTACTAGGATTCTAAGTATTCAAGCATCAAATAGACCTAATTTGATATAAAACATGGTCCAACACTTTTCAATGACTAGAAGAGGATAAATCCAAGTTTTTATGTAATTATGTGAATATTTGTGAACTAGGTAACTAAATCAAGTATATACTTGAGAAATAAGCAAAGGGATATTTATCATATTTCTACTGACCCCAAGCTTTTTCACATTCCAAGATAACCTTGATAGGAAGGTAAACCTAAATTTTTGTGTTATTTGTCTAATACAACATGCCTATAGGAATTTTAGAAGTTTTGTGAAAATTTATTAAAGTGAGGTAGTTAATATTATTGGATATAAGTTCTATAAAATGTGACACTCAATGTCAGGAATATATAGACATTGGAAGTGCAACACAAAATATAGGATTTAAAATCAACCAATGATTTAACATCAAATTATGCATGTGTCATCATAAACCTCGTGGAAAGAGTCCCAAAGAGGAAGGTCATTCATTATTATTGGATTTATCTCCATACAGAATCAAATCTCACGAATCAAGCTCCATTAGGAGAGAAAGATAAACCCAACAACCCCTTGATTATCCTTATATCATAGCAAAACATGATAATGCCCAAATTGAGTTCTAGGATAGAGGTTTAGGAAACACTAAAAAGCCCTCTCTCATCCTCACTGCTATAAATGGGGTCCAATATTTCCATCACAACTCACATAACTCACCACCACCATCAATTGCACTAGAAAAACCTCTTTGTCGTACCTAATAGAATCCACCTTGGTTCCAGAAACCTAGACTAAGCCCTGATGACGCATGCCTCTTTTGGCCAATTGATTAGACTAGAGTTTCACATGAAGGTTGTGAAGAAAACTATATCATCAAAATGATTCAAAGAGCACTCAAGACTAGCATCCAGTCTTTGAAGATTTATTGTACCAAGCTTCTTGTTGGAAGAATGTCTACAGATCATTGCGAGATGTCGTGACTGGTTCAATATGTAAGTTGCGGTGCTAGGAAATTTATTCAACCCTCATCTTGCTGCAAGCTTTAGAAATTTTATCATTCCATCTTCAATTTACTTACTATAAGTCTTACTCCTAGATATTACCCCTGGCCAACACATGGCTTAACAAAATGGATGAATGACCTCTGCAAGGTTGAATCAAAGCCTGAGAAACATACCTTGTAGCCTAGAATGGGAAGTCAACCATCTTGTTGATCCCTTCATAGCTAGATAGTAGAATCTATGATGTTGTGAAGGATAAGGGAGAAATCCCTCATCAAAGGATTGATGTACCATAGAGTGTGTGACATATTAGGATCGTGACATTTGCGCATTAGACTCAATATTTACTTCTCAAAGATATGGCCCAAGTTGGATCCCAAATCAGACATCACATTGGATCACCAGCTCAGGCCCAACCATTAGAAAGATACCTATCTTTGGCCTTTGGTAGCATGAATTGATGGAGGCTCTATCCATTGCCTTCTGATAGTTGGGCAAGTGGGACACTTCCTGGAAGCCATCAATCATGAGAACCAATTGAGGGTGAGACAGGTGGTATATTAACTCGACAATTCATCTAGTGAGTTGAAGGTGAATGGAGAGTGACCAATAGTTGTGAAAATCGATGAGAAACTAGTCCAAAGGTTAGAACCATCGCTTTTATGAATATCATGCATGGAAATGGGTAGTTAATCTTGAATCAAGGAATAAATGGTAATCATGAGAAAAATATGAGAAAGTTAATAGCAAGTTTGTATACTGGAAGGGAATAAATGTTACACCCACATCCCATGATTACCACTAATCATGAGATTAGGGAATAAGTTTGAGGATTATACTTAATACAAAGTTCACTCCCAACTTTTATTATTATTATTTTCCTTTATTTCAAACTCTTTATTTTCCCACATTCAATCACATTATCAAACTTACAAGAGAATTAAACTATGATTAGTCTAATATGATCTCAAAATTAATGATACACATCCATACATTCATTTTGTTTCTCACACTTCCATGTACATACAACATGATAATCATACACATTCTCTCTTATTAAGGAAACAAAGATAGACAACATCATATAGAACTCTCTCTTAACTCTATACAAGGACCTAGAGAGATAGGGACCGACTAAACTCATCTAATTCTGATACTTAGTTCTTGTGGCAGATCTTCTCTGTCATTAACTTTCTTCAAGTCCATGTGGTCATCCCTAAAAATTGTGAGTAGAGGGATGAGCCTACTCGCCCAGTGAATGAGTACTTTATAGAAATAGTTTAAAGCACTTATATAATTATAGATAAAATGTTGAGAAACTGATATTAATTATAAAAACAGTAAGCGTTAAAGAGACTAATCCTTCAAAAACATAAATATGGTGGGATACTCTAGAAATCTGCATGAGTGAATCAATATATGAACATGCTTGATTGATCACAAAGAAAACCAATAATTGAAAAATATATAAAGAATATTTCAATAGCTATGCACACTTGTTTAACCTCTCATTCATCTTATTATACCCTGAACCCACATGAGGTGTACCACAACATGTTAAAGAATCACAACAAGATACGATCTCACAGTACAAGGCTTAGAAGCATGCCCGGGTTCCTAAGCCTATCTCTCAAGTAAGACCCCATCTGCAGTGGGCCTCGACACATCTTCCTCTGGGTGGCTAATGGGAGCGGCTGGATATCTCAGCTCCACCTCTCATCCTAGGTACTCAGGTGATGAATCAAATCCCTTAGGCTTATTGTGCATCAGTGGACCTACTGACCACTGATGACTTAACGTGTAACACATGTACCACCGGCATCCCTAGTTGTTGTAGGGTACCACACAACTATAAGGAATATTCCCTACTGGTCAAGACCCCCACACCCTACTGGTGCACTCTGGCTTACCTCGATCTGGACTAACTCCAGTCAGGAAACCATTTCCTACCCAAAGTGCATGCCTCATCCTGTGAGGATTCTACAGTTTTCAGGGCATCTAAATGTCTAATTCACTCTTTAAGTTCACAATTCAATCAGCACATCCTCATATCTTAGTTCATCTTTGTAAACCATTCATTTCATAAACCATTTGATACCATTTACCACAACTAAACTGCTAAGCATACCACATCTCATATTGAGAAACATTAATATCACAATACTTGATCCACTAAACACCCTATCATTAGCGTTTCATTTACCTCATTCACTTATCACATAACTCACATAAGGATTTAATATGTCATAACATCATTGGATAAAGATTATTATCAGTAGTTCACATATGATTGAATATATATATATATATATATATATATATATATATATATATGAAACCCTATAATGAACTAAACTAGGGTTTCCACGCCATTTACTAAAACATCATACATCAAGAATAACATTGAATCAAGCTGTCTATTTGCAAACCTCCAACTTTCCATTCATTTAGGGTTTCACCCTTTTACTAATATATCAAGGAAACATTGATATCATCAAATGAAATCCAAGATTTTATCTGACATATATGTAATAAGCACACAAATAAAACAATCATTCGTAAACAAGGAGATTCAACTAGGCAAACATCTTTATTCAATTATACAACAATTTCAATCATAGTCAAAAACCTTAAATTTTAGTATATTCACATAACCTTTGCAATTACTTTAAGAATTCTCATTTAGATGGATTGCAATCATTTCTAATGTGATTTCATAATCTGAAATTCATCACAATAAAGAAATAATCCATTTCATATCATCTTGCAAAAGCTAGATAAAAAAGGCAACTTAGGGATTATACTTGCACACTAAACAAGTGAGGATTTTTGGTAATTTAACTCATTTTCATGCAATCTACTATTTAAAGGAAGTACTCACTCACCCTAAGGTGTGAAAACACCTTAAAAACATGGCCCATCTCTGAAAATCTCGAATCCATATCAATACTCTAGCAAAATCAGCAGTTTCTTCTTCATTTCAACCCTAAATGAGGTCTACTATAGGTAGAAGATGATGGTCAGAGGTTAGCACAAACCTCAAATTCTATGGATCAAGAGTTCCGAGTAAGGGGAAATTAAGAACAGGAAGAATCAATGGTCAAAACTACTTACCAAGTCAAATCTATAACAACCCTTTTGGATTTTTGCCATTCTTCAAATTATTCCCCAAACAATCACCCTAGAAGTCACCTTCTAGGTCACGTTTTCATTGAGCAAGGTGTCTAAGATGATAGAAGATCAAATCGTAGTTCCAACGCACTTTGTTTTGTTGAAAATGAACAAGTATAGCCAGAGATATGATTGTTTTATGATTGGCCTTCGTGAACGACATCGGTCGCGGTCGCGGCACACGACACATCATCATGGTCGTGGCATCGGTCATGGTCGTAGCACATGATGCAGCATCACGTTCAAAACATCGGTCCCGGTCATGACACAAGACGCAGCATCGTGGTCGCGACACACTATACATGTTTACTAAAAAGGGCATAACACTCTCATTTCAACTCCAATTTGGTTCATTATTTTTTGTTGGATTCATAATTGAATTATCTACAATATTAAAATATTATTTTGATAAAATTCTCAAATGAAAAGTTATTTATTTATTATTTCCTCCAATATCATTAACTCTCTTCTTGCATATATGTATGGGTTAATGCTATATTATCTCCAACTCTGATCTTTAAAGTATGCTTAAGTCATGATTATGAGTTTTCCAAACAAGTATTTAAGGTTACTAAAGTTAATATAAAGCAAAACATAGAATATTACTAACAAAAGCATGACAAACATTAAGATTATCTTAAATCTCTAAGATTATTAGCAAAGCTAGGAACGGGTTGTAACAATTCTCCCCATCTGACAAAAATTTTGTCTCGAAATTTCTAAAAGAGGAAAGGATATGTGTTGAACATCTCCATCTCCAATTCCCAAGTAGCTTCTTCTACACCATGATTTCTCCAAAGAAATTTTACTAGGGGTATCTCTCTCTTTTTAAGCTTTCAAATTTTACGGTCTAGAATTTTATTTTTAACATTGATTCATTTGTTTCTCTTCTAATCACAACATATTTTCAAGCAAGCCTTCTCAATGATAGCAGAAGAATTTTCTATGTCATAATTAATAATAGGAAAGAGAAAGATGAACAACCATTTTTAGTCATTCCATACCCTGTTGAGGTGTTATCTCAGTACTGGTAATCTAATCCCACTATCTTAATTCATACAACTCAATTTGTACTTTTTTTTATTACCTCTGAGTCACAAAAGAGAGTTCATCATGTTGTTTTGAATTTTACTATTGTGCTACTCAAATTGCAAAGCACTAATGAGTTGGAAGACTAGATTCAACCACAATTGTACAATACTAATATGGATTACTGGTATGAATAACTACAACTATCAGACACCTTAAATTAACATATTGCTTGCATATGTACAACTGAAATCATACACAAAAGAAATTTACATCCCTTAATATACCTTCAACAAAATATACTTCTAAAAACAAATTCACGTATTACTGAAAGACATTGTTTTCTCTTATCTCCTCATTCATTACTACTTACTTCTTGTTACCTATCCTTCTAATTTTGATCATATAGAATAAACATCCCTAAAATTGAAACATACAAGGTAAGAATAGATTATTCATCATTCGTTCTGTCACTCTAACAATTTATTTTATATTACACTTTGCTCATGTTACACTTCTCCTTTTCTTCAAATCACACTCTTATATTTCAAATCTATTTCTTATCCTTTTCTCTAAATCATTTCCATATTGTTTATCTACCTTTCATATTTGCTACCTTTAAACCATGGACTACTATCAGTGCTAGTTTACTTCTCATAGTACTAATCTCGTGATCTTGTTTTATAGAGATTCTAGTATTCAAGGTCAAATCACTAGTGACATCCCTTGAACTACTACAACTCTAAATATTTTGTAGTTTGGTCCTTATCAATAGAATGGTGTTATTGTGATGTGACTTTGCTCCCTAAATTTGAAATTCAAACTTTGGATCTCACAAGTTTTACTAAAGTATTTCTTATCTTATCAATTGAATTTCCTTTCTCTTACTTGGCCATTCAGATAGATTACATTCTCAATTTACCCTACTAGAGTTTCATCATCATATTGCGTGTCAATATTACATTCAGTAGATGTCTCTACCATTGTGGTTATGCATCAGATATGATTCATTTTCTTATCACTTCATTCCCAACTTTCTCTCATGAATAAAAATATGAAAGAGAAGATGATTCTAAGACTTAGAATTATTATCTTCAAACATTCCCTTAATACATTTCTCGTATGTAGGTTTAATTGGTTATCAACAATGATACTTGACTAATTAGCACTTGCTTGAATCACCTAACCTCTTTCTTTTATAATCTTTATTACTCCATCATGCTTCAAACCCTTACTTACTTTCCATAATCCTCTTACCATATACTACACTTCCACTTGTCATCTTTAACTTCTAATTTTCTCTTATTATCATGTTTCTTATTCATGTATATGATCATGTATACCATGTTTCACAGATTTCTTTTTATCATTATACTAATGTGAAGTTGAAATTCTAAATCAATAATCTCTCTACTAGTTTCACCTCATGTTTAATACATTACATATCCTGCATTTTAAATCAAATGGCTCATGCATGGGTCAAACTTAGTTTCTCTTTCAATTAAGTTTTTCATTCCTGAATATAGTCTACCTTTGAATGACTTATTCATTTGTTTAGCTACACTTTTTTTCTTCTTTTAGAAACTAGGTTGTTGTTCTATAGAGACTTGGAATCCAAAAGTAGTAAGGATGAATGTATTAAAATTCATAATAAAGGTATACACTCCATGCTCTCAATTATATCATAACCCTCATTTCTTAATCAAGCTCATTATTTCTAACATTTCTCTTTGTTTCAACTAAGTTTGTTATCCTAGTCTTATGATTTACATGTCCATCTAATTCTCTTTACTTTAACTCTTTTGAATACTCTTTACTTCTATGTACTTATCGTATACTTAACTCTTTTCTTCTATTTTCCCTTTGCTTTGGAGTACATAAAAGCATTGTACTCAATTATATGATCCATTCCTCATGATTGATTCTTACTATCATGGCCCTTACATACTTTTCTCATATTTTTTCCATATTTCATATTTAGAGTTCATATAATACTAATCATTAAACTTAATCTAAACCTTATGTCATGTTCCTTTATTCCCAATTAAGGGTTTCTCATATGAGGCCCCAAAGTTGGATCTCAAATATCAGTTCCAACTAATTCTTAGAAATTTTAATCTTTCCCATATGTTTCAGCATCTTAGTGTATGTACATTCTCACTATGATGTGGGTCTAATTTATCCAGAGTCTACTCTTTTATATTTTCAATAGGAGTCATTAGATCCCGGTAACACACCCTGCCAACCGGACCAGGCCAAACCTATAGTCCTAAATCCAAGATCTACTAAAGATTAACCAAATCCTATTAATCTCAAACATGTGGAAAGAAAATCCACTTAGGGCAAACTCATTTAAACATAACTTCTGGTCCACTTGATACAAAGAATAACTGAATCAACTTCATGATACACAACAATCTAAGAGAACCATACATATTCTAAAAATTGATAATATGAACCGATACATATAAGAGCATTTATATTGATCTCCAATCAAAGAAGCAACATAAAGCAAGAGTTGTATCACATTCTATGTTTTATCTCTTACTCCTTCATTACTTTCATATTTCCTAAACCTAAGATTTCTAGGGTATCTCTCTAGCCCATCCTTCCACTGCATGCCTGGCCAGGTCATCCAGAGAAGAATAGATAGAGTAGCTTGATACTGGTAAACCTAAATATTCAGATATTGGGCTAGGGTATCTAAATACTCATAGCTCCCAGAGCTACAAACACATCACCTCCTATTCCCCACACTTATAACTCTGACTTTCTATCATAATGGTCCCTGACAACTCAGCCTAAGCCCTGATACCAAGCTATTACACCCACATCCCATGATCACCACTAATCATGAGATTAGGGAATAAGTTTAAGGATTATACTTAATAAAAAGTTCACCTCCAACTTGTATTATTATGTTTTCCTTTATTTCAAACTCTTTGTTTTCTCGTATTCAATCACATAATCAAACTTAGAAGAGAATTAAACTTTGATTAGTCTAATATGATCTCAACATTAATGACACACATCCATACATTCATTCAGTTTCTCACACTTCCATGTACATACGACATGATAATCATACACATTCTCTCTTATTTAGTATACAAAGATAGACAACATCCTTTAGAACTCTCTCTCAACTCTATACAAGGACCTAGAATGATAGGGACTGATTGAACTCGTCTGATTCTGATACTTAGCTCTTGTGGCATATCTACTATGGAATTAACATTCTTCAAGTCCATGTTGTCATCCCTAAAAATTGTGAGTAAAGGGAGGACCCTACTCTATCAGTGAATGAGTACTTCATGGAAACAATTTAAAGCACTTATATAATTACAGATCTAATGTCGAGCAACTGATATCAATTATAATAGCAGTAAGCGTTAAAAAGACTAATCCTTCTTAAACATGAATATGGCGGATTACTCTAGAAATCTACAATAGTGAATTAATATATGAACATGCTTGATTGACCACAAAAAGAACTAATAATTCAAAAACATACAAAGAATAATTGAATAACTAGGTACACTTGTTTAACCTCTCATTCATCTTATTATGCCCTGAACCCACATGAGGTGTACCACAACATGTGAAAGAATCGTAACAAGCTACGATCTCATTGTACAAGGCTTAGAAGCATGCTCGGGTTCCTAAGCTTATCTCTCGAGTAAGATCTTGTCTGTAGTGGGCCTTGGCATGTCTTCCTCTCAGCGGCTAATGGGAGTGGCCGGATATCTCTGACTCTACCTCTCAACCTAGGTACTCAGGTGGTGAGTCAAAGTGCTCAGGCTTATTGTGCATTAGTGGACTTAATGATCACTCAACATGTAACACAGGTACCACCAACATCCTCAGTTGGTGATGGGTACCACACAACTATAAGGAGTTTTCCCTACTGGTCAAGACCTACACCCTATTGGTGTGCTCCGGTTTACCTCTATCTAGACTACCTCCAGTCAGGAAACCGTTTCCTCCCCATAGCGTAGGCCTCGTCCTGTGAGGATTCTATAGTGTTCAGGCATCTAAATGTCTAATTAAATCTTTATGTTCACAAGTCAATCATCACATCATCATATCTTAATTCATCTTTGTAAATCGTTGATTTCATAAACCGTCTGATACCATTTATCAGAATGGAACTGTTAAGCATAACCACATCTCATTAGAGAAATATTAATATCACAATACTTGATTCAATGAACACCCTATCATTAGGGTTTCATTTACCTCATTCACTTATCACATAACTCGCATAAGGATTTACTACGCCATAACATCATTTGATAAAGATTGCTCTCAACAGTTCACATATGATCAAATATGTATATATGAAACCATGTAATGAACTAAACTAGGGTTTCCACACCATTACTAAAACATCATACATCAAGAATAACATTGAATCAAGCTGTCTATTTGCAAACCTCCAACTTTCCATTCATTTAGGGTTTCACCCTCTTACTGATATATCAAGCAAACATTGATATCATCAAATGAAATCCAAGATGTTATCTGACATTTATGTAATACACACATAAATAAAACAATCATTCATAAACAAGGAGATCCAAGTAGGCAAATGTCTTTATTCAATTATACAACAATTTCAATCATAGTTGAAAACCCTAAATTTCAATATATTTATGTAACCTCTACAGTTACTTTAAGAATTCTCATTTAGATGGATTTCAATCATTTCCAATGTGATTTCATAATCTAAAATTCATCACAATAGAGAAATAATCCATTTCATATCATCTTACAAAAGCTAGATGAAAAAGGCAACATATGGTTTGTACTTGCATACTAAACAATTGAGATTTTTGATGATTTAACTCATTTTTGTGTAATATACTATTTAAAGGAAGTACCCACTCACCCTAAGGTGTGAAAACACCTTAAAAACGCAACCCATATCTGAAAATCTCGAATCCATATCAAAACTCTAGCAAAATCAGCGGTTTCTTCTTCCTTTCAACCCTAAACAAGGTATGTTGTAGGTAGACGATGAAGGTCAGAGGTTAATTCAAACCAAAAATTCGATGAATCAAGGGTCATGAGCAAGGGGAAATAAATAAAATGAAGAATCAATGGTTAAAACTACTTATCAAGTCAAAATATATGACAACCCTTTTGGTTTGCCTCCGTTCTTCCCATTCTTCCCTAAAAATTGCCCAAAAATTACCTTCTGGGTCACCCTCTCATTGAGAAAGGTGTCTGAGATGATACAGGATAGAATTGTAGTTCCAACGTACTTCATTTCATTGAAAACATATATGAATATCCTGAGATATGATCGTTTTACGATTGGCTGTCCTGGGCGGCATCGGTCGCGGTCGCGGCACACGACACAGTGTTGCGGTCACGACACACTGTACATGTTTACTAAGTAGGGAATTACTCTCTCATTTTAACTCTAATTTGGTTCATTATTTTTTTTTGGATTCATAATTGAATTATCTACAATCCTACAATATTATATTGATAATATTCTAAATTAAAAGTTATTTATTAATTATTTCCTCCAATATCATTAACTCTCTTCTTGCATACATGTATGAGTTAGTGCTATATTAGCTCCAACTCCATTCTTTATATTATGCTTAAGTAATGATTATGAGTTTCCCAAGCAAGTATTTAAGGTTACTAAATTTAATCTAAATCATAACATAGAATATTACTAATAAAAGCATGACAAACATTAAGATTTATCTTAAATCTCTAGGATTATTAGCAAAGCTTGGAACAGGTTGTAACAATAAAGGGATAGCTCAGGAAAGAAATATCCACAAAGTTGGAAGTTATCAACTCCTCCAAACTTAGAATCTAGCTTTTTGTCAAGTTAATAAATAGAATCAAGGCATCAAGCAAATATAAAGAGATTTATATGTTTAGTGTTTATTCATGCATTTAACCATGTCCTTTTGACATCCTTAGATTGAGATATATGCGTCACTATTTGGTCAACATATTGTATCCCCATGTTTTCTTCTCCTAGATCCAGAGTTGTGTGACTTATTACATTCTATTTAGGAGGGTTTTCTCTATTTGTGATTCATTTTAGCCTTGTTTCATATCTGTACTTGTGTATGTCTCGTGCTAGGGGCAGACTTCACACCCAACTTTTATTTTTTTGGGATTCTTAACTAATTGTGATGGGAATGCCTGAGGATGTAGTGTATTCTATCTTCTTTAGGGTCACTTAACCATGAGTACTATTGCAATAACAGTTTCTCCCAACTATTAGTCGTGATGTAATTTTAGGTGGTTATGCAAGTTCCCCCTTAGAGGACAGGTGGGTGATGATTCTGGCATCTAGACTCTTCTACTGTGCATGAAATATATACATTCATGAGTGCAGCCACACATTGACCAGACAGATCCTTTTAGGAACTTATTCGTCACAACTCTAATGATTTTTATTTATGCTCAACTTTAATTCTTGCTCACAAGTCTTAGGCAATATGATTTTTAGGGAAAGTGGGCCGCCAAACCTCTTTTGTTCCTTAGAAGGGAATCGACACTACAAGGCGTAGTTGTTTCCCTTTCATGAGATGTTTGCACTTTTCAACCTATACTAGGAGGCTAAGGTGATTGATCTAGAGTGTAGCATATTAAGTCCTCCTTATCTCTAAGAAATTCCTTGGAAAAGTAGTATTCTTCCACTGACTGTAGAATCTTGAGATAAGAATGGTGTAAAGACATGATTTTGTGGATTTTTGTTTAGTAGATTAACGTACCAAAACATCACTATCGAAATGATTGCTCTAAGGAGTAGCATGAAAACAAGAAGGTCTAATATGGGGGTGAAAATGACATCATGGAAAACATGATTCAAAATTTTCCCTAAATATCAAAATATTTCCTTCATTGTAACATATATCAACATTCAAATATCTAAAATTCAAAATTTTGAGCAGGAAATATAGGAAAAAGTATGGAAGAAAATTCCAGAGATTTGAGATATTGGGCTTATAAATGTACCTAGATCGTCTATTCTCACCCCCAAACTTATCATACACTCTATCCTAAAGGTTTCAAAGTGTGATGTGAGCAAGAACAAGTGAGTATTCAAACTTGTTAATGGCCAGTCTAAGGTTAGGAGCTCCAATGCATAAGTCCCTCATAGATTGTTGTAGTAATATCCTTCTTAGTAAACTCCACCTTTTGATCAGATGTTTCTATCATTTCCATCCAAAATATGACATAGAAACCACATTCATTGGATCCATGTTCTTGTTGTGGGGTTTTGTGACATAACTACAAATCTCAAATTTCATGTCTTCATCTCCATGTTCTATTCTATGTATCTTGGTTAGCTCAACAATATGTGTAGTTGCATGGGCAACCTTTTTCTTAGTTACACTTGTAACTGTTTCATGATATGTAGTTCTTTTCATGCTAAACATGACAGCTAAGTTGTTGTATGAGATTGTTGTTTTGGCATTTGTATTGATGACAGATGTGTCCAGTAGCCATCATGGAGAATAGGTAAAAATATTAGGCATGAAACTTTGTACTTTATGAATTTTGTAAGTATTTGTAGTTATCTAGAATCCTTCTTTAGGATTATGTCCCCTACTGTCTCAAAGATGCTCATGTATATGCCTTCAAGCTCATCAGCTAGAAGTAGCTGACAGGTAGCCACGACATTCACTGTCATATATCCTCCAAATTTAGTATCTCACAGAGGTATGGCCGTAGAACTTGGACAATATCTCTTTCAAAGATATGACAATTTGTATAGGTATATATGACATATTGAACATGTAGCTAAAACAAAAATGTAACTGCCATATTCCCCTATAGATAGCAGATTGTGTCAAAAACTATGTAATGGGAAGCATGGTTAGTAAGATTATACCTGGTCCTGGAGCTAGTCTAGCGACAATACCCTTGTAGTAGTGTACGTCTTTCTTCAAGTTCCACCTGGAAAGCGTCGGTACCAGCCTTTTGGTTGATCACCACAGACAATAGTTGACCTCATCCTCCTAGCAGAAAGCAACAACCTCCTCACCTCTATAGTAGTCCACACAGATCATTGGGAACCCCTATCATTCTAGATGAACAAACAAGAAAGAGTTGTTCCTTCTGGTCAGTGTGCTAGCACCGACTTGCTCTCCCACAATTGTCTCTCCCTTTCTGTCCCTCCATTTTATGGGTAGGACTTGCTCAGGTTCTCTCTGTTACCACAACCAGACAAGACAATAATTTTCACAGTGATTATTGTGTCTCTAGAAATCCTCGACTACCTCTTTATTTATAGGAGGGTCAAGGTCAAGAGTTATAGTTTGACCAAGAGTTGAAGGGGGTGATATTTCATGAATTTTCATAACTTTCAAATGACAAAAGGTTTGTTCAATGGTGAACCGATCAGTTGGTGTGTGAGTCAATCAACTCAACCATTGAACCGATCATTCCAACATGTTTCCCGATCGCAATTGCATTGTAAATTAATATTTGATTAATTCACAACATGGCATCAGCATAATCCTTGATCAAACCAAATTTATCAATCAAATGGTCGGTACATAACCCAAACTAGTCAATTCATGGACCTGAGCCAATCACTTCACTTCCTAGACCGATTGTCTCATGGACAAGATTGCTATTCTTGGTTCAATTGAATTAACATTTTTAAATAATCAGTTCAACTCTTGAACTAGTCAGTTCATAGTTCAGTCAGTTAACATTTAACCAGTGTTGTTTAAATTCAATTCCTAACACCTTAGTTATCAATTTTAAACTGCATTCATGAATAAACTCCTATTCCAAGTGTATCCTTTGCATATGACCCTATAGGTTCCAAGTTACATTGGAAGTGAATGCCCATAACTAATTTATGACATCACAAGTAATTAGAAATATCTAGTAACACACCATTGCTACCCAAGTAATTTGGAAAGTTGGAGAACAACTTCAAGGTACAATCTGTGATTAATTTTACATTTACTATATCATTCCTTTGTCACTAATATTCAGATTGAACTTGAGGCATGGAATCATCATCCTCTTCATGTTCAATCCATGGTCCTTGATCTAGAGAAGACTATCTGAGATATATGTGAACTCAATATCGTATATTGATTCACATGTACTTGTACATGCCTTTCTCGATCTCGTTTATCAAGTGACATGGATATCAAACTCCTGCATGAGGGAGAAATCCCATCTACATCACTCATAGTCATCCCTATGTATTATGACAACACCCAAGCAACACCTTCACAGAAACCCTTATTCAAGGTAATGGTGGATGATGTCAAAGTACATCAAACAACATGTGAGAACTATATTGATTTCAGGTCTAGGAACCACAATCACCACCATCACTATGAAAGATGATTTTGATGATCAATCATGGTTTCCATGTGTCACTCTCAATGTAGGTTTGTCAAATACACTATTCTCCAACAAGTATCTATGTCTTTGGTTTGATATCATATATAATGACTAATGAGATTATGTCATCAACCAACACACACTCTAGTCATATGTGTTATTATTGTCGATCAACCTTCCACAATAAAATTTGACTATGGACATAACAAGAATGCATATACTCTTGATATATGTATGATATCATTGTTCATGTCCTCAAACGGAAGACATATTCCTTTGAGTAATATCATTCTTTAGACATTCATTATGTTTCATCATTATCTTATATGTAAATAAAACAAAGTAAATGTGAAGATTGTCTTTATTATTAATCAAATCATTTACATGACATGCCATTCCAATCATCATATGTCTGGCTATTTGGGAATACATACCAACAATTTCATCTTCACTTAGATCGTCTAACGATAATCCAAAGCATGCATATTTCTCAAAATTATCTTAAGTGGGTTGTATCAGATTTGGTGCTAGTTATTCTATATCTTCTTCTACAGCTTGGGTTGTATCTTCTTCATTTGTGGATGCTTCCTATGTTGTCTCGGGTTCCACGATATCACTGTGAGATGGGGAAGTGGCCGCAATAGCTTCATGGGAATTTTTAGGTGAAATAGGATCCTATGAATGGGCATCCTTCTCTCAGTCAACATTTGACTCAACAACAGTCTCTTCTGCAATTGTTTCTTGGTAGGGTTGGGAGGGTGGGATGTTTGTTTCTATGGAGGAGGGATTGGTCTTTTTTGTGAGAGGTAGGAGGTGGTGGACTTATTATGGGGCCTTATAGAGGAGAGGCCTTTGATTCCTTCTTTAGGTTTATTAACTATCCTTCCATGATGTTTGTTAGGGAAGGGATATGAGTGAGTATGTCCTCCTAGAGTTGTCTTCCATGCGTTGGTCATAGAAAAATCGCATGTAATGGATGATTTCCATATCATGTTTTCCTCTCAAGGCATGGAAGTCCTCATTTTCAATATACCCAAGTGGGATCCCCCTATTTAATGCTTATATCAGCCTGAGTACAATAAATGCACTATTCCATTATTTTGTTAATTGCTAGGGTCCACTGCAGTCGACGCATATCTCTTTCTAGTTAAGAAGATACCATCCATGCACCCCTTGTATTAGACGTTTCAGGCATGTGGGGATTTCTTTAATTGGTTTTTTCTCCTCCTCCAAAATCATACTTCCATAGGGCATGTCTTGTACATTGCCATTGTAGGTAATGACCCGCCTACTGGAAAGATCTACCACAATCAACAACCTATGGTTGAAATCTATAAAGGGTAACGTGAAAAGTTGCATCTTTCATAGAGTATATTGGAACTCTTCAACAAAAGGAGCTATGTTGCTATTGGTATATAATTGTGTGGAATGATTAGATGTGGCATTGAAAACTAGTCCCTCTTTAGCTGGGTACACATATTCCTAAATAATTGTACTACAGTGGACTTTGAAGAATTCTCTATTAATTGACGCCTTGTGTCTAAAGCTCATCCTCAACTCATTTCCTATTAACTAGTATTTTTCATTTTTGTATAAGACATCATACCCTTCCTTTCTATCATTGAGTATATATTCCAGGATATGTATGTCTCAGAGTCGCATCCATAATACAAAAATCATATCCAAATCTTTCATTTTACATGGCAAAGGCACCAAAGCTTCCAGTCTTTTTGTATGAACTAGTGAAGGCTTAGGGAAGATTGGAATTTTAGGTTTAGTCAGAGCCTTATTGAACATCCAGCTCAGACTCCCCACATCTTCCTTAGATAATTTCTCATGTATCTCTTCTTCAAAAGGATTAGGATAACCAACTCTCTATGGGCTCATCCAGCAAGAACTCATTGACAAAGTCTTCATAATTTATGGAAGGGGTGTGGTCTTATAGTCAAAGAGAGGGTCCAACCCATTCATTAATTCCTCAGTTGTTTCTCTTTCCTCCTACCTTGATATTTTCAACTCATGAGCAACATCATTTTTGCTAAATCCTTTGATGTCCTTGGGTGTAGCTATGTGTTTAGGTTTCACTGGGGAATCTCGATCTGCACAGTTCTTGGGTTCCTATTCTACTCTAGGATGGTTGGCAGATTGCCCTGATGAGGATGGGGAATAAATGCAATCATATCCCTGAGAGGGTACCTCTTCATTCTTGGTAGAGTCCTCCTCTACATGCTTAGATGATAACTTTGTTGTGTCCTAGTGACCCAACTGGACTAGGCGTAATCAGCTGAATGGACTGGTACCAACGACATTAGTTTTAGGATTGTTGGTCATGTGGTCTTGCACACAAAAGTCGATTTGATTGTTTTCTACCCTTATAGTGATGATCCCTGCATCAATATCTATTAGAGATCTCCATGTAAAGTAGAATGGTTTTTCAAAAAATCATAGGGCATGTTGGATCTTCCACAGTGTCTATCACAACTATATCATAGGGGAGGAAGAATCTTCTCATATGATGGGGACATCCTACACTATTCTGATAGGCCTTGTGAAAGAATGGTCTGCTAGTTGGATTCATATCCCAGTTTTTACCATGTCAGTAAGGCCTAGCCTATGGGATAGCTTGAAAAGCATAAGACTGATGCTCTCTCCATGAATACCTGACCTTTCTCTTACCTCATTATCTCCCACATTATATGGGATAGTGAATACTCCAGGATCTTTTGTTTAGTTAGCATCATTGCTTGTACAAAGGCACTGGACATCTTGGCTAGTCTGATAGTTTCAACCTCGTCTTCACACCTCCTCTTTGACATAAGATCATTGAAGAACTTCATGTAAGTTGGCATCTCTTCAATGGATCTAAAAAATGTATGTCTTGATGCAACTTCTTCATTGCTTCCAAGAAATTTTCATACCTCTTTTACAATTGACCATGATTATCTTATACGGGAAAGGTATTTGTGATGTGTAGATGTCCTTTATGTCTTAGTGAGTCACATAAAGCCTTTTCTCCTTCCCTGCTTCTTTCCTTTACCTTATTTGTTTGACTTAACTTTCTTAGATATTGCTTCAAATTTTGGTTCTTCATCTATTATGTCATCCTTGAGTAAGGACTCGGTGTCGGGAAGAGCTTTTTGAGTATCTTTGTTGGTTGTTTCTTCCATAATTTTTAGTGATCTAATAGTAGCCATCTTTGCAGTTTTAGTATTGGAATACATCTGCCCTTGTGGATTCTTTATCAGCTCAGATAGTTGAGCAAGTTGTTGATTAATTGTCTTATTATGGGTTTTCATATCAAACATTTGAGCACTTACACTCCCTAGTTGCTATTGCATCGTGTTCAGCTAACAAATTTTATTGACAACTCTTTGACTTAGTTGTTAATTTATGGCTACTTTTCTTTCCGTAAAGGCAAACATCTCAGACATTAAGTCTTGTTGATTAGAATTATGGCTCTGCCCTTGGCTTTCTTCAATGAGATTTGAGTCTGACCGTTTTTGTGAATTTTTTTTTGTTTTCTTGATATTTTGTGTTCTTGGTAAATCTAGAGGGTCCACCCCCTCTACTAAAACCAGGTTGTCTATTTGGTGGGTTTTTAGGAATGTCTAAAAGTTGTGCATTATAGGATGCATCCTTGTTCATGTAGGAGAATGTAGGATGAACTTGTCTCTTAAAGTTGACATAGGAGACAATTTTTAGTATCATTTTCCGTGTGATCCTCCTCTAGTTGGGTATAAATCCAATTATATATTCCATGCCCCCCTTCTCCATAGGTAACACAATTCATTTCCATTTTAGCCTTGCCTTCCCCTTTGTTCCTAGAATCCTACAATTGTTAAATATTTGAAGCAATCTATTGAATCTTAGTAGTTATAGACTCCAAAGCATTTGACTCTGTTGTTATCCCCTCTTCAGGAACTTTGTTAGTTGTCCCCCTATCTTAATACAAATCGGCTTGCATGGAACCAATATTATCAATTATCTTCATAGTTTTTTTGGATTCTTCCCCAGGAAAATGCTGCATACAGCTGCATTTACTGAATTTCTTTATAGCAGAAGTAAGGCCATTATGGAAGGTGGATACCAAGAATACTTTTTAATAGTTTTGATGATGGAAATCCCCCTAGTATTCTTGGAATCTCTCATGCTTCATACATGTTCTCTCTTGGCTTCTACCTAAAGCTAATGATGTTGTGCCTATTTCAAAGGGTCTTCTCCACTGGATAGAACTTGGTGACAAAAGTGTCAGGCAGAGGTGTCCCATTGATGCTCTTGTTTGGTAAAGCTAGGTAATAAGACAAACCTTTGCCTCTCAGGAAGAAGTTGAATCCCTTGAAGTACACAGCTTCTCATGCCACCCAGTTCATGTTAATAGTGTCAAAAATGTTCTTAAAAGCATCAAGGTGGTGATAGATATTTTCATCCTAAGTGTTTCCTCTGAAAGTCCTTTGCTAGACCAGATTTAAGACAACTGGTTTAAGCTCAAAATTTGCATTGAATCAATGACTGATGATTAGGTATCTAGATTCATCTACCCATGTGGAGGCTAACTTACGAAGGAAAGGGCTTTCATCCTTATTGCCATCTTTGTTGTTTTCATTGTTGTTTCTATTTCTTTTGGCTCCATCGGGTGGAACATCTTCAACGTCATGGTAATGTTCTTCATATTTTTCTTCCTCGTGTCGATGTTCATTATGGTTTTCATTGTGTTTCTCTTGGTAGTCCTCCACCCTCGATATAGGAATAAATCTACCCTACGCGTAGGCATGATCCTTGCAGTTGGTGGTGATTGTGGTCCGATTTACCCAAAATTCCTAGAACAAGTCTGACGACCGAGTTAGATACTGGATGTATGATATGAAATATTCAAGATGGTAAGAGATATAGGATATAATATGTGTGATCAAGTCTATTTCTAGACTTGAGGCACATGTGTATGCTAATTAGACTTGGGTTCTTAACAGTAGTTGTTGCCTTGACCCCAAGAATGATGCCAAAAAGTTGATTGACCCAAATCACGCATCCAAAAGAAGCAAATCTAGAGTAATCAAAGTTTTAAAATTATAATCCGATAGTTAGGCCCCCATAATGATAATAATAATGTATGATGTAGTAGATTGGGTTTGAACTCAGGGACAAGGGTCGTAGTGTCAACATCCTTAGTGTCTTGGCTTTGTTACACCAATATAAGGGTAAGGTAAATTGTTTGTTCCTTATGGAACAGTGGTTCTCCAACAAACAAGCAACAAATAAGAAAATTAAAATGAAAGATAAAACAAAAGAGCAAGAATGTTGAAGGATAAGAAAACAAGGATGAAAGGAAACTTGGGTTGGGTTTCACAATCTATGATCTCTCATCAATAAGCAATACTCACACCCATTGTACACCTTAAGCAATTTTACAAGCAATCACCATAAGTGTGTATTCCCTCCCATCTCGAGCTCAGGATAGATCTAGAGTATAAGGTTGTCTCCCTCTCTAGATGGAAAACAAACAATCAAAATTCAACCATATGATCATAAGCTTAAGCATTCCAACATTCTCATGTATTCATACAACTTCATAATACATAGATATAAGTTAATACTACTATTCAAGGTATTAACAATCAAAAAACACAAAATGGTTCTTACACATGCAAGTGAAGCATTAAGAGCAAGACTACATAGAAAAACATTTCTAAGAGCATATGTTGATTGGATATAAATATTGACATGTTGGGACAAACGTAGTTCATACTCCCAACCCAAGTTAAATGACTAGACACTCATGATGGTCAATGACATGGAGAAATTACAAGCAAGGTGTGACATGGAGATGGAGATGCAAGGGGGTGAATAGATCATAGAAGAAGATGAAAGATAAACCAACAACAAACCCAAACGAGTCAAGGTTAATGGAGACCTCCTCCCTCACTCTGAATCTGGAAGTGGTGTTAGGGATGGTAGGTTTTGTCTTCCTCTTTCTCTCGAAGAGGAGACAATGAACTATTCTAGGACAATGAAGGAATGTTGACCTTTAGACTCTCTTTCTGGGGTGCAAAAAATCGATGGACAGGGATGGAGGCTGATGGTGAGCTACCAATGTAGCAACACTTTGTTTTTAACCCTTGACCACCATACGAAGCAGCTGACCCTACCTTAGTAGCTGGGGGTCTTCTACTTATCACTCATAATGTGGGATTCAAGGTGCTTGTAAGCATGTTGTACTTGTGCCTCAATTCTTCTGAGCACGTGCCTTGGGGCATGCACTTAACTAACTCAGTGAGTGATGAGTGTAGCGCTACTGTTGATGGGTGAATACGTAGAAAAACAATCATTTGACCCAATTTGTCTATCTGGCCAGTGGTTGGCATCAACATGCTTGCCATTGGAGGATGTGAGCCCATCGATCCATCAGTAGGTAGGACTCTAGGAAACCCATTGGAAGACAAGGCTAACTGCCTCCTTCAATTGTTGACTCCTGGTACAACCATCACAAGGGGTGTGTAGGATGGCTTTCAAAAGGAAGGGCTTCATTATCTTTGATAGTGGATTGCTAAGTTCCTTTTTAGGTTGTGGACTGCCACAAACCATTGCAAGGCTACATGTCTTTGCTCTTCAACAGCGGGAATCGATGGAGGCTCTGTCCATCCTTTATTGATAGTTGGGTAGTCGGGGCACTTCCTGGAGGCCATCAGTGATGAAAACTGATGGAGGGCCAGATCGGTAGAATCTAAACTCGACTGTTCATTGGGTGTGCTGAAGGTGGATGGAAAACAACCATCATTTGTGGAACCCGATGGGAATTCTATCCAAAGGTTATCACCATTATTTTGATGAATATCCTACATGTAATCATGAATCAAGGAATAAATAGTAATTATGAGAAAATTGTGAGAAAGTTAAAAGCAAGTTTTTATAATGGGAGGGAATTAAGGGCAAAATTATTAAACATATATCCACAAAATTAGTGCTTATTAGTTAGGTCATATGTATCCCCAAACAACTAAATTCAATATCATTTAATCAAACCCCACTTATATTTTTCTATTTTTTAATCAAGAGCTTTGTTTGTTTGGTTTATCTATTACATTCATATGGTCCACCAATACAGATTTATAATTTGTTCTAGTAATAAAACTAGATAGGGAAAGTTTTATTTTGAATAGTAATTAGATTTTTTTATGTAACAAAAATGTAATCAGTCATATCCTTTACTACCTTGTTTATGATAAAATTTTGGATATTTTATACACTTAATCCCATTTTCCTGGTTCTATCCTAATATTCCTCCATTTGCTAAATCAGGACATGCACTTGTAATGTAAAATATAGTGTGTCTTTTGGGATATTTGTTAGATCATTTGTATCGGGTTCAAATGCTAGATGCCAACCTGCAGCACCCCCATTTTCATATCAAATGAGAGGAAGATATTTTGTTATGTGGGAGTGTCACAAACATGATATTCATAACAATAATAATATACAAGAACCAACACAGACTAGAGTAAAAGTGCATTCTCATAAATTCTTAGGATAGAAACTCTATTACATCATCTTATACAAAAGAAACTTTATATTGTTATACTACTTTATACCAATCTCATCTCAAACTTAGGACTGTGTAGATGGCACCCAACCTAACAAAACTCATAAAGTTGTCATTGCATCATCTTCTCATGACTATTTCCTCAAGTTTTGTACCTACATACATCTCGTCCCCAGCAATGCACAAAGGGAAACCTAGGTTAGAGTAAGTGGCATTAAATTTCTAATATGATTAACATAAATAAGCTACATCTAAAAGTTGAATTATGATATGACTGTTGTGAACTTTATTGAATTGATGTATCTTTTATTGATGCCTTGTATCTGATTTGTGGCCATCATTATATGATAAGTCCCCCTGAATTGGTGTATCTACACCCTGATTGGTATTGAAGTACCTTTGCATTGGCACTACATGCTCTGAATTACACTTCGGTGCCTCTGAATTGGCATGACTACACCCTAAATTCATATTGAAGTACCTATGAATTGGAGTAAGCACTCCTATGAATTAGAAACAAATGCTTTGAATTGTCCGAAGACAAACTAAATGAGGACTTATCATATAATGTTTTATGTGAAGGTGTTCACTTAATTATCTTAAATATGAACTTACTTGGCCTCATCATGCGCCCAGCAACTTCGAGCCTTGGTGCCTCATGGATTCTCCCTAGGATTCGCCTCCTTCTTGACCCTCCAACCCTCCATCTTATCTCCTCTGTTCATGCGGCTATGTTTCTCCATTGACGTGAGGACAATCTCCAGTGAGTAGGGTTCACCTTATTAGCCATGATGACCATGATTGAAGCCTCTAGCCATGTTTTCCCTAGCCTCCTAGACATGAAAAAAACCTTCTTTATGCCTCATAAGGTTAGTGTAATGACCCCACCTCCCAGTAACCCCCAATTAAGGGAGACCCAAAAGTCAGAGCTATTATCCCAATCAACAAGATCAAAGCTTTGACAAATAATCAATAATAATTATGAAATTCTACCAACTAAATTGAAATATGGTATAAAATAAAACTTTGCATACCTTTTTTCAAAATCTTGGATATCTACTTCTATCCACATCTGTAGTCTATTCTAACTAATCCTCCTTTGTATTTTAATTCTTACTTTCACAATATGTCATTTTACTATTTGTCCTTTTCAACATTGTACCTAAAACACCAACAAACAAAATGTCGGTCAGCATATAGGAATATGCCGGTATGTGGGGACAACCAAAATCTCACACATATGGCTAACAATATAAATATCACAATCAAGTTAATTAACAAGCCAATTTACCCTTTCAATGTGACATTCTCCACCACTTTTGCCCTAACCGTGGCATACCCTCCTTAGGGTTTCTCTTTTGCCAATGACTTAAGGCCACCTTCTCAATCCCGAGCTTGGTTCCTGGGGTCACCTCTCATAGTGCCCATTAGTCATTCTATAAAGACCACCTTCTCAATCCCAAGCTTGGTGTCTAGGGTCACCACTCATGGTGCCCATTGGTCTTTCCTCCTGGGCTTGACCTTTTGGCATCGTCCATTAGGGTGGCATGTAGGTGCGAGAATACACACTTCTATTATTGTTGTGATAATCATAGTGAATTTATAATTTGCAAGTATGAACATCCAAACTGAT
This sequence comes from Alisma plantago-aquatica, assembly GCA_963693085.1. NCBI lineage: Eukaryota > Viridiplantae > Streptophyta > Magnoliopsida > Alismatales > Alismataceae > Alisma > Alisma plantago-aquatica. Next base: position 796,471,875 of record OY856410.1, on the reverse strand, counting down.
AAGTTGCATTTAATGTGACGAATAATCTGGGAAACTCTTCGGGAAACTGATGCGATTTACCATAATTAACCACATACCGGCATATTCCTATATGCTGACCGATGTTTTGTTTGTCAGTGTTTTAGGTACAAAGTTGAAAAGGACAAATAGTAAAATGACATATTGTGAAAGTAAGAATTAAAGTACAAAGGAGGATTAGTTAGAATAGACTCCATATGTGGATAGAAGTAGATATCCAAGTTTTTAAAAAAAGTTATGCAAAGTTACCAGATTTCAGTTTAGTTGGTAGAATTTTATAATTATTATTGATTATTTGTCAAACCTTTGATCCCGTGGATTGGGATAACGGCTCTGACTTTTGGGTCTCCCTTAATTGGGGGTTACCGGGAGGCGGGGTCATTACAGTTAGGGTCAAGAAACCCCAATGTGGATGCCTTTGCACTACGACACCTCCTTTTTTTCTCATCTTCTCTTCCATCTCTCTCCTCCACACCAAAAACAGGCATGGCAAACCTAATTCATACATATCCAAGGCCTTTTATAGTTTTCTACGTCATGCACTAGGATTGGGGTTTCCCCATGTCCTTCTTGAGTGTGTGGAGACATTCCAGTCTGAGATGGACTGGGAGTCCCAACTAATCCCCTTTTTTATTTTTATTTTTATTTTTATTATCTTTTAGATTAAAGTCCAAACCACAAAATATTTATGTAATCCAAATTATAACACTATTTGATCTCAAATTTTGGAATAAACACTTTATTGTCGTCATCTATTTATGGAAAAAATTTCAGGTCCATATTAATTAGACATACATCTAAAAAATATCTTTTAAGAATTATTAGACAATTACAAATTTAGTTAGGTAGGACACTAAATAAATCAAAATATTATGAAATTTCTCCCCAAGTCATATATTCTAGTTTTTCTTCCAATAAAATTATCTTGAGTATTGATCATGAACATGAAGAACTCAATTCTCAAATTTTTACATCAAGGACCCATATGTAAGTTCTAATGGACCCAAATGGGCTTGAACTATGTTCTGGGGCACATGGTCCATCTTTTAGTCTTCCAAAGTGTCCATAAGATCAGTCATATTCTTGAGTACAAAAATTGATGACCTAATTCCTCAATTGAATATTCCTCATGATATATTTAATGAATGTTACATTGCTTTCTTAATATTAAGATCATAACTATGTCTAGGGCTCAATCCACTAACATGATTTATCATATCCTTCATTATTCTACTTTGTTTGTCACCTTATATCATCAACGTATATAGAAAATTACCAAACATCATAAGGACATTGCAAAAACATCCCAATTTCACAAAAGACCCTCTCTACACTCCTTTTTTGTATATCCAAATATCATAAAAATTGAACAAAATCTTATTGTAACCATAAATCTATCACATATTAACTTCATCAATAACTTAATGATGTATTTGTTAGGTTCTAAGAATCTACGTGTAACACAACCTCTAGGTGGAATTTATGATATCCAATGGATCTACATATATATATTACATTGTTTATGATTCTTAAAATGAAATAAAAACAATTGTTTAGGGTATAGAGGGAAGAGATCCACAATGGAAATGCAAAATATTCTAAGAAACTCTTTGCTAATAGATCCTCACATCCATAAATCTTTCATATATTAACAGAATGTTAGGGACATTGAATATAGCTTGGTGCAAAATAGTTGTCCAACAACCAGACATGTCTTATGTCAATGTGGAAGACGTATTCCATATTTGGATCTGAAGTTATTTTTGTGGTCATTGTCTTTTCTCAATCACAACAACACCTTTTCTAGACATTAGAGTAGTTTCTCATTATCAAGCCTCCACACAAGGGTCGCAATCTGTACATCATCCAATTAGATGCAGGAGCTCGTGGTGGACCATCTTGGTGACCAAGAGGATGCTAAACTCATATTTGCCAACATGCTAGTGTTTCTCTCTCCTTCTCCTCCTATTGTGGGATAACATCCTAGGGATGAGTTTCTATTTGTATTAGAGGAAAAGTTCTTAGAAAAATTGTGTTAGAATGTGTATCTCAATTGTGTTTCATATCATTAGACATGCACTTTTTATATAGGAGTGGCATGGTCTTTTATTTTTTGAAGGCCCAATATCGTTCCTTTTCATAAATCAATATGCACTCAAACTAGGAAAACTGAAGCACACTTCAAATCATATGACTAATTATTCAATCAATGAATTGGGGAACCCATTAGACCTATTGGTCATCCAATCGGCTAATTGTCCAGTCATAATCCTATCTAATCGACCAATTCAATTCCAATTTGAGAAAGCCTCCTTTTTCTTTGTTGTTTGTTGAGTTTTATTCCTATCAATAAATTGGGATACATAGTCAAATGATTGGCTAGTTTCTTAAATGGAAACCAATCAATCAACTGGCGGTCGGTCAACATATTTTTCAAAACTATCTAGTTGGCTGAATGGCTTGCCCACTCTATAGATTGGGTAGGAAATGATAATTTACATTATTCTAATCATGTGTTTGATTGTGAACTTCACTTGGATTAAGTATCCTTATGTGTGCGACCCCTTAGGTTTCACATTATGTTGGAAGTAATTTCCTTGACTTCACAAACAAAGAGAAGTATCTAGAAATACATCATTTCCACCAATTTAATAGGAATACATTCAGAAAACTTTAACATGTAAGTCACTAATGTTTTGATTAATCCATTTGCACAAATATATTGATATAAACTAAGAAATGAATTTTCATGTCCCTAACATTCAATCAAAGTTTCTAGAACTAGAGACAACTATTGAGATTGTGTGAACTCAGTATCATATATTAAGCCACATGAGCATGATCATGCATGTCATTGTCTCACTTATCAAGTTGCATGATACCACTCCATGGAGGGAAAAATTGTTGGTATGTATGCCCATAGAGAAATCCTATGATGATCGTAATGGGGTATAATATACTTGGTTTGATAATTATAAAAGAAATTTTGTCTATTATGTTTGCATTAATCATGATATGATGACACAAACACAATAGATGACTAAAGAATGATGTTAGTCAATGACATATGTCTTCAGGTTGAGTACGTGAACAATTAGATCATATGTATGATAAGAGTACATTTTATTATGTGCATAGTCAGATATTAGTGAGGAAGAGAAACAGACAATAGTAATACATAAGACTAGAGTGTATGTTTACTGATGGCATAGTCTCAATAGTTATGATATGTGATATCAAGTCAAACACAGAGGTACATGTTAGAGAACAATGTATCAGATAGACCCACCTTGAGAGTGATACATGGAGATCATGGAATGGTAGTCAGAATCACCTTTGATTGTGATAGTGGTGATTGTGATTCTTAGGCCTAAAGTAACTATATTCATCACATGTCACTTGGTGTATTTTGACATCATCCAATGTGACCAGAACAAGGGTTTCCATAAAGGTGATACTTGAGCGCATTGAGACACATGGGGACTAAGTGTGAGTGATATAGATGGGATTTGTCCCTCGTATAGATATTGATATCCTAGCCACTTGATTCGCGATACTGAGACATGTATGGACATACTCGTGTGACTCAATATGTGATATGTGAGCTCACATACATCTCATACTATCTTCTCTAGTTCGAGGAGCATGGGTTGAATGTTTAGAGGATGACGATTCCATGCCTCAAGTTCAATCCAGATATCAAAAACAAAGTAACGATACCATCATTGTAGCATTGATCAAAGATTGTAGGTTGAAATTGTTCTCCAACTTCCCAATTACTTGGGTAGTAATGATGTCTTGCAAGATACCTCTCATTGCTTGTTGTGTCATATATTGGTTATGGACATTCACTACTAAAGTAAAGTGGGACCTATAGGGTCACACACATAAGATGCACATGGAGTAGGAGTTTACTCTTGAATATGGTTTAGCTTGAGTACAAAAGTGTTTAGGTATTCAATTTAAACAACACAGATTGTACATTGACAGAACTAGAATTTGAATTGCCCAGTTTAGAGATGAACTGCCAGATTAAAAAATGAACACCCTAGTTCAATACATGAATCGCCCAGTTCAGAAACAAACCAACCAGTTGAAAATGTGAATCAACCGTTTCACATGTGAAACGATCAATTGAGTGATCAATTTGATTGGATCAATGATTGATGTTGATGTAATGTTTTGCATTAATGATCATGGTGACATCCAATATGTTTGTAAAAAGGAAACATAGTGAACTGACCAATTCAAGTATTGAATCAACTATTTCACATATGACCCAACCAATTCCAAAGTGAGAAGTCTGATTAAATGATGAGTTCATAAGTGAATCGACCAGTTCATGATTTGCAGCTTCTAGAAAATTCATGAAATTCTATATCTTCGACTCTTAGTTCATCTAGAAACCCTGAACATGGACATCCTATAAATATAGGGGCAGTTAAGACTTTCAGAAGTCACAACAATAAGCTCTAATAATTGGTGTCCTATCATAGTTGTGGTAACAAGAGATCCCAAGCAAGCCTTACTCGTAAAAGGAAGAGACATCAAGGGAGAGTCAATAAGGTAGAGCAGTCAACACTAGCATGTTGACATTATAGAAACAGATCCTTCCCATTGGCTCTAGTAGTGCAACATGGAGTTCTCAATCGTCCACATGGACTCCATAAAGATGTGGAGGTCGTATTTGCCATGCCAGGAGGACAAAAAACACCACTGTCTATGGTACTACACCATGAGGCCATCGTGATAGTTGTCTGTGTGCATTTTGCAAAGGGTGCATGTCACCAAGCAAGAGAAGTTGTTGGACTTGCTCCAAGACCAGGTATATCTCTTACTACCTTCTTTGCTAGATAGATCGTTGTTGACGTGATCTTTTGGTAAAGTAATAGGGACAATATATTTGCTTTCACTGCCTTCTCTATCATCCTCATTCCCCATAATGGTATTAGAGCCATGTTAATTTAAAATGTATCTAGATTTAAACCGATATGGTTTGATCTATTTTATTGCATATGGTGCAAATATTAAAATGATTAATGTACATATCTGATTAAATACCACATATGGTCCCATATATAAATATATATGGGATGGTATTAAGAGAGAATGATTTCTCTCCCCCCTCCCATGCTTGTGGAAGAGGCTGAATGCTGGGGAGGGTGGTAAATCAAGGCGGAAACTGGGATTCAAACTTGGGTCCCTTTGTTAGGAGACACCATGCTTGACCACTTAAGCCACTCCTTGCTAGCCCATATATAAATATACGTGTATGTATCAGAATCAGGTATATATATTCCAACATCCCCCTAAAAATATAGGAGGTCAAGAGTTACATGTAGGCCCAACTCCATACATCCAAATAAAATGTGTAGCTCGCTCTACTGACAAATGACCAACTTACATCCGAAAAATATATGTATGTATGTATGAATGTATGTATGTATATATATATATATGCAACCAATACATCATACTAAAAGTTTTTTGATGATGGATGTATGCCTTATTATGGCCCAAACCCATGTGGATGTGTGTGCATGGTTGTTTGATTTCATTTCCTATTGTTACTTGATTTGCATACTGAGCCTCTCCTCACCTCTCCAATTGTAAATTAATGTTGTTGTTCCTATTCTACCATTAAATGTAGTATGAGGTTTTTCATCAAGTAATATAAAATAGAATAGTTTTGATTTATGTATTGGGAAATAGAGACATTAGGCACTAGAATAGTCGATCGATGATGAGTCGAGTTGATCAATTGGAGGACCGTGGAGGCTAACGATGGGAGGAGCCAACTGATCGAATGGAAGTCCAACCGATTGAATGGAGGAGGTCGACCAATTGAATGTGCCAAGAGCCAGTCAACCGACCAGAGGAAACCAATCGACTGACCTGAAGACCAATTGATCGACTGAAGGGTTCATATGACCAACAGGGGCCTGCACAAGTATTTCACTACATGTTGCTACATGTGAAGTGGACCTTAGGTGGTAGGAATTCTTTTTTTCTCCAAAAATTGCATTAGACTAGCCATAAATATTGCTTGTATGTTCTACAATTGCATGCTTAGTTTGTGGATATAGCATGTATATGATACATACTGAAAGTATGTCATGATTGGATATGTGTATGCATTTATATAAAATTCCTCAATAAATATTAATACTAAAATTCTTTCCTTAAGCTACACACATGAAAAGCTTGATTGACCAATCATGGACATGCTCTAGCATGATGTTCCCTCTATCTCGTGGAAGTGTGATGGTAGTTATGTGGGTCAACCTTAGCAGAGATGCATTTCTAATGAGTGGGCTTTTGAGTCAGGCTTAACTAGGTGACCTTCATGGGATTAAGTGCCTAGAAGAATACATATGAACAATGGAAAGGAGTTGTGAATACCATCTATCCAAGAATTGCATAAAATTCAATTGGTAATAGTTGCCTACCTTTATAATTGGTTATGGATGATGGCGTTGTCTGGGTAATAAATTAATTATTTTGGGTCTTGGATCACTTGAAGGTTGTACATTGCAATATTCGGAATTGATAGTGAGGTCTATCACTTTGAACAAAATAGTGAGAGAGATAAGTAATTAAAAGACTTGTTAATATCATCAAACTTATAGAGTCAAATCAAGTCAAAAGTGTTTGGATAAAAGTTGAAAATTTTCTTTTGTAGAATATAATGGTAAACACAAACATGTTTTCATTGTGATTGGTCCTCAAGAATGACAAGTTGAATGGGAATAAATTCTATGATTTGTTCAGGATGTTGAGAATGGTTCTCACTCAAGAGAACAAGCTCTATGTCCTAGAGACACCAAAGCCAGATGAACCCACTCCCACTATTCCTAAGGATAACAGGGATGCTTACAAGAAGCACTTTGAATATGTCGTGGATGTCAAGTGCTTGATGTTGTTCTCCATGAACTATAAGTTGTAGATACAATATGACAACATGGATGTTATTGAGACGGTAAAACATCTTAAGAACATGTACCAATATCAGGCAAGACAAGACAAATATGATGTCTCAAAGGCATTGTTCAAATGCAATATGGATGAAGGAGATCCAATACATTCTTATTTACTCAAGTTGATTGGATATGTGGAGAACCTTTCTAGACCAAGATTTTCCTTGGTTCAATAGTTGGCCATAAATGTCATTATGTAGTCACTGCCGAAATCATATACCCAATTTGTAATGAACTACAACATGAATGGTTTTTGACAAGTCATTTTAAAATGACTTGGCATGTTGAGGATAGAAGAAGCATAGATGAAGAAAGACATAGGAAAAGCTAATAAGAGTTCTAAAGCTATCCAGAAACCAAAGTCTTCTACACCAAAAGCTAAGGGAGGTATGAATAAGGAAGGAAAGTGCCACCACTATCCCCATCCTAGACACTAGAAATGGAATTGACCTCTTGATTTGGAGGAACTCAAGAAGAAGGAGATAGAGATCTCCACTTCAGGAGCCAAGAAGAAGTATGTTAGAACTATGTGGAACAAGAATTGCTGCCAGTACAGTTGGAATCTGACATTCATGGGTATGTACTAGAATTAGTGAATTGCTATTATGAACCTGTCATTAAGGAAAAACATCATGTATATTGTATGGACAAGAATACTATTATTTTGATGTTTTATTTTAAAAGATAAGATTGTATATGGAAGTGCCATATGTATCAAATTCTATACTTCATAGTTGTAGAGACAAATATGTATTACAAATACATTCCATGACTTGATAACTCAAACAATGAATACCTATAGCATTTTCAGCTAGAGCACATAAATGAGAAATGCATTTTAGAATCCATGTAGATGGATGTCTAGACTCTTTTAGTTTTGGAACCAATACTGACATGCCAATCTCATTTGTTTAGAAATATGAAAAAAACAACTTTCACTAAAAATAGTGGGAAAGTGAATATTCTATTCGGGCTCATATATATTGATGTGTGTAGACATTTTAGAATAAATGCTAGAGGTGGTTACTAGTACCTCATTATATATACTAATGATCACAATGGATATGGTAGTCTGTATTTAATGAAATACTAGTCTGAATCTCTTGAAGTGCTCAAGGAGATCATGAACAAAGTTCATAACCAACTTGGTATAAATATTGAAACACTTCGATATGATCTACGAGAAAAATTCTTTGAACCAAGAGTTTGAACACCTTGTAGGAGATCATGATAATGTATTACAATGAACTCTACCTAAAATATAGTGATGCATCAGAAAGAAGGAATCACATCTTATTAGTCATGGTGCGATCATCAATAAATCTAGTTGATCTTCCAATTTCTTTTTTGGCACATGATTTACAATAAACAATGTACCATTTAAAATGGTTCAATAGATACCATAAGAAATATGCATGGGAAGTGCCCCATATGTCTTTTAAGATTATATAAAAAAATATTTTTTGGAAAAGCTTTGTCCACAAATCACACAAATGTTATTTTGTAAAATAATACATTTATATTGCAATCCGACAACAAAATTGTGTGTTACCAGGATGGATGTATTCCCAAAATGGAATTGAATTCCAAATTAATCCATGGGAGAAAAGGTAGAACCTGAAAAGTTTGAAACCAATAAGAAAATGTTGAAACTAAAGAGGTATAGTAGCAGCAAGGAGAATCACAAATTATTGTGGAATCTCAAGTTCCTTATGTTACACAAAACCACACAGATCTAGTAGAACATGCCTTGAGTTTGAAAGATTAGGATATCTTATAACTCAAGAAGGTAGTGGGTTAGTGATAGATGATGATCCAACAACCTACCTATATGCTATTGTGGGACCAAAGTCTACGAATTGTATTAAGGCCATGAGATCCAAGATGGAGTCCATGTGAACCAATGAGGCATGACCTTAATGGATCCACATGAAGGGGTAAGACCCATAAGGTACGATAGGGTCTCCATTAAGAAGGTTGACATCGATGGTAGTGTAACAACCTATAAGGACAGATTGGATGCTAAAGATGCCAAACACGTTTAAAATGTTGAATGTGACAAAATCTTTTCACCAGTTCCCATGGTTAAATCCATCAGGATTGTGCTTGGAATTGCAACTTAGCATGACTATGCGATTTGGCAAGATATATGTTAAAATTGCTTTCCTTAATAGGAATAGTGTGGAGGGTATGTACTTGACACAACCTGAATGTTTTATACATCCAATTATTGCAAATAAAGTCTATAAGCTAAAAATGTCGATATATGGATTGAAGCAAGCATCTCAGGTCTAGAAACTTCTATTGGAAAAGATAGTCCAAGAGTTTTACTTTAGTCAAAATGAAGATGAAAACTGTGATTGCAAGAATTTAGTAGGAGCATATTTATATTCCACATTGTGATAGGGAATGACATCCTTATCAAGTATATATCAAAACTTGGAAAGGAAGTACGTTCTCTATGAAGGGTTTAGGCAAAACCTCCTATATGATAGGAATCAAGATCTATAGAGATAGATCTAGAGATCTTCTTGACCTAAGTAAGAGCACATGTATTGGAAAAATGCTAAAGGGTTCAACATAGAGTACTAAATGAGAGAAAATTTGTCCATGTCTCATGGAATTAGTCTCTCAAGATCTTAGTATCCAAATTCCTATGAAGAATAACAGTACATGAGTAAGATGCCAATTGCATTTCAATAGTATGTACTCATCCTAATTTCTCATATTATTGGATGTAACAAATGGATATTCGTTAGATCATAGTGAAAGTCATTGGACTACCATAAAGAACATCATAAAGTACTTGAGAATCACTAAAAGAATTGGTTCCTTGATTATGGTAATAAGTAAGAGTTGGGTGTAAAGGGTTACACCAATGAAAGCTTCCAAAATTACAAAGTAAATTGCAGTTTCAAATTGTGTTTGACCATAAAATAGAACTATAAGTTGGAAAAGTTCCTAGTAAGAGATAGTTGCTAATTCTACAAATAGAAGCCAAGTAACTTGTTGTTTTGAGAACAAAATAGGATATTGTATGGATCAAGAAGTTCATATAGATGAACTTGTGGGAGGTTCCAACCATTAATTCCACAATAGAAATACTATGACACAATGGAGATACTTAATAGACAAGGAATCTCAAATAGCATACTACAAATATTTTGTCTCATGTGAGAAGTTGTATAGTGAGTACATGTGAAAACTTGCAATATACTGACTAGAAGCAAAGTTTGGTAACCCACTGTAAAAGTGTTTGCGTAGAAAAAACATGATGGACATGTTAAAGATTACTTGGATTAACATTCGTAAGTGATTGGTTCTAAGTGCAAGTGCCATTTTTTTGGTATGTATGCCCATAGAACCGATCATATGATGACTGTAATGGGGCATCATATACTTGATTTGATAATTATAAAAGTAATTCCATCTGTTATGTTTGTGTCAATCATGAGATGAAGATATGAACATGGTAGATGTATAAATAATGATGTTGCTCGATGGAATATGCCTTTAGGTTCAGGGCCTGAACAATGAGATCATATATATGATAAGAGTAAATGCATTCTTATTATGTTCCTAGTTGGGTATTACTGTGGAAGAAAAATACACAAAAAAATACATAGGACTAGAGTGTGTATTGACTGATGACAGAGTCTCATTAGTCATGATGTATTAGCTCAACTAAAACACGTAGGTACATGTTAGAGAATAGTGAATCAAACATACCCACCTTGAGATTGATACATGGAAACCATGGAATGGTAGTCAAAATTACCTCTCATAGTGATAGTAATGATTGTGTTTCTTAGACCTAAAAATGATATACTCATCACATATCGATGTATTTTGACTTCATCCAATGTGGCCTTGAATAAGGGTTGTCATAAAGGTGATGCTCATGTGCATTGTGATACTTGAAGACTGATGTGAGTGATGTAGATGGAATTTGTCCCTCCTACAGGAGATTGCTATCCTGAACACTTGATAAGGGAGACTGATAAGTGTATGCCCATACTCATGTGACTCAATATGTGATATGTGAGCTCACATGCATCTCATGTAGTCTGCTCTAGTTCAAGGAACATGGATAGATGTTGAGAGGATGATGGTTCCATGCCTTAAGCTCAGTTCAGACATCAGCGAGAAAAGAACTATATGATCACTATAACACTAATCATGGATTGTAGGTTGAAGTTGTTTTGCAACTTTCCAATTACTTGATTATCAATGAGGTGTTGTTAGATATTGCATATTGCTTGTGATATCATAAATTGGTTATGGACATTCATTGTTAATGTAATTTGGGACATATAGGGTCACAATGATTCAGATTCACCTGGAATAGGAGTTTACTCATGTATATAGTTTAATTTGAGTACTTAAGTGTTTAGGTATTTGATTTAAACAACATTGGTTGTACATTGGCTGAACTAGAATTTGAAACACCCAGTTCAAAAATGAACCACCTAGTTCAGAAATGAATCAACCAGTTAAAAATGTGAATTGACTATTTCAAATGTGAAATTACCAATTGAACGATGGGTATGACAAGATCTAGGATTGAAGCTAATGTCATATTGTGCACTAATCTTCACATTGAAAGCCAATATGTTTGTGAATAGGAAAATAGTGAACCGGCCAATTCAAGTGTTGAATCAACCATTCCACATATGAACCCGATCAGTTCAAAAGTGTCATGCCTGGTTTAGGATGTGAATTGATTGGTTTGTGATCTGTATCATCAAGAAAAATTCTAAAATTTAGTCTCTTTAACTCCAATTTGATCTCAAAATAGTGACCATGTCCTTACTATATATAGAGGGGAGGTTAAGGCTTCAGAAGACATAGAAATAAGATATGACAGGTCCTCTCATAGTTTTGGTAACATGAGAGCCCAAGAAAGTCTTACCTGTAAAAGGGAGAGATAACAAAGCAGAGTAGTCAATGCTTGCACATTGAAATTAAAAGGACTAATCCTTCATGTTAGTCTAGTAGTGCAATGTGGAGTTCTCAGAGGTCTGCAGTGACTATGTAGAGGCGTAGAGAGGCTATTGGAACCATGCTAGGAGGACAAAAATTGCCTCCGTCCATGGTGTTTCACCAGGAGGGCATCATTGATAGTTTTCCTTGTGCATGTTTCAAATAGTGCATGTCACCGAGTAGGTGTAGACGTTGGACTTGCTCCAAGACCAGATATATCTCGTGATACCTTCTTTGCTAGATAGACAATTGTTTATGTGATATTCTAGTAAAGAATAGGGACAATTTTTTGTTTCCACTGCCTTCTATACCATTCTAATTCCCTAACACTGGTATCAGAGTCACGTCAATTTATGGTGTATCTAGATTAAATCAGTATGATTGGATTTAGTTTATTGCATATGATGGGAATATTAAAATGATTAATGTGCATATCTAATTAAATACCAAAAACAATACGAAATATATATATATATATATATATATATATATATATATATATATGAAACCAATATGCATCATCCTAAATGTTTTTTTATGGTCGTTGTATGTGTGGTTATGGCCGAAACCCCTATGGATGTGTGTGCTTGGTTGTTTGGCTTTCTTTCTTGTTAGTACTCAATTCTCATATTCATCCTCCCCTGACCTTTTTAAATGTAAATTAATGCTCTTCTTCCTATTATTCCTTCAAATGTAACTTGAGATTTTCCCTCGAGTACTATGTGTTGGTATGTATGCCAAGAGAACCAATTGTATAATGATTGTAGTGGCATAATGTATAAATGATTTGATGATTAAAAAAGGCAAGCTTCCAATTTATACTGTTTTATTTAGTTATGAGATAATGAAGTAACATTATAAATGTCTAGAGGATGATATTACTCGATGACACATGTCTTAAGTACGTGAATTCAAGAATGAGATCATATGGATGTTAAAAGTAAACATTCTCATTATGTCCCTAGTTGGATGTTATTGTGGAAGGTTGATAGACAACAATAACACATAAGACTAGAGTGTGTGTTGATTGATGACTGGATCCCATTTTTCATGATATGGAAATATCAAACAAAGCACACAAATACATGTTAGAGTATAGTGTATCAGACAGACCCACCATGAGAGTAACACATGGAAACCATTATTATGGTGGTCATAGTTAGCTCTCATTGTGATGGTGGTGATTGTGATTCTTAGACCTGAAGTCACTACACTCATCACATGTTGTTTGGTATGCTTTGGCATCATCAAACGTAATCCTGAATAAGGATTATCATAAAGGTGATGATTGGGTGACTGATACATGGGGACTGACTATGAGTGATGCAGATGGAATTTGTCCCGCCTATGGGAGTATGATATCCTAGGCCACTTGAGTTAGCGAGATGAGAAATGCATGGACACGTACATGTGAGTCAATATATGATACTAAGCTTACAAATATCACATAAATTCTGCTAAAGCAAGAAACATAGATTTATTGTTGAAGAGGATGATAGATCCAAGCCTCGAGTTCAATCTAGATATTAGAGACAAAAGAATAATACAAACACTACAACACCCAACATTGATTGTAGGTTGAAGTTGTTCCCCAACTTTCCATTTACTTGGGTAGTAATGATGTGACACACATTTCCACACAAATCAATATTACTCAAAACAATCATGGAATTAACACTAATAATCACATTACCACAAAATAGGGTAAATTAAAACTGATCACATAAAGGTGTCTCAAACTGAAAACAAAATATCTAAATCCATATAACTCGTATCACTTATATTTCATCCATGCGAAAGGATGTTACATACCATAGTTCACTAGCCAACTAGCCACAACCTGTTACATATGATATCCCCAATCTAATCAGTAGATAATCATAGCCAAAATAGGGGATAAATCTTCAAGCACACCACCCTCATCAAGGAGGAAAACTTCTCTTAGAATCGACCACCAAACACCCTAAAAGATGCACTATGGAAAAACTCATATGAGAGAGATATAACTCACTTTCAACACCTTCAAAATAGAACCTAGAATCCATATTACTCTAAGGTTCATGAACCTCATGCATGTGATTAAAACCAAGATCAAAGGAGTAAGAAAAAATCATCTATCTCATCACCATGTCAAAATCGGGTACCATAGATTAGGGTTTCAAATTCTAACCAAACCAAGAATGATAATTACTACCATCCAAGTTCTAGAACATAGTATCATCCATTAGCATATTAAGGGTACATTTGTGAGAGATAGACAACAACATGCATGTAAAGGAAAGTGCAATAATAGAGAGGTTAGAGAGTTATATAACTCGCCTTAAGGAAGATCAACTCTAAGGATCACAAGCTCCAAACACACGATCACCAAGGATGAGGAAGCTCCATTGAAGGCTCAACTTTTGGCCACAATATCACCTAAATAAGAATAAGAACATACAATGTTCAAGGATTTCTCAAGAAAAGAGAGAAAGAAACCCTAGGCCGAGCCAAAAGAAGAAGGGAGAAAGAGAGAAGAAACTTCCTCTCACTTGGGTACTACCTTGTCAAAACATGGCCTATGACCCTTGTGATGAGGAGTTTCTCTCCAAAATGACAACCATGGAAGATCCATGGTTTAGGGTAGAAGATCAAATGAAAACATTACAAAAAAAAGGCATACACTTAGCAAGGTTGAAGATGACCAAAAGTCACCACATGCAAGGATTTCGATCACCAAGAGCTCTAAGATCATTCCTCCTTGCTCCACCAAGTTCCAAGGACGAGCAAAAGTGAGGGAGGAAGAAGGAAGGACAAAAGGTTCACTTGCATGGAGAGAAGAGGGTTTATATACTTAAGGAGGAGGGAGGTAAGGTGGGTTGTGAGGTGTCAACACATAAAGCACCGAAGAGACACTTGTCCACCCAAGAAACAAACATCCAACCACTAAAAATATGCATGCATGAGATGGTGATAGAACCAATGATACCAACCAAATTGTGATGCCCCGACATGCCACAACTGAGATTACACAAAACAAAGTGCGGAAACATCACTAAACATGCAGATTACTAGAAAACACAAGAAATTAAAATTGATTTGCAAAAGCACCTTAAACTGAAACTTATTACATATAAGTCCACAAAAGGACACATGCATCACATAACATATCATAAGGGGCTACATCATTGTTCTTAAACATTCCTACCATCAACCAGCTACATGCGATACATGTTACACATATATACATGTACATCTGCCATAACTATATTACAAAGGCACACATGCCAAAAACCTCACATCTACAAAAAACATCAAGAACACCCCCAAAAACTAGCAACATGACTCTAGGACTCTAACACCAAAAGACTAGCAACACATCAAACCTTATCATCTACTGCTATTTTTGATGCTCTTTCTCAGCTGCACAATCTCTAGCTCTTCGTGCACGACCACCTAAAAGATGTGGACACCCATGGGGTGAGACCAAATGTCCCAACAAGAGATATAACTCTCCACAAACATATATTAGAGCACACATAACTAAAGTAGATAAATAAAATACTTAGCAAGAGGAGAAGATTCTACTAAATGATATGTATCTAACAGATAAAGAAGATTAGGTAGCTAAGCAGTTATTACCAGGCAGTAGAACATTTTATATTCTAAGAAGGAATATGAAGAACATGTATAACAATTAACTTCTCTAACTGGCTTATTACTCAAGAAAATAATATAAAAGAAAGGCAAAGGGTTCAAACAATGTTATTTGCATTTATCTCAATGCAATTACACTACACGACTGTATTACGTCTTTTATTATGCCTTGAGGAGATGTGGCATACCACTCATTCTCCAATTGACCGCTGCTAAGTCAAAACCAGTGCCATACAAGATCAATGGAAGAGCTAGGATCCATGATCTCTCCATACCCTTGGTCAGTCCAAGTCTTCCACAGTGACATACATAGTGAAACTATGAAAATAACCTAACATGCCTTAGTATATAGGCACAATGCTAGTGAAACTGAGTCACGACCAAAATCACACTCCTTCCAGGGTATAGACTGCAGCCAATCATGTGAAAGATCATAAATACATACTGAATCAAATCACTAAGTCATGACCATAGCCACACTCCTACCAAGGTATGACCGCAGTCAATGTTGTGAATGCATATACTCAAAGTATACTACTCCAAGCTTCCACTAAGGGAAAACACATTTCACCATCCAACAAATATTGAAGTTGAAGATGGATCTATCGCTCAAGATACACTACATGATTAATATTCCACTTGATTACTTATGCCAATTAAGTGTCTTTTAAATTCGATCAACTTGCAACATATAAATCCAAAAGAAGCTCTACAAAGATAAGGGGAAGGTGCAACTCCAAAAGATATAAAATGTATAAGTTGTGAACTAGTCACATCATCACATGATACTGACAATGCTATCATCAAAAGGTCATCATCAATGCCACATCACCATGGGATATCAACCCCTTAATCTCATCATTGGCGTATATCACCTCAACTAAGTGCTAAGACTCTTCCTGGTCATGAGACCCAATCACATCATATCCATCATAGCATTTACTAGCTATAATATTCAAGTTCATATCACCTGCATGGTTAGGGGTTTATAATTAGGAGAGAGAAAATATAATCTCATGCCATTCATTTAACAAGTATAGCATACCTTAGGAATGGGGTTAGAGTTAACATATATAGCTGATTAGGGTTTCATAGATTCATACAATCATCAACCTTAGCTATGACACTTCCCACTTTTTTGGAACTGATTAGGGTTGGACATCATTATTGAATTATGATTAGATTATATGTCAGCAACAATTAGTTCCAACATTATTCACATGCACATGTGTAACGTTGTCATTATGCTATTCATTTGTATCAACCATACCGCAAATAGGGTGATGTGATTGTGACACCCACAAGTGTCGCGACCAACCATCAACATGGTGTCCTGACCTCCACCCAAATTGGGTCACAACCATAACAAGAAAACCCATGGTCATGAATGAAGCATAACACCAAGGTTGTGACTGATACACAACACAAACAGGGTGTCACTAACAACACCAAAACAAGGCGTCTTTACTAGAACCAAGACAAGTCATCGTGACTACTCAACAACATGACAACCCACACTTTTGAGTGTCTAAAAGACCTTAAAGTCACAAATCATTACTCATAAATTCCAGGATCAGATTCAAGCAATAATACTAAACAATTCTAATTAATGAATAAATAATTACATGTTAGCATAAAAAATATCCTCTAAGGAGTTACATAAATTTTAGAAAAAGTTAACATGTACATGTATGATGATATACCAATATATCTAAACCTTCAAAAAATAACTTTAATGACTTCAACATCTTTATTTGTAACGTCATGTCCACGAATCAAGTATACATGATACCTAAAACACTGACAAACAAATATGCGGTTAGTATATTTCTATACTGGTATGTGGGTTCATCCAATAATCACACGTACACATATAATCAAACATCTTTATCTTGCACATAATAACGTAAAATTGTTTTCATATTCTAACCCATATCTGGTCTACTACCTCAGGTGTAATCACTGTCCCCCCAGGGCTCGTGTGCATTACCCTTAAGATCAGTCTAACCAAAGGTTTAGAATATTATTATTTACTTTACATGATACTCATAGGAACTCTATAATTTTGCAAGAAGTAAATCAATAAGCAAGCAGTTTATCATTCATTCAATCTCATCGAGAAACCCATGCAAACTCATAATTCGATACATGTATTCATAAGCATAACCGCGTACCTTATGTCATTGCAGAAACCATGCAAAAATCTCATATACTTTAAGAGTGCATCCAAACATCCAAGCAACAAAGCATGCAATCAACATTATCTGAAACATGCATACTACATATGTATCACCATGTATTCATATTAAATTTTAATAAGACCAAACCCTACTCGGGTCCTAGTCTAGGTTTAGGGTCATCTTTGGTTTAGGGTATGGAATAAGGGTGTAAACCCTATTCCCAGTGCATATATTAGGAGAAGGTCCTAATCATAGGATCCATAATATCCATTACTTAGATCTTATTTAGGTTATTAACAACTTATCAAGATATAACTTTTATCCCTAATTCATTAAGTTAAGTCTTTTAGATGTTTTTAAGAAACTACATCAGATTAGGGTTAAGTAGATTTATGCCTCAAACCCTAAGTATTATATTTGTGACTCAGAACCTCTAATCAAGATCATAGTTATTCAAAACATATCAAATACTCAGATTGTCATTAAATTAAACACATTAGGATATTATGAACATCAGCTCATTATCATTAAGAACATCACTAATTGTATTATGGATTTCTCAATCATAATTATACATGTTGATGTTCATCATCTTAAAAACCATGATTGCATATTATCATCATTGTGATCATATTAGATTTCTATCATGTTCAGTCATTTTAGATAATCAATAGAAAAGAAAGCCTTTTTAATGTTTCCAACATTTTAGTACCCAAAACTACGATTTCCATGTGTTAATCACCACTTTATCATGTATAGTAGTACTTTTAAAATAGAAAGCATAATTAGCCTCTCAAACTATTTATATGGATTCTGCATGTTTGTTTGATCAAATTTCATATATTACATACCTCAATCCGGGTTACCGATTATTAGTTACAAATTTCATAAGATAAATCATTATTGGCCAATAGCAGATTGACACATCAACAACAACCTTTCATTATATATTTTTCTTGCATCGGCCTATTAAATAAATGAAAATACACCACTGCCCCAATGCGCAGTGGCTTGGACTACCTCGCACCTAGGGGAAATTTAGTCCAAAGGCAGTACGCCTTCTGCTTCCTTGAAAAAGGGTTCACGCATAACCCTAGAAGGTCGATCGAGGCTCCACATCCCTTCCCCAGGTCAACATAGGACCAAGGGAGTGTAGTCACCCCTGCCCATCCCCAAAGCACTCAAAGTTGGGTCTAGCCTCATAGGAGGATGTAGGGATGAGAGGGAACAATGGTGGTTCATTTGTAAGGAAGTAGGTCGGAAAACAAAGGAGTACTTGTTTGTACGTGATCATTACAACTGTGACGGATGAAGTCATGGCCTTCCTTAGAGGTCTTTCACTTCCTCCAGAGTTCTTATCTTAGCATTTCTTTCCAGGGTTAGGACATAGCGGGGTGGCTTGCCAAAGTCGTTCAACTCACTGCTCAGGAACGAAAGGGAGGAAGTCAGATGTTTATAGGGATTCAAGTGTCCTGGGACTACAAGTAATTTCACACATCATATGTAAGAGGTCATGAGCCCTTTTATAGGTACAAGGGGGAGATAACTTATGGGTGGTAGGTTTCTTTCCACACTGGATCGTATGAAAAGGCATGTCAATAGTACTTATTCTTTCCTTGTTCACTCACTTCCTCTCTTCTCATTGTCATCTAATGAATATCCCCAAAACGTTAGGCACAGTTTATATAAAAACATCCCTCGAATTAGTTGTCCCATACAACTTGCCAATCCCATCAATATCTGACCATAAATGTGAGTCCAACACACTCCTTCCTTATGTTAATCGTTTCTCTTCTAAAAGTATTACAAATATTTATTTTTAATATCAATGAAAACAAGAGGAAAAAGGTAAGGCATAACAAAATATATTCCTCTTAACTTTTTCTTACTATTCCTTCTATGACAACTCTTAACTTCTATTCTAATAAAACTAAAACACACAAGAAGATAGCCATAATCTTATAAGGACTTAGATTTGGCAAATGTAAGCCATTATTTATTAGTGTATGATTTCCTTTTATTTACCTTGTGTCACAAGCACCCATGCCATAAAGGTTATTAACTTTATTATTCCACCAATAATAGCATTAGGAAATTTACAAATCAATTCATTTATATAATTCACTTTTTAGTAAAATTGAGGATATTACATTCACCTCTCCTTAAAAGGAATTTTGTCCCAAAATTCAAACTTAGAAAACTAAATTTAGTTCAAACCTTAGGGTCAACACTCTATTTAGATATCTTTAACTTATTTCATTGGCATGCAATTTCCTCATATTATACTAAGAATGGTCCTTGAATTCAGTTCAAGGTATATCCACATCCTTAGTATCTACATAATAACATCTCTTGGTGATTATATTTTTCATTGGTGATTTCATTATTACTTGGTGATTTCTCTTTTCACCTAGGTTTCCAACCTAATATTCATTATTTTCACACAAGGGTGAGGTGACACCTCTAACCCTAGTTCATACCATTATACATCAAATGTAGGATATCCATCCTCTTTATCTCAATTTTAAGCATAATAGGTGTCTATCCAATCACCCTCTGTCATAATGAGATGAAATAAGCATTTGACTGTAGCCCAAACACAAAGTTGATTCCATTCCAAGAGCGGTAATGGCATATCCACACATTACCTTTCAATTTCACATTTTGAGTTGAATCATACTCGATATGACTCTAAACATACTCGTTCTTAATTTCATAGCATAATTATATTCCATGAAGTCAAGAGTCCTTTTTCTTACTCTTAAGTTAGGTCACAACTTCTCTCAAGTTTTCATGGCTTCATTATATCTTTTATATTTACACCTCATGTATTATGAGCCTTAACCATTTCCTTGAGGTCTCTAAGGGTATAGGTACCTTTAGAGTGATCTCAACCTTATGCATCAAGAGAGTGCCTTTCACATTCACCCAATAGGATTCATGTTCCTCATGGAGGTAGCTAATTTCTTTAGTCATGTACCTTGGGTAAACCTAGTTGTTACCTCCTGCCCACACAGTCATGTGCATTCAGGGCATATCAACTCCTGACCCATTGATCCTATGTACCTCCAATACACCCTACTTGACCCTAGGATTGCATTAGGACTCTAACCTTCCTAAGGGTTTCTTTTGAGATGTCACATATTTTAAGCACATTATTCTCTTATTTAATTATTAAACCCAAATTTCCTTCATATCTCTCTTTTGAGTACACATTATGCAATGTAGTCCCAACATTGGGCTCGGTCCACCTTCCCTCCAAGGCTTGGTTCCATGTCCATCTTCCCTCATGGGCTTGACCTTCTGTGATCTTCCCCTCCAGGGGCTTGATCCTAAACATTTGCATTGTGGACTTGGGCCACCTTCCCTCCTAGGCTTTGTGCCTTACCGGTCTTCCCTCCTGGGCTTGACCATTTCATGACCTTCCCTCCTGGGATTGGTCATCCACTTAGGCCACCTTCCCTCCTAGGCTTGGTGCCTTGTTGGTCTTCCCTCATGGGTTTGACGAGTTGTGTCACTCAAAGATACATCCTTGGGTTCAAAGAATATAAGTTATTTCATTTTTATAACTTTGACTCTTCACCCCTCTAGGTGAGGATTGAGGTTATCTCAAAACTTAAATATGTTTATTCACTTACCTTTTAAGGGAGTTTCCTAGCCTAGGGTGCCTTCTTGGCTCTAAGGAGGGGGTTAGCTCTCTAGCCACAACTAGATCCCAAGAACTAAGGTTTTTCCTCCCTCCTAGGTCATCTTCCCACTCTTGGGTTGACCCATCCCAGGTTGGCACACTAACCCTAAAGGATTCATAGATATCCTTTTTTTATCATTAGGCATAACTTTTATCATTATAACATATCAACCCATGTTTTCTCAATTTTTAGAATACCCCCTCATGGTTTCTATCCATTTAGTGAACTCGATAATCCTCCCCTCCAGGGGCTTGGTGCTACATTGACCTTCCCCTCTAAGGGCTTGGCCACCATCACCAAACTTCTAGAGACAACATGAGGGGTTTGAGGAAGTTATATTCAAACTTTCATCTTCATATATATATAACTATTGGGTTCATATATTTCTTGAGACCTCTTACATAAATGTTATGCTCATCGTGCACACATGCATGGGAGGCTAGGTCACCTAAACCCATCCCTTTTTCTTTCTTATTAATGATTTCAAGTTTCATATGGGTGGTGTCCCATACCACCACACCATACTCATTATTTAATATTAATATTTTTGGGGTTAGGGTTAGGGACTATACTCTACCTCTCAGAGTTCCATATCCCTTGACCAAATAGAGTTGTCATACCCTGAACCAAGTCCTTTCTCTAAGAAAGGGCTTACCCACACATGTATCTTTCTAGTGTGTACCCTCTCTAGAGGGACCTACACAAAAGGTTACATCTTTTCACATTTTACTTCTCTAATTAACAAGTCCTTTTCAAGGCTTTCTAAGTAAAGAGATGAGAAGTAGACAAAATGTGAGAAGAGAAACCTAAAAGATACATTATACTTTACTAATTTTTCTCTTAAATTTCTAAGGATGATTTGAAATTAGAAACAATTAAGTATTAGTTGATGAATTTGTGATTTGATACCAAATGTAATGACCCCCACTTTTGAGTATCTATAAGACCATAAAGTCACAAATCATTACTCATAAATTCTAGGATCCGATTCAAGAAATAATACATAATAGTAAACAATTCCAATTAATGAACAAATAGTTACATGTTTGCATAAAAAATCTCCTCTAAGGAGTTACAAATATTTTTGAAAAAGTTAACATGTACATGTATGATGATATACCAATATATATAAACCTTCAAGAATAACTTTAGTGTCTTCAACATCTTTATCTATAACCTCGTGTCCACGAATCAAGTGTACGTGATACCTAAAATGCCGACAAACAAATACACGGTCAGTATATTTCTATATTGGTACGTGGGTTCATCCAATAATCACACATACACATATAAGCAAACATCTTAATTTTACACATGATAATGTAAACTTTTTTTCATATTCTAACCCATATCTGGTCTACTACCTTAGGTGTAATCACTATCCTTCCATGACTTGTGTGCATTACCCTTAAGCTCAGTCTAACCTAGGGTTCAGAATATTATTATTTACTTTACATGATACTCATAGGAACTCTATAATTTTTCAAGAAGTAACTAAACAAGCAAGTAGTTTATCATTCATTCAATCTCATCGAGAAACCTCGGCAAACTTAGCATTCAATACATGTATTCATAAGCATATCCACGTACCTTAAGTCATTGCAGAAACCATGCAAAAATCTCATATACTTTAAGAGTGCATCCAAACATCCAAGCAACAAAGCTTGTAATCAACATTATTTGAAACATGCATACTACATATGTGTAACCATGTATTCGTATTAAATTTTAATTACACCAAACGCTACTCGGGTCCTAGTCTAGGTTTAGAGTCATCTCAGGATTAGGGTATGGAATAAGGTTGTAAACCCTATTCCTAATGCATATTAGTATTAGGTTAAGGCCCTAATAATAGAATCCATAATATCCATTACTTAGATCTCATTTAGGTTATTAACAACTTATCAAGATACAATTTTTAGCCCTAATTCATCAAGTTAAGTCTTTAAGACAATTTTAAGAAAGTACATCTGATTAGGGTTAAGTAGATTTATGCCTTAAACCCTAAGTATTATATTTGTGACTCAGAACCTCTAGTCAATATCATAATTATTACGAACATCAAACTAAACACATTAGGATAATACGAACATCAGATCATAAGCATTAAGAACATCACTAATTGTATTATGGATTTCTCAATCGTAATTATACATGTTGATGTTCATTATCATAAAAACATTGATTGCATATTATTGTCATTGTGATCATAATAGATTTCTATCGTGTTCAATAATTTTAGATAATCAATAGAAAAGAAAGCCTTTTTAATGTTTCCAACATTTTAGTACCCAAAACTAGGATTTCCATGTGTTAATCAACACTTTATCATGTATAGAAGTACTTTTGAAAAGAAAATCATAATTAGCCTCTCAAACTATTTTATTTGCATTCTGCTTGTTCTTTTAATCAAATTTCATATATTATATACCTCAATCTAGGCTACCGATTATTAGTTACTAATTTCATAATATAAATCATTATTGGTCAATCGCAGATTGAAACATTAGCATCAACCTTCCTTTATTTATTTACTTGCATCAACCTATTAAATAAATATAAAGACATCACTGCCCCCATGTGCAGTGGCTTGGACTACCACGTTCCTAGGGGAAATTTAGTACAAAGGTAGTACACCTTCTCCTTCCTTGAGGAAGGGTTCACGCATAACCCTGGAAGGTCGATCGAGGCTCCACTTCCATTCCCCAGGTCAAAGTAGGAACAAGGGAGAGCTCAGTAACTCCCGCCCATCCCTGGAGTACTCAAAGGTGGGTCTGGACTCGTCGGAGGATGTAGGGATGAGAGGGAATGATAGTGGTCTGTCTGTAAGGTAGGTAGGTCGGAAAACAAAGAAGGAGTACTTGTTTGTACCTGATCATTACAATAGTGATGGATGAATGTCACGGATCCGTTCTTACCCTAATCCCAATCCCACTGTCCAAAAGGGCAGTGTTAGAGGGATGAGAGCGCCCGTCCCAGAGTGGCCCAAAAATCACACACAGATAATATGCAAAAATGAAATAACATCCTTCTTTATTGAAAGAGAAAAACATAAGAACTAGCCTACAACTATATCCCTTTACAATTAGCTCCCATGTAGAGTCCATAAGTGATGTAGCAGTCTTTATTGCAGTGGATAAATGAGTAGATGAATCTAGTTCCTTGCATTACCTAAAATCGAGAAAATCAAGACCCAAAGTCAATGCAATTTCACGATACGCTATATAAAAACAAGTAAAGAAGTTTATAAGAAAACTAGTACGCTTGCCAGGACTTATGTTTCAAAACATTATCGAACGATCTTCCAAAAGCCAAAATGTTATTCAACATGAATTTTATTACGAATTTACCATTATGTTGTAATTCAAGAAGCATGCTTATATTAGTTTATGTGACTCTACTACCCCAACGCGATGGGGAGGTCACCAAGCTCCTTCTCACCATAGGAGATAGGAGATCAAAGTGCAAAATCCCTCCTTCCAATAAGGGAGTTTTGCTTATATTCAATATCAAAATTATCAACTTTTCCAACATCATTATAAACATCAATATACGGGAAGTCATAATGGGTATTGTGATTTAGGGTTTCATGTTTCTCAAAATATAATATAGAAGAAAAATAGATGACTATTCATAGGGAACAATAGTTCATCCAAATAACTAGCCAAGCATATTTCAAGAGATACCTAAAAGTATCATCATTACAACCAAGGAGGAGTAGTATAATAGCGTACCTTTTTGAGTGCTAATCGAGTAAAGGTCCAAGAGTGAAAGGTCAAGGTCTCAAGTAGATTCTAGATTACACAAGATATAGATTTGAGGGTCAATATAATATTATGCAAGAACCATGTATGTAAGATTAGGGTTTTGCATTCCTATTACAACCCTAGGGTAGGTCATCCATTATATCAATATTTCAACATTTAATCAAGTATCAAGCATATATCAAGAATGAATGATCCACTTGGGTGCTTTTTAGGAATCATGTTAGTTAACCCTAATTATATCATCAACATCCAAGCCATTAATCAAGTTTCTAGATCATAAAGATAGGTTTGAGACTAAACATCAGAGTAAGATTGCATGTTTGATCATGGACTAGATTAGGATCATAAATTCAAGAAAGTTGTTCATTTCATGCTCAAGAGGGTTATTCAAAGGTATTTGCATCAAATAGATAACAGAGATACGAAACATGTTCTGAAACCATATTTATTAAATCTGGCTAATTTTTCTGATGAAAATGGACTATACATTCGATATATTTGGAGCTAGGAATCTCAAGATAGCATTTTTGCAAGTTTAGGTGATTTTCTGGAATTTTGGGCAGAGAGGGCAGAATTACCAAAAAAATGGGGTCGTTGATCGTTGGTCAACCGTGGTCTCACGGGGCAGATCAGCGGTGGAGAGGATCTATGCTCCCAGGCACGTGCTCGTGGAGAAGAAGCAGGAGAGGGGCTCGCGTGGGGATCTGTGACCGTTGATCGTTGACTGGGATCACCGTGAGCTCCGATCCTAGGGCTCCTGTTAGTCGTCCCAACAGCCGAACCCACCCACGAGCAGAGCTTGCTCTGCGGCGATGCGATGGTCAGAGAAGAAGGGGGTGAGAGAGGGAGAAAATGGCGTGGGACAAGAGGGCACCCTTCATCTTCGTGGGGGCGGGCCGAACTCAGCTAGGGGTTTATATATGGTTTTGGTGCTAGGGTTAGGGCTACCAAGGGGGGCGGCGCACCCTATGGGGTCGGCTTGTTTTCTTGGCCTCTGAGCGGTGATTTCACCCTACCAAGCCACATGGAAGCTTTAAGAAAGGGATGCAGACTCTTTGATTGAGTCATCGGGCGCAACTGATCAGGTCTTCTTGGTTGGGGTTGGGAGCCATGGTGGCTTGTCCACCGTGGACTTACCTTACCAGGCGCAAGGTAGGGGATGACCCCAGCGCCATTGGATTCAGATCCAAGGCTGCTGGGTCAACCCGAGGGCTAGCTTTGCCCAGCGATGCCCACAACACCAGATGGGTCGAGCCCAGCAAGGAAAAAGAATAAAAAAAAGAGAGGAAAAAGGGCTAAAAAGCTAGGAACAAGCTAGAAACTTAGAAAAATTGTATAAAATCATGCAAAGGCCCAATTGATCTCAAATTTGGACCATTGCTTCAACATGAATTGTAGAATAATGTGTATAACTTTGGAGACCAAAAGATAAAGTTAACTAGTCAAACTCAAGTATTTGAAGAAAGAGGTGTATTAAGCTAATTAAGGTTCCCAAAAGTGCATGAAATTAATGGAAAACAAAAAGGATTTGATTTTGGGTATCTATATTGATCAAGAAGTCAAAAGAGATTATGAATGATCATTATAAAGGTGAAAATATAAATTAAATAATGGAAAAACTCACATTGTCACATCCTCCCCTCCTTATAAGGAATTTTGTCCCCAAAATTCAAACTCCCTTGAAGAGGTCAGGAAATCATTCCTCCATGTCTGACTTCAACTCCCAAGTAGCATCATCACTCCCATGGTGCTTCCATAACACCTTAACCATATCAATTTTCTTATTTCTAAGTTCCTTGGTGCGAGTATCAAGTATCTTGACCGGAGTTTCTTGGTACACAAGGGTGTCCTTTAATTCAATTGGTTCATGATTGAGGACATGGCTAGGGTCTTTGACATACCGCTTTAGGTTCGACACATGAAAGACATTGTGCATCATGCTATATTGTGGAGGTCGAGCCAACCTGTAAGCACATTCCCCAATACGATCCAAAATTTCAAAAGGACCCACATATCTAGGGCTGAGTTTTCCATTGTTCTTTGCAATGGCTCGAATTGGTCGAATCTTCAGGAAAACATGATCACCTACTAGGAACTGAGTGTCAATCCTATGTGCATCAGCATAAGACTTCTGACGATCTTGTGCCCTTTTTAACCTTTGCTTGATTAGGCTGACATTATCAGAATAGAGTTGTAGTTCCTCAGATTTCAGAATTCGTCTTTCGCCTACTTCATCCCAGTAAAGTGGAGATCTACACGGTCTTCCATACAGAGCTTCATAGGGAGGCATGCCTATACTGGATTGGTAGCTATTGTTGTAGGCAAACTCAACGAGAGGAAGGTAATGGTCCCAAGAACCACCCTAATCGAGGACACATGATCTCAGCAAGTCTTCTAGAACTTGGATTGTCCTCTCAGACTGTCCGTCAGTTTTTGGGTGATAAGCAGTGCTGAAATTCAGTTGAGTTCCTAGTTCTTCCTGTACTTGTCGCCACAAGTGAGAAGTGAACTTCGCATCACAATCTGATACTATAGATATAGGAATTCCATGCAGCCTGACTATCTCTCGAACGTAAAGTTCTGCTAACTCAGGAACCTTGGTTGTTGTCTTGATTGGAATAAAATCGGTTGATTTAGTCAGACGATCAACTACAACCCAAATGGCATCACTCCCTTTCCTGGTCCTGGGTAGTCCCACCACGAAATCCATGGTGATGTTTTCCCATTTCCACTCGGGGATATGTAGGGGTTGTAGAAGACCTCTCGGACGTTGGTGTTCAGCCTTGATCAGTTGGCAGGTCAGACACTTGGAGATAAAAGTAGCAATGTTAGTCTTCATATTCCTCCACCAGAAGTGCCTTTGCAGATCCTTGTACATTTTCGTCGATCCAGGATGTACATTATATTTTGACCCGTGAGCTTCTCGTAACACCATTTCTATCATGACTGAATCTTCTGGGACCCATATGCGCAGTTTGTATCGGATTCCACCATCCATACTGACTGTTAGATGAGTTTGGGGCTTCTCTAATAGCTTAGTCATTTCATCAAGGCTCTTGCTATTCTTTTGGGCTGACAGGATTTCGGACTGGAGGCCCAGTTTTAGATGGACACTGGCCAATCTAAGAACGTTTCCCATACGCCTTGGGGCCCAAGGTGACATGACTTCCATGTTCTTCCATTCAGAAGTAAAGACATCATCACATTTAGCCTGCTTCCTGCTGAGTGCATCAGCCACCACATTTGCCTTACCAGGGTGGTAGGCAATGGTGAAGTCATAGTATTTAAGGTACTCGAGCCAATGCATCTGTCTGAGATTGAGATCCTTCTGTGTCAAGATGTATTTCAGACTCTTGTGGTCAGTGAGGATGTTGAAGGTGACACCATACAAGTAGTGTCGCCATATTTTCAAAGCATATATGATGGCGGCAAGCTCGAGGTCATGGGTTGGGTAGTTGACCTCATTTGGCTTCAATTGTTGAGAGGCATAAGCAACTACCTTTCTCTCTTGCATGAGAACACAACCCAGACCGAATCTTGATGCGTCAGTGAAGATGACGAACCCATCATTTCCCAATGGAAGAGTCAAGACATGTGCAGTTGTCAGCTTTGTCTTTAGCTCTTGAAAACTGGACTCACACTTCTTTGACCAGATAAATTGTTCCCCTTTCCTAGTGAGCTTAGTGAGAGGCAAGACAGTCCTGCTGAAGTTCTGAATAAAACGTCGATAATAGCCAGCAAGACCTAGAAAACTGTGAATCTCCGAAACATTCTTTGGGGCTTGCCACTCAAGAACAGCCGAGACTTTGGCGGAGTCAACAGAGATTTTCCCACCAGAAATTATGTGGCCCAAGAACATGACTTTATAAATCCAAAATTCACATTTTGACAGTTTTGCATAGAATTTTTGAGCTTGGAGGATGTCAAGAACTTTGCGAAGGTGAATGCGGTGTGATTCAACATCAGTCGAATATATCAATATTTCATCAATGAAGACCATTACAAACTCATCGAGGAAAGGTTGGAAGACACTATTCATCAAGTTCATAAACACACCAGGGGCATTAGTCAACCCAAAAGGCATGACAAGGAATTCATAATGCCCGTATTGGGTTCGAAAGGCTATTTTAGAGATGTCTTCATCCTTAATTTTGAGTTGGTGGTAACCAGAACGGAGATCAATTTTTGAAAAGACATGGGCAGAACAGAGTTGGTCGAAAAGGTCATCAATTCTGGGTAGCAGATACTTGTTTTTCACAGTAGCTTGATTGATCAGATGATAGTCAATACACATGTGAAGGGAACCATCCTTTTTCTTGACAAATAAAATGGGGGCTCCCCAAGGAGAGGTACTAGGGTGGATGAAACCCTTGTCAAGTAATTCCTACAACTACTTTTTCAGCTCAGTTAATTCAGCAGGAGCCATCCGATAGGGTGCCCGAGAAATAGGTGTGGTACCAGGTGCTAAATCAATAGAAAACCCGACATCACGATCTCGTCATATCCCGGGGAGCTCCTCAGGAAAGACACTTGGGTACTCTCGCACTATATCAATGTTTTCTAGGGCACTCGTATCAGGGTTGACTATGGTTACAGTTGCTAGGTATGATTTGCACCCTTTAGCTATCAAGTTTTGGGCTTTAATCAGAGAAATGACAACATTTTTATTTCGATCTTTCCTTCGAGGAATTACAAGAATAGGGAGATTGGGTTTGGAAATGATGACTTTCTTGGCACGACAGTCGATTAGAGCATTGATTGTTATGGAGACAATCCATCCCTAAAATAAGGTCAAAGTCTTCCATGTCTAAGATTATGAAATCTAACTCAAAACTACGTCCAACATAAGATAGAGGGACTTTTTCGAGAATATAGTAGGAGACTTTCATCTTCCCACTTGGGGTAGTTACATCAAGTATGTACCCTAAATCCCTTGTTTCAAGATTCAACATAGAGGCAAGATTCCTAGACATGAAAGTATTTGTTGACCTAGAGTCAAAAAGAGTAACAACAAAATGGTCGGAGATTTGCATCATACCTACGTATACATATATTTTGTGTAAGGACTATGTACAAGATAATCATGATATAAAGTTTTGGAAATAATCTTGAATTTAAAAAGTACCTTCCATGAGTTTGTTTTCATTGGCCTTCACCTCATCTGCATTCACAACAAAGATACAGGCATGTCGATGTTCACCTTGCCTGGCCCATGGTGGAGGAGGGTGGGGGCAACTGTCTCTGACGTGACCCTCCTGTTTGCAATAATGGCAGACCGAGGACGGATACTTGCACTGGCCTGGGTGGAAGTTACCACAGTTACGACAATGAGGAATATTGGCGTTCCGGCCTGGACCCCTGTTTTGGCCATGATTCTAGTTTTGTGCAGGACCACGGTTGTAATTCTGGTTCTAGCCTTGGGAAGGAGGATTCCTATGGTTTTTCTGTCGGTTCTTATTCTTATTGCCACCAATATGGGGTTTTCCCTTATGTTCAGGTCTTGCAGGTAAAACTTCAGTCAGGCCTAGATAGGCAAGGGTAGGTAATGGTTTCCCGTGTCCCATCCCTAGGGTTCTCTCCATGGACAAGGAATGGTCATAGGCATCTTGAAAGTTGGTGGGTTTGGATGAGGATACAAAAGCTTTTAGGGTAAGGAAAAGCCCATCAATGTAGCGTTCTAGTTTTTGTTCTTCGATAAGGTTGGTGACATGCCTCTCTAGTAGGCAGAACTGTCGGCTATATTCAGCCACTGCGTTAGTTCCTTGGGTAAGGGTGAGGAATTGTTTTTGTTTATCCTTTCTCTCAAATGTGGGTTGGAAACGGTTGGTGAAAATGGGTTTGAAGGCTTCCCAGTTGACAGGGATGACCTGCTTTGACCGGATATAATTCTCCCACCACAATTTGGTTGCTCCCTTCAACTGGTAGGTGGCAAAACCAACCTTGTCTTGTTCAGGGCTCCTCAAAACCCTAAAAGTGTTTTCCATGGACACTAACCAGGCATCAGCCTTGTCTAGGACATCATCTTTGTCTTCCCCATAGAAGGTTTCAGGGCTTAGTTTCATAAAATCCTAGATAGTGATGGGTTTTGGGTTATGGGTTGGCACAAGGGATGTTGTACAGACAACTAGGTCATGGAGGGCATCCATAATGGCCTTTTGTTTTAGTTCCCATTCCCCCATATTGTTGGTCTTATTGGTAGAACCGACATCTTCATCATCATCCATGCAGGGCTTCTTCCCCTTATCTTTAGTACCAGAGGTCCCTTCACCATCCCTGTTGTTCCTGGTTTTTAGGGCCATCTGCAAGAGTTTAACTGATATAAGTTTTCTTGTTTATAACTTTCAAAGCAAGAATATGATAGATCATTGCAATAAGTTTTCTCAATTTATTTTTGGATTTTAGTTGTTCCCATCCTTAATTTACCCAAAAATAGAGAGAGTATATAGATCAAGTCATGACACCTTAAGGAGAACGAGAAGATGAGAAGTAATCCTACTTCCTTTTAATCGGTGGCTTGGGAAATCCTTAAAGAAGAGATAAGATGCTAGAAGACTCTCTAGGGTTATAGGAAGTCCTTCCATCCATTTCTGGATCAACTAAGGCCAGGTGGAGCAGGAGGAACCTCAACCACTGTGAAGACGGATAGGAGGAATTATGCCAGAACCCCCTTTGTGCTCTTTCTAGACACCTCAGTTTTCACCATAGTGAATTTTAGGGATTCCTTGGTTCACCGATTAAGAACATCATTTCACTAATGCATATGAAGTGTGTTATGGATCTGATACCAACTGTCACGGATCCGTTCTTACCCTAATCCAAATCCCACTATCCAAAAGGGCAGTGTTAGAGGGATGAGAGCGCCAGTCCCTGAGTGGCCCGAAAATCACACACAAATAATATGCAAAAATGAAATCACATCCTTCTTTATTAAAATGAACCAAAAGGTTTAGTACATAAGGCCCATAGGCAACAGGAAAGATTAAAAGATAAGAACTAGCCTACAACTACATCCCTTTACAATTAGCTCCCATGTAGAGTCCATAAGTGATGTAGCAGTCTTTATTGCAGTGGATAAATGAGTAGATGAATCTAGTTCCTTGCATTACCTAAAATCGAGAAAATCAAGACACAAAGTCAATGCAATTGCACAGTACACTATATAAAAACAAGTAAAGCAGTTTATAAGAAAACTAGTATGCTTGGCAGGACTTATGTTTCAAAACATTATTGAACGATCTTCCAAAAACCAAAATGTTATTCAACACGAATTTTATTACAAATTTCCCATTATGTTGTAATTCAAGAAGCATGCTTATATTAGTTTATGTGACTCTACTACCCCAATGCGATGGGGAGGTCACCAAGCTCCTTCTCACCATAGGAGATCAAAGTGCAAAATCCCTCCTTCCAATAAGGGAGTTTTGCTTATATTCAATATCAACATTATCAACTTTTCTAACATCATTATCAACATCAATATAGGGGCAGTCATAATGGGTATTGTGATTTAGGGTTTCATGTTTCTCGAAATATAATTTAGAAGAAAAATGGAAGACTATTCATAGGGAACAATAGTTCATCCAAATAACTAGCCAAGCATATTTCAATAGATACCTAAAAGTATCATCATTACAACTAAGGAGGAGTAGTATAATAGTGTACCTTTTTTAGTGCTAATCGAGTAAAGGTCCAAGAGTGAAAGGTCAAGGTCTCAAGTAGATCCTAGACTAAACAAGATATAGATTTGAGGGTCAAGATCATATTATGCAAGAACCATGTATGCCAGATTAGGGTTTTGCATTCCTATTACAACTCTAGGGTAGGTCATCCATTATATCAATATGTCAACATTTAATAAAGTATCAAGCATATATCAAGAATGAATGATCCACTTGGGTGCTTTTTAGGAATCATGTTAGTTAACCCTAATTATATCATCAACATCCAAGCCACTAATCAAGTTTCTAGATCATAAAGATAGGTTTGAGACTAAACATCAGAGTAAGATTGCATGTTTGATCATGGACTAGATTAGGATCATAAATTCAAGAAAGTTGTTCATTTCATGCTCAAGAGGGTTATTCAAAGGTATTTGCATCAAATAGAGAACAGAGATACAAAACAGGTTCTGAAACCATTTTATTAAATCAGGCTAATTTTTCTGATGAAAATGGACTATACATTCGATATATTTGGAGCTAGGAATCTCAAGATAGCATTTTTGCAAGTTTAGGATATTTTCTGGAATTTTGGGCAGAGAGGGCAGAATTACCAAAAAAAATGGGGCCGTTGATCGTTGGTCAACCGTGGTCTCGTGGGGCAGATCAGCAGTGGAGAGGATTCGTGCTCCCAGGCACGCGCTCGTGGAGAAGAAGCAGGAGAGGGGCTCGCCCGGGGATCTGTGACCGTTGATCGTTGACTGGGATCACCGTGGGCTCCGATCCTAGGGCTCCTGTTAGTCGTCCCAACAGTAGAACCCGCCCGTGAGCAGAGCTTGCTCCACAGCTGTGCAGTGGTCAGAGAAGAAGGGGGTGAGATAGGGAGAGCACGACGTGGGACAAGAGGGCGTCGTTCGTCTTCGTGGGGGCGGGCCGAACTCAGATAGGGGTTTATATATGGTTTTGGTTCTAGGGTTAGGGCTACCAAGGGGGCGGCGCACCCTATGGGGTAGACTTGTTTGCTTGGCCTCTAAGCAGCGATTTCACCCTACCAAGCCATGCGAAAGCTTCGAGAAAGGGGTGCGGACTCTTTGATTGAGTCATCGTGCGCAACAGATCATGTCTGCTTGGTTGGGGTTGGGAGCCATGGCGGCTTGTCCACCGTGGACTTACCTTACCAGGCGCAAGGTAGGGGATGACCCCAGTGCCGTTGGATTGAGATCCAAGGCTGTTGGGTCAACCCGAGGGCTAGCTTTGCCCAGCGATGCCTACAGCACCAGATGGGCCGAGCCCAACAAGGAAAAAGAAGAAAAAAAAAAGAAAGAAAAAGGGCTAAAAAGCTAGGAATAGGCTAGAAACGTAGAAAAATCGTATAAAATCATGGGAAGGCCCAATTGATCTCAAATTTGGACCATTTATTAAACATGAAGTGTAGAATAATGTGTATAACTTTGGAGACCAAAAGATAAAGTTAACTAGTCAAACTCAAGTATTTGAACAAAGAGGTGTATTAAGCTAATTAAGGTGCACAAAAGTGCATGAAATTAATGGAAAACAAAAAGGATTTGATTTTGGGTATCTATATTGATCAAGGAGTCAAAAGAGATTACGAATGATCATTATAAAGGTGAAAATATAAATTAAATAATGGAAAAACTCACATTGTCACAATGAAGTTGTGGCCTTCCTCAAAGGTCTTCCACTTCCTCCAAAGCTCTTATCTTAGCGTATCTTGACAGGGTGAGGACATAGTGGGGTGGCTTGCCAAAGCCATTCAACTCACTGCTTAGGAACGAAAGGGAGGAAGTCAGATGTTTATAGGGATTCAAGGGTCCTGGGACTACAAGTACTTTCACCCATCATACGTAAGAGGTCATGAGCCCTTTTATAGGCACTAGGGGGAGAGAACTTATAGGTGGTAGGTTTCTTTCCATACAAGATCATATGAAAAAGGCATGTAAATAGTACTTATTCTTTCCTTGTTTGTTCTCTTCCTCTCTTCTCCTTTCCATCTAAGGATTATCCCTAAAAGGTTAGGCACAGTTTATATAAAAACATCCCTCGATTTAGTTGTCCCATACAACTTGCCAATCCCATCAATCTCTCACCACAAATGTGAGTCCAACACACTCCTTCCTTATGTTTATCCTTTCTCTTCCAAAAGTATTAAAAGATATTTATTTTTAATATGAACTAAATCATGGGGAAAAAGGTAAGGCATAACTCTATATTCCTCTTACCTTTTTCTTACTTTTCCTTCTATGACAACTCCTGACTTTTATTCTAATAAAACTAAAAGTCACGAGAAGATAGACATAATCTTATAAGGACTTGGATTTTGAAAATGTAAGACATTATTTATTAACGTATGAATTCCTTTTATTTAACTTGTGTCAAAAGTACCCATTCCATAAAGGTGATTAACTTTATTATTCCACCAGTAATGCCATTAGGAAATTTACAAATGAATTTATTTATATAATTCAATTTTTATCAAAATTGAGGATATTATATGGAGTCACGAACAGATCCAAAGAAAACATCTTTATCATAACTGAAGTAGGTAACACAATGCAACATCTCGTCTGAATCCATGATATGTATCAACCCCATCAACTCAAGACGTGGTGTCTCGACCACCACTCACAACGTGGGTTATGAATGACCGGCACTAGAGCAACATTTTGACTGAAACAACACCAGGCATCAAAGTGTTATGACTAGAAGTTGAACTAGGTGCCATGACCAAAACATAATAGGGTGTCATGACCAAAACTAGGTGAAGCATTACAACCAACCCACTATGAAACTAGATGTCAATTGAAACATAACCAACATGCTCATGACCACACGTCCAAACAGACCTCAAACCAACATAACACAAGTAACTAGTGTCTTGACCAAAAAAAAACATCAAGTGTCTCGACCCAAGGTCAAAATTAAGGGTAACAATCAATACAAACAAGCACAAACTAGAGACTTAAGCTCTCCACAAGCTATAAAAATAGGTCAAAGGATTTGAGCAAGGTTCTAAGCACTTAACCAAGAAAAACAAATTGGGATAGCCAAAACACAGGTCAGGGGTCTTATAGATGATGTGTGATAGTCACTTCTCTTTTCTTATGATGTCGTAATTGGT
This sequence comes from Alisma plantago-aquatica, assembly GCA_963693085.1. Lineage (NCBI taxonomy): Eukaryota > Viridiplantae > Streptophyta > Magnoliopsida > Alismatales > Alismataceae > Alisma > Alisma plantago-aquatica. Next base: position 796,435,828 of record OY856410.1, on the reverse strand, counting down.
TATCGACATTCACTGCCAACGTAATATGTGACCTATAGGGCCACACTCATAGGACCTGAAGTACAAGAGGATTTTGATCTTGAACGATGATTGGATTGATTATTAAAGAGTTTAGATATTTAATTGAAGGAACAAATTGCCTGCCTAGAGTCTCAACTGATCTTCTCATGTGATGAAATGGATGATTGGAGTGTCAGGTTGATTGGACATTGTGTTGGCTGAGTTCTACATGAATTGGGTGCCAACTGACCAGTTCACTAAGTTAGTCGATCGGCTGGTGGTCGCGATACAGCCAACTCGCTCCATGAGATGACCAATTCAAGATGTAATTCGATTGCATCAAGGATTAGTGTTGACTTCATGTCATGCATTAATTGGAATAGAATTGTCAAATACATATGCCATTGGGAAACATGCAAAATGACATGTTCGCTAAGTGAACCGACTATATTTCCTGTGAACCGACTAGTTTGGCTACCAACTGACCAGTTCATCACTCGTAGGTGTGAAAAAAATCAGATCTTCTGGTCCTTTCCACTTTCGCACAGATTTGAAACCCTAGACCAAACCCCTCTTATAAATAAATGGGTACTAGGGGCTACACAAGACACATAATTGACAATTAGTTACGCTAACAATTTATGTCCTCTCTGGTTGTGGTAACCAAGAGAGCCCAAGCAAGTCCTACCCAACTAGGGAGGGATAGCGAGGGAGAGAACAAATGAGAATCATTGTGAGAGAGCAGGTTGGTGACTAGTACACCAATAGGAGGGACAACTCCTTCCTGTCAGTTCAAGCAAGAAGACAACAGTTCTAGTAGGTCTGTGTGGACTTTTCTAGAGGTGAGGTGACCTTTACCTATCCCTAAGAAGGACAATGTTAGCCAATAGTGTGTGGAGAGAGTATCTATTATAGAATATGACGTTCAAGTTTGCGGTCTGTAGAGGAGTCACATACGAGTCCCAATGCAAATAGAAGATAGTATTACATCTACAACAATGTGGAGTATGTCGATGGATTTTCTCCAGGATCATGTATATCCTCAAAACCATCCATTCCATCATACAGTTGTTTATGTGATCCACTAGTTTATGGGGAATATGGAAATAAAATTTTTGTTTCTACTTCATAATCTATCGCCCAATTTCCCAATAGTGGTATCAGAGCCACGTCAATCTACTATAGTTTGGGATAGTCTTTATGATTGGATTTTGGTTTTATCGTTTGATTATCACAAGTTATGTAGATAATTTCTTGTCCAATCAAATACCAAGATAATCCCAAACTAATAAGTATATGATATATACATGCAATCTACATGTGTCTCTATAAAAGTGAGTTTTGATGGTGGATGTGTAGCACGGTTATTGACAATAACCACTAGTATTTGTGCATGGTTGTGTGGTTGGTTAATCATGTTTTATCTCGATCTGTGTACTAAGCCTCTATCTTATCTTCCCAATGTTAAGTTAATTCTTTCCTACCCTTGCTTCTCTCAAATATAACTTGAGATTTCTCTATAATCATGTAATTGTTACATGGTTTACTTCCCTATTATGACAAAGAAGAAAGATGTTCTGATGATGCCAACTTACCATCTTGGAGACAAGCTGACTGGCTAGAGGAATGAGGAGCTCTAGAAGGGTGAGCTGAACTAACTACCTGGTAGACCCAACTGAATGGATGGAGGAGCCAACAGATGGTGGATAGAAGAACCAAACAACTAGTGAGATGACCGAATGACCAACTAGGAGGCGAGCCGATCGATTCATAGGTTGAATCGATCAACCCAGATTGGTAAGAACCGATCATCATCAACAACAGGTTTCTACATGTGATGTAGACCTAGGTTGTGGTAATTTATTGTGGCTCTAAGGAATCACATTAGATTGGACATAACCATCACTTTTTGTTTATTGCATGTTTTCTTTATGGAATATAGCATGTATATGATACATACTATATATGTGGTAATTGGATATAGTATACCTATTTATAAATACAAAATGTTGGCTAAATGGACATCTGTAAATCCCTTTGTTTTGATAATGACAAGCATTTCATTCTTGTTGATCTAACGTGCTACTTGAGTGTTGCAGGAATAAGGTGAATGAAAAAGCTCTAGGGAATCTATATGCTTGAATGATTGTAAATGTCATGAAATGTAATCAATTGTAAACTTGTACAAATATATAGTGTACAAGTACTTAGACTTCATGTAAATCAAGCGTTAGATCTTCCCTAGCTAAACACCACATTTAGATAGGTCATTCCCTTCAATAGTGTCACATATGCACACTCATACACACACTTCATGTCTTTATTTGAAACATTGAAACAGGGTCTATCTCGGTCGACCAAATCCTCGACCGAGACACTCTCGGTCGACAAACTTCTCGACCGAGAAAGACCCAAGTAGCCGTTAGACACAGCTGACAAGGTAGTTGGCAGTTGGAGATAAATGTTGCAAACACTTGATCCAGAGAGCCTGTCGGTCGACAAAACATCGACCGAGTAGGTGTCTCGGTCGACCATTTCTCGATCGAGATGGACTCTGACAGCAACTGCAGAATTAATTAACTAGTCGTTGTTAAAGCAACTAACTTATATCTAACGGCTAGTTAAGCACTTAGAAACCCCTAGAAAGTGTCTAGAACATCCTTAAGCACTTGTAGGACATTCCTATAAATAGGACATGCCTTAGGATACCTAAACTCACTTGCTTTTACACTTGAGAAATCTTTGAGCATACAGTTACATTCAGCAACTTGTTGTGAGCATTTGAGCATATTGAAAACTGGCTACTTCTTCCCTTAGCTCAAATTTTGTGTCCTATAGGCTAGCATCTCCTATCCACAGCAATCACAATTCCATACACATTGGTTAGGAGATCTACACGCTTGATCTAGGCAAATCAAGCCTTGTGCTTCAAAGGATAAGTTGTAATTTCCTTTTTCCTTTCTTGTTCACCATTATTGTTTGTACTCTCCTTGCTACTCCTAGGTTGGAGGCTGTGGATTGGAGAGGTTGGTGATCTTCTTGGTGAAGAAGGGGACCTTGAGCTACTTCAAGAAGGCTGGTGTAACGGGAGGTTACTTCTAAAGAGGAAGGCTACTTCAAGGGGGAGCTTGGAGTTACTTCAAGAAGGATACCTCGGGTTGGTGCATCTACTTCAAGTGAAGGTTGTTCAAGGGGTGTAAGAAAGTATTGTATTTTGTGTAATTCCTTGTGAAGGTAATAAAATTAATACTTTCAAAATCCCAGTTGGGTAAGCAACCGGGTAGTGGACTGACAACCTTAGTATTTGCTAAGGTTGGAACCACTCTAAACCCCTTGTCTCCTTCTTGATTTCTCATTTGTGGTTGTTTGAGTTAAATTATTATTAAATATCTTTAAAACCGTATTCACCCCCCCTCTAGTGGTTTTTCAATTGGTATCAGAGCAGGCTTCAAGGAACCTTAACAAGGTCTTGAAGAATGGGTGACGGGGTGCTTAACAACCTTAACCTTGAAGGGACACTTATTGCTAGACCTCCAGCATTTGATGGAACAAACTACACATGCTGGAAGAGAAGGATGCAATTCTACTTCCAAGGCATCAATTGGGACTTATGGAGGATGGTGTCAACCCCATACGAGCTTCCTCAAACACAATATGCAGAGTGGGATGCAAATACGGTAAAGTTGGCTCAAATGAATGCCAAAGCTGTAAGCATTTTATATTGTTCAATTTCAGTAGGAGAATTTAATAGAATATCAAACTGTGACACAACCTATGACATTTGGCATAGATTGTCCATAACTTATAAAGGAACGGTTCAAGTCAAAAATTCTAAGATCAGTATGCTTAAAGAAAAGTTTGAACACTTCCGTATGGATCCAAATGAATCTATTAATGAAATGTTTGCAAAATTCTCTTCTATTATTAATGGTTTAAATGCCCTAGGGAAAACTGTTCTTGAAGAAGATCAAGTATCAAAAATCCTTCGATCACTTCCTCCTAAATACAAGCCTAAGGTGACAGCCATTGAAGAAGCTAATGACCTCACTCGACTGAGAATGGAGCAACTCATTGGAAATCTAGAAGCTCATGAAGCAACCTTAGAAGAGGAAGAAAGAAGAGAACGTGAACTTCAACAAGGAAAGAAGAAGGATGTGGCTCTAAAAGCTTCAAAGATCATCACACCAGAAAGTGAGGAGTCAAGTGAAGAAGAAGGGGAAGAAGCCTTGATCGTCAATGGTAAGAAATATAAAAGATTTAAGTCTAACAAAATTTCTAGTTCTTCTTCCCCTCCTAGGTGCTTTGAGTGTGGAAAGAAAGGACATCTCAAAAATGAATGTCCTAAAGCAAAGAAAGGAAAGAAAAGCTCACACAAGAAGAAGGGAGAAAAAGCCTATAAAGCTGCATGGGACGAGTCAAGTGAAAGTGAAAGCGGAGAAGAAAAGGTGGAATGTCTACTGGCAAGAGAAGATGATGAAGACTCTCAAGAGGTAATCCTTCTTGATCTTCCTAAAGAAGAGTTAATTGCTAGCCTACAAGAAACTCATGATAAGTATGTTGATGTCAAGAAGAAACTAAAGAAGGTTATCAAAACAAATGATGAGCTATATGCTAAATTAAATGATCTCTCTTCTGAAAAGAACAACATTGATCTTGAGAATCTGTCTTTAAAAACATATCTAAATGACTACACTAGAAAGCTACTCACTCTAGAAATAAATGTTGATCTTCTCTCTCAAGAAAAGACTGAATTGTTAGCTAAACTAAATGATTTTTAGACTCAACCAATTATGTGTAACCATCTAGACTATGACAATGTTGTAAAAGAAAAAGACTCCCTATTATCTGATTTAGATCAATCAAGAAAAGATTTACACAAAAAGATGGATGACATTGGTAAGCTACAAAGAAACCTACATGATTTAAGAAGCAAAGATATCCTTGATAATATTCTGAAAATTTCCTCTAGTTTCAATGGAAGAAAAGGTTTGGGATATGCTCCAAAGAAAAATCAACCCAGAAGAATTACAGCATCTAAGACTCAGATTATGTTTGTACCTAAGAATACAATTCCTAGAAAAAGAAATGAAGTTGATTCTATTACTTGTCATTTTTGTCTACGTCTTGGACATTATTCATTTTCATGTCCTTATAAGACCAAGGATTCAGACTTAGTTTGGATCCCAAAACCCCAAACTTAGTAGAGTCAAATAAAATACAGTTGAGATATGATCAAATGCTTATTTTTGGAAATTATATTGTCTTATCTCAACTTAATAAAAGGTTTCATGCATTATGGTAACTTTCTGAAATATTGTACTGAAACAGAAACTTGGTCGGTCGAAGTATTGTCGACCGAACATAAAATCGGTCGAACTTTTTTCGACTGACCAGACGCCTGTAACAAATTAAATCTACAGCAACAAAACAACAAATTTCTCGATTGATGATTAGTCGACCGAGAGAGATGTCGGTCGAAAAGTTATCGACCGACTGAAGTTCTGAGTTAGATTTTTTATTCAGTATGTAATTAAATGCTTCTAACCATACCGGACCATCACATCGGTACCAAAACCTACATTTTAATGCAGGATTGGGTGGTTGACAGTGGATGTTCCAAACATATGACCGGGAACAATGATGCATTTCAAACTTTTGAAGAAAAGAAAAGTGGAACAGTCACCTTTGGAGACAATGGTAAAGGTAAAATCGTTGGAATAGGTAATATTGGTACAAACCTTGAAATAAAAAATGTTCTACTCGTTGATGTCTTGCACCATAATTTGATAAGTGTTAGTCAATTATGTGACAGTGGATATGATGTTCTATTTAACAAAAATTGCTGCAAATTATTAATAGAAAACACTACAAATGTTGTATATGAAGGAAAAAGAGTTGGAAATCTTTATATTCTTAGACCTAACTCTATGAAATCTGTAGTAGGAAAATGCTTTCTTGCAAATGAAAATACTTTACAACTATGGCATAAAAAGCTAGGACATGCTAGTTCACATGTTATAAAAAACTTAGTAAAATATGATCTTGTTCGTGGATTGCCTACTTTATCCTTTGATCAAGTTGAAAACTGTGAACCATGTACTTTGGGAAAGCAAACAAAAACATCTTTTAAACCTAAACATGTACTTAGCACCAGTAGATCTTTAGAATTAATTCATATGGATTTATTTGGACCCATGAGGACACAATCTATTGGTGGCAAAAGATATTGTTTTGTTATTGTTGATGATTATAGTAGATATACATGGGTACAATTTCTTGCAACCAAAGATGATACTATTCATGTTTTTATAAAATTTTGTTCCAAGATTGAAAATCTATTACAAAGCAAAATATGTACCATTAGAAGTGATCATGGTGGAGAATTTGAAAATCATGTATTTGAAGAATTTTGCACATCTCATGGGTACACTCACAATTTTTCTGCTCCACGCACTCCACAACAAAATGGCATAGTTGAAAGGAAAAATCGATCATTACAAGAAATGGCTAGAACTATGATGCTCGAACATAACACACCCAAAACCTTTTGGGCTGAAGCTGTAAACATCGCATGCTATGTGTTAAATAGAGTAACTGTTCACTCCCATGTGAAGAAAACTCCATATGAAATAATACATTCTAAGAAACCTAGAGTTGACTATTTTCATACCTTTGGATCCACATGCTATATTTTAAATACCAAAGATGATCGAGATAAGTTTGATTCTAAATCACATAAAGCATTCTTTTTGGGATATTCTACCTCTAGCAAAGCATTTAGAGTCTACAACACTATCTCTAGAAAAGTTGAGGAATCTATTCATGTCTCTTTTCATGAAGAGTCCAAATCAGAAAATTTTGAAATAATTGATCTCACTAATCAATTCGAAAACTTAAACATACCAAATGATAGTGAGAAAGATACTACAAACAGTAACCAAGCTGAAACACAACCTATACCTAGACTTATTAAGGATCATCCTCAAGAATTAATTATTGGAAATCCAAATGATAAAGTAAAAACTCAGTCTTCCTTTAAGGATGTTGCAAACATGGCTTTTGTTTCTATTATTGAACCTAAGAAGATTTTTGAAGCTCTTAAAGATGACTATTGGATAATAGCAATGCAAGAAGAATTAAACCAATTTACTAAAAATGATGTATGGGATTTAGTTCCTAAACCACAAGATAAAACCATCATTGGAACTAAATGGGTTTTTAGGAATAAGCTAAATGAGGCAGGAGAAGTAATAAGGAATAAAGCTCGGTTAGTAGCACAAGGATACAATCAACAAGAAGGAATAGATTTTGATGAAACGTATGCACCAATAGCTAGACTTGAAGCTATTAGAATGTTACTAGCTATTGCTGCACATAAAAACATCAAACTTTACCAAATGGATGTAAAAAGTGCATTTCTAAACGGAATCATTCAAGAAGAAGTATATATTGCCCAACCACCTGGTTTTGAAATACCAGAAAAAGGTGACTATGTTTATAAACTTAAGAAAGCACTTTGTGGTTTAAAACAAGCTCCTAGGAACTGGTATGAAAGGCTCAAGACATATCTTTTTGATAATGGTTTTTCTATTGGAAATTCAGATTCTACTTTATTTTTCAAAACATATACATCTGATTTTCTAGTTGTTCAAATATATGTTGATGACATTATTTTTGGAGCTTCTAATGAATCGTTGTGCACACAATTCAGTGACATTATGCAAAAAGAATTTGAAATGAGCCTCATGGGTGAACTAACTTTCTTTCTTGGTTTCCAAATTAAACAAACCCCTGCCAGAATCTTTATAAGCCAAGAAAAGTATACTAAACAACTCTTAAAATGTTTTGGGATGGATCAGTGCAAACATGCTACTACTCCTATGGCTACTTCTATCAAGATTGATAAGGATGAAAATGGGAAACCTATTGATGATTCCTTATATAGAGCCATGATTGGTAGTTTGCTTTACTTAACTGCTTCTAGACCGGACATCATGTTTTTCGTTGGTCTTTGTGCTCGATTTCAATCACAACCCATGCACTCTCATTTTCAAGCAGTTAAACGAATTCTTCGATACTTAGCCGGCACTACATGTTTTGGTTTATGGTATCCAAAAGGACAATCCTTGGATTTTAAAGCTTATACTGATGCTGATTATGCTGGTTGTCGACTTGATCGCAAGAGCACTAGTGGTGGCTGTTTCTTGTTAGGGAGAGCTTTAATATCTTGGTTTAGCAAGAAACAAAACACGGTTGCCCTCTCTACAACTGAAGCTGAATATATGGCAGCCGGATCTTGTTGTGCTCAAGTTCTTTATATGCAACAAGTGTTAAACGATTATGGTTTTACTCTTGCATATACGCCTATCTTTTGTGACAACACAAGCGCTATAAACTTAGCACACAATCCCATTTTACACAGCCGAGCTAAACATATTGAAATCCGTCATCACTTTTTAAGGGATCATATTTCTAAGAATCATGTTTCCCTTCATCATATTGATACGGAAGATCAATTGGCTGATATTTTTACAAAACCGCTTCCACTAGACCAATTCAACAAAATAAGGAAGCAACTGCTTATCACTCCTTTGGAAGATGTTTTCTTTGATATTTGTGCTACTTAACAATGTATTTTATTTGTATCATTTTGGCTTTTAATGGACATTTTTTTTTAGATTGACGGGACATTTAATTAAGGGGGAGTTCTTCTTTTTAAACTGATATCTTTTTGAAATGACAAAGGGGGAGAAATAAATATAAATGCAAAACTCAATAAATGAGTTTCATAAACGAACTCTTGGCTTTACATTAAAAGTTGCTATTTTTCCCTAAAGAATTGGATTTCATGTTCCATAATTCATGGGGAATAATAAGCACACATTTTATAAACAAGAGAAGAAATTTTACAAAGGTAATCTTCAGGTATGAAACTCACATGCTTTATATTTTCTTATCTTATATTTAGGAAATGTTTGTCATCTTCACAAAGGGGGAGATTGTTGGCTAAATGGACATCTGTAAATCCCTTTGTTTTGATAATGACAAACATTTCATTCTTGTTGATCTAACGTGCTACTTGAGTGTTGCAGGAATAAGGTGAATGACAAAGCTCTAGGGAATCTATATGCTTGAATGATTGTAAATGTCATGAATTGTAATCAATTGTAAACTTGTACAAATATATAATGTACAAGTACTTAGACTTCATGTAAATCAAGCGTTAGATCTTCCCTAGCTAAACACCACATTTAGATAGGTCATTCCCTTCAATAATGTCACATATGCACACTCATACACACACTTCATGTCTTTATTTGAAACATTGAAACAGGGTCTATCTCGGTCGACAAAATCCTCGACCGAGACACTCTCGGTCGACAAACTTCTCGACCGAGAAAGACCCAAGTAGCCGTTAGACACAGCTGACAAGGTAGTTGGCAGTTGGAGATAAACGTTGCAAACACTTGATCTAGAGAGCCTGTTGGTCGACAAAACGTCGACCGAGTAGGTGTCTCGGTCGACCATTTCTCGACTGAGATGGACTCTAACAGCAACTGTAGAATTAATTAACTAGTCGTTGTTAAAGCAACTAACTTATATCTAACGGCTAGTTAAGCACTTAGAAACCCCTAGAAAGTGTCTAGAACATCCTTAAGCACTTGTAGGACATTCCTATAAATAGGACATGCCTTAGGACACCTAAACTCACTTGCTTTTACACTTGAGCAATCTTTGAGCATACACTTACATTCAGCAACCTGTTGTCAGCATTTGAGCATATTGACAACTGGCTACTTCTTCCCTCAGCTCAAATTTCGTGTCCTATAGGCTAGCATCTCCTATCCACAGCAATCACAATTCCATACACATTGGTTAGGAGATCTACACGCTTGATCTAGGCAAATCAAGCCTTGTGCTTCAAAGGATAAGTTGTAATTTCCTTTTTCCTTTCTTGTTCACCATTATTGTTTGTACTCTCCTTGCTACTCCTAGGTTGGAGGTTGCGGATTGGAGAGGTTGGTGATCTTCTTGGTGAAGAAGGGGACCTTGAGATACTTCAAGAAGGCTGGTGCAACGAGAGGTTACTTCTAAAGAGGAAGGCTACTTCAAGGGGGAGCTTGGAGTTATTTCAAGAAGGCTACCTCGGGTTGGTGCATCTACTTCAAGTGAAGGTTGTTCAAGGGGTGTAAGAAAGTATTGTATTTTGTGTAATTCCTTGTGAAGGTAATAAAATTAATACTTTCAAAATCCCGGTTGGGTAAGCAACCGGGTAGTGGACTGACAACCTTAGTATTTTCTAAGGTTGGAACCACTCTAAACCCCTTGTCTCCTTCTTGATTTCTAATTTGTGGTTGTTTGAGTTAAATTATTATTAAATATCTTTAAAACCCTATTCACCCCCCCTCTAGTGGTTTTTCACAAAACCCATCAAATAGAATATTAATTCTAACATGATTTACATTAGCAACACACATGAAAATCTTGATCGACCAAGCATAGGTAACGCTCTCGCATGATGCATCGTCTATCTCGTAGAAGTGTGATGGTAGATATGTAGGTTCTGCCTTTGTAGGGTGCACATCTATTGTGCTGGGTATTCGATCAGGCTCAACTAGTGATTCTTAGAGCATCTAAGCCCAGAGGCATGTAAATGATTATGGAAAAGAGTTGTGCATATCATCTATCCAAGAGTTGCATAAGATACAATTAGAAATATTTTCCTACCTTAATAATTGACTATGAATGTTGGCATATTCGCTGGGTGATAGTTTTAGATCCTGGCTCACTAGAAGGTTGTACACTACAATCTTCTAAATTAAAATTGAGGGTATCAATTTTTGAAAAATAGTGGGAGAGATAATAATTAAAGACCTAAATAATATCATAAAAAAAATTCAAATCAAATCAAAAGGTTTTGATGATATACAAAATTTGCTCTTGTAGAATCATGTGACAAACAAATCTGAACTGCGATCAGTCCATAGGATGGACAAACTTGACGAGATTATTTTCTACAAATAGTTTTGTACCTTGAGAATGGTTTTTAATAAAGAGTGCAAGCTCAATGTCCTTGAAAAACCAGTGCTACAAATACCTACTCCAGATGCACCTAGGCCAAAGGTGGATGCTTACTTGAAGCATGCCAACGATGCCTTGGAGACAAAGCACCTTATGTTTAGCTGCATGGACTATGAGTTGCATGAGAAGTGAAAGGACATGGGTATTCTTGAGATGGTAACACATCTTAAGAAAGTGAACCTAGGCCTTACAAATCCAGAAATGGATAATATCATAAAGACACTACTTGAGACTAAGCTGACAGAGGGAACCTCATTAGAAGAACATGTGCTCAACATGATTGGACATGTGTATCATCTTAAAGAATTGGGATTCACTCTGAGCTGAGAGTTGGCAACATATATGATTCTAAAGACACTGCCAGAATCATTTATCCACTTTATTGTGTGTTATCACGTAAATAATATGTCCAGACCAATGTCAGATTTGCTTTGTATATTGATACATGTCAAACCAAGAATGAAGAAGGACAAATTCTTGATGATGATCAGTGGAGATTTGTCCAAGGATAAAAGCAAGTCTGTGAAGAGTTCTGATGCCAAGTCTCAATCAAATCTTCAACACTTAAGATGAGGAGAATAAAGGTACAAGAGGAACTTATCCTTTGTACTTGAAGGCATTTGGGAAGAAGAAGATGGGGATGGTGATCTCCACTTTAGGTATATAAGTTTCTGAGATAAATCTATCTACTTCTTCATCATGGGTACTATATACCAAGTGTAGATCTCACATATGTTTAAATATGCAGGATCTAAAAGGCAGTAGGCCCTTGGGAAAAGGTGAGGTGGAATAACGAGTTGCAAATGGAGCAAGAGTTGCGGCCAATGTAGTTGGAACCAATATATTATCTCTACCCAAAAGTCTTGTAATATAGTTAATGAACTACTATTATGTACTTGCTATAAATAGAAACATCATTTATGTATCTTGTATGGATAAGGATATTTTTTAATTCCATATTAAAAATGGCTGATATTCTATTTCTAAAGATGGGATGTTTTATGGTAGTGCCCCATTGTCTTATGGTGTTTATTTTCTAAATTTAAAGATTGATGTATATAATGTAAATACCAAAAGACTAAAACTCAAAAACTCAAACAAAACATAACTTTGGCATTGTCATCTAGGGCGCATAATGAGAATCACTTATCTTGACTCCCTAAAGATTGGTATGTGGACTCTTTTTATTTTAGATCAATAGAGACATGTGAATCTTGTTTAGTGGGAAAGATGGCAAAGACCCCTTTAAATAGTAACAATGAAAGGGCTAGTCATCTATTAGGACTGATACATATTGATGTATGTGGACCTTTTGAGAATAGAAGTAGAGGTGTGTATCAATACTTCATTACTTTCATTGATGATCTCAGTAGGTATGTATATGTTTATTTAATAAAACACAAGTCAAAAACTCTTGACAGGTTCAAGGATTTTATGAATGAAGTACAAAACCAACTTGGTAAAATTATTAGGGCACTTTGTTATGATCGAGATGGAGAATATTTGAACCAAGAGTTTAAGGACCTTCTTAAGTCCCATGGGATCGTATCCCAGTGGACTCCACCTGGAACACCTCAGCATAATGTTGTATCAGAAAGAAGGTATCACACATCACTGGATATGGTGCAATCAATGATGAGTTTAGTTGAGCTTCCGACTACCTTCTTGGAATATTCTCTAAAAACTGCCGCATATACACTAAACTGAGTACCATCCAAATTGGTTCAAAAGATACCCATATGAGATATAGTTTGGGAAGCATCCCAATGTGTCTTTTATGAGGATTTGGGGATGTGAATCTTATGTTAGAAACATGTTTTCTGAAAAGCTTGGCCATAAGTCTATAAATGTTACTTTGTTGGATATCCTAAAGAGACAAAAGAATATTACTTTTGTTCCCTATCTGACAGCAAACTGTTTATTTCCAAAGCTACTCACTCTAGAAATAAATGTTGATATTCTCTCTCAAGAAAAGACTGAATTGTTAGCTAAACTAAATGATTTTTAGACTCAACCAATTATGTGTAACCATCTAGACTATGACAATGTTGTAAAAGAAAAAGACTCCCTATTATCTGATTTAGATCAATCAAGAAAAGATTTACACAAAAAGATGGATGACATTGGTAAGCTACAAAGAAACCTACATGATTTAAGAAGCAAAGATATCCTTGATAATATTCTGAAAATTTCCTCTAGTTTCAATGGAAGAAAAGGTTTGGGATATGCTCCAAAGAAAAATCAACCCAGAAGAATTACAGCATCTAAGACTCAGATTATGTTTGTACCTAAGAATACAATTCCTAGAAAAAGAAATGAAGTTGATTCTATTACTTGTCATTTTTGTCTACGTCTTGGACATTATTCATTTTCATGTCCTTATAAGACCAAGGATTCAGACTTAGTTTGGATCCCAAAACCCCAAACTTAGTAGAGTCAAATAAAATACAGTTGAGATATGATCAAATGCTTATTTTTGGAAATTATATTGTCTTATCTCAACTTAATAAAAGGTTTCATGCATTATGGTAACTTTCTGAAATATTGTACTGAAACAGAAACTTGGTCGGTCGAAGTATTGTCGACCGAACATAAAATTGGTCGAACTTTTTTCGACTGACCAGACGCCTGTAACAAATTAAATCTACAGCAACAAAACAACAAATTTCTCGATTGATGATTAGTCGACCGAGAGAGATGTCGGTCGAAAAGTTATCGACCGACTGAAGTTCTGAGTTAGATTTTTTATTCAGTATGTAATTAAATGCTTCTAACCATACCGGACCATCACATCGGTACCAAAACCTACATTTTAATGCAGGATTGGGTGGTTGACAGTGGATGTTCCAAACATATGACCGGGAACAATGATGCATTTCAAACTTTTGAAGAAAAGAAAAGTGGAACAGTCACCTTTGGAGACAATGGTAAAGGTAAAATCGTTGGAATAGGTAATATTGGTACAAACCTTGAAATAAAAAATGTTCTACTCGTTGATGTCTTGCACCATAATTTGATAAGTGTTAGTCAATTATGTGACAGTGGATATGATGTTCTATTTAACAAAAATTGCTGCAAATTATTAATAGAAAACACTACAAATGTTGTATATGAAGGAAAAAGAGTTGGAAATCTTTATATTCTTAGACCTAACTCTATGAAATCTGTAGTAGGAAAATGCTTTCTTGCAAATGAAAATACTTTACAACTATGGCATAAAAAGCTAGGACATGCTAGTTCACATGTTATAAAAAACTTAGTAAAATATGATCTTGTTCGTGGATTGCCTACTTTATCCTTTGATCAAGTTGAAAACTGTGAACCATGTACTTTGGGAAAGCAAACAAAAACATCTTTTAAACCTAAACATGTACTTAGCACCAGTAGATCTTTAGAATTAATTCATATGGATTTATTTGGACCCATGAGGACACAATCTATTGGTGGCAAAAGATATTGTTTTGTTATTGTTGATGATTATAGTAGATATACATGGGTACAATTTCTTGCAACCAAAGATGATACTATTCATGTTTTTATAAAATTTTGTTCCAAGATTGAAAATCTATTACAAAGCAAAATATGTACCATTAGAAGTGATCATGGTGGAGAATTTGAAAATCATGTATTTGAAGAATTTTGCACATCTCATGGGTACACTCACAATTTTTCTGCTCCACGCACTCCACAACAAAATGGCATAGTTGAAAGGAAAAATCGATCATTACAAGAAATGGCTAGAACTATGATGCTCGAACATAACACACCCAAAACCTTTTGGGCTGAAGCTGTAAACATCGCATGCTATGTGTTAAATAGAGTAACTGTTCACTCCCATGTGAAGAAAACTCCATATGAAATAATACATTCTAAGAAACCTAGAGTTGACTATTTTCATACCTTTGGATCCACATGCTATATTTTAAATACCAAAGATGATCGAGATAAGTTTGATTCTAAATCACATAAATCATTCTTTTTGGGATATTCTACCTCTAGCAAAGCATTTAGAGTCTACAACACTATCTCTAGAAAAGTTGAGGAATCTATTCATGTCTCTTTTCATGAAGAGTCCAAATCAGAAAATTTTGAAATAATTGATCTCACTAATCAATTCGAAAACTTAAACATACCAAATGATAGTGAGAAAGATACTACAAACAGTAACCAAGCTGAAACACAACCTATACCTAGACTTATTAAGGATCATCCTCAAGAATTAATTATTGGAAATCCAAATGATAAAGTAAAAACTCAGTCTTCCTTTAAGGATGTTGCAAACATGGCTTTTGTTTCTATTATTGAACCTAAGAAGATTTTTGAAGCTCTTAAAGATGACTATTGGATAATAGCAATGCAAGAAGAATTAAACCAATTTACTAAAAATGATGTATGGGATTTAGTTCCTAAACCACAAGATAAAACCATCATTGGAACTAAATGGGTTTTTAGGAATAAGCTAAATGAGGCAGGAGAAGTAATAAGGAATAAAGCTCGGTTAGTAGCACAAGGATACAATCAACAAGAAGGAATAGATTTTGATGAAACGTATGCACCAATAGCTAGACTTGAAGCTATTAGAATGTTACTAGCTATTGCTGCACATAAAAACATCAAACTTTACCAAATGGATGTAAAAAGTGCATTTCTAAACGGAATCATTCAAGAAGAAGTATATGTTGCCCAACCACCTGGTTTTGAAATACCAGAAAAAGGTGACTATGTTTATAAACTTAAGAAAGCACTTTGTGGTTTAAAACAAGCTCCTAGGAACTGGTATGAAAGGCTCAAGACATATCTTTTTGATAATGGTTTTTCTATTGGAAATTCAGATTCTACTTTATTTTTCAAAACATATACATCTGATTTTCTAGTTGTTCAAATATATGTTGATGACATTATTTTTGGAGCTTCTAATGAATCGTTGTGCACACAATTCAGTGACATTATGCAAAAAGAATTTGAAATGAGCCTCATGGGTGAACTAACTTTCTTTCTTGGTTTCCAAATTAAACAAACCCCTGCCAGAATCTTTATAAGCCAAGAAAAGTATACTAAACAACTCTTAAAACGTTTTGGGATGGATCAGTGCAAACATGCTACTACTCCTATGGCTACTTCTATCAAGATTGATAAGGATGAAAATGGGAAACCTATTGATGATTCCTTATATAGAGCCATGATTGGTAGTTTGCTTTACTTAACTGCTTCTAGACCGGACATCATGTTTTTCGTTGGTCTTTGTGCTCGATTTCAATCACAACCCATGCACTCTCATTTTCAAGCAGTTAAACGAATTCTTCGATACTTAGCCGGCACTACATGTTTTGGTTTATGGTATCCAAAAGGACAATCCTTGGATTTTAAAGCTTATACTGATGCTGATTATGCTGGTTGTCGACTTGATCGCAAGAGCACTAGTGGTGGCTGTTTCTTGTTAGGGAGAGCTTTAATATCTTGGTTTAGCAAGAAACAAAACACGGTTGCCCTCTCTACAACTGAAGCTGAATATATGGCATCCGGATCTTGTTGTGCTCAAGTTCTTTATATGCAACAAGTGTTAAACGATTATGGTTTTACTCTTGCATATACGCCTATCTTTTGTGACAACACAAGCGCTATAAACTTAGCACACAATCCCATTTTACACAGCCGAGCTAAACATATTGAAATCCGTCATCACTTTTTAAGGGATCATATTTCTAAGAATCATGTTTCCCTTCATCATATTGATACGGAAGATCAATTGGCTGATATTTTTACAAAACCGCTTCCACTAGACCAATTCAACAAAATAAGGAAGCAACTGCTTATCACTCCTTTGGAAGATGTTTTCTTTGATATTTGTGCTACTTAACAATGTATTTTATTTGTATCATTTTGGCTTTTAATGGACATTTTTTTTTAGATTGACGGGACATTTAATTAAGGGGGAGTTCTTCTTTTTAAACTGATATCTTTTTGAAATGACAAAGGGGGAGAAATAAATATAAATGCAAAACTCAATAAATGAGTTTCATAAACGAACTCTTGGCTTTACATTAAAAGTTGCTATTTTTCCCTAAAGAATTGGATTTCATGTTCCATAATTCATGGGGAATAATAAGCACACATTTTATAAACAAGAGAAGAAATTTTACAAAGGTAATCTTCAGGTATGAAACTCACATGCTTTATATTTTCTTATCTTATATTTAGGAAATGTTTGTCATCTTCACAAAGGGGGAGATTGTTGGCTAAATGGACATCTGTAAATCCCTTTGTTTTGATAATGACAAACATTTCATTCTTGTTGATCTAACGTGCTACTTGAGTGTTGCAGGAATAAGGTGAATGACAAAGCTCTAGGGAATCTATATGCTTGAATGATTGTAAATGTCATGAATTGTAATCAATTGTAAACTTGTACAAATATATAATGTACAAGTACTTAGACTTCATGTAAATCAAGCGTTAGATCTTCCCTAGCTAAACACCACATTTAGATAGGTCATTCCCTTCAATAATGTCACATATGCACACTCATACACACACTTCATGTCTTTATTTGAAACATTGAAACAGGGTCTATCTCGGTCGACAAAATCCTCGACCGAGACACTCTCGGTCGACAAACTTCTCGACCGAGAAAGACCCAAGTAGCCGTTAGATACAGCTGAGAAGGTAGTTGGCAGTTGGAGATAAACGTTGCAAACACTTGATCTAGAGAGCCTGTTGGTCGACAAAACGTCGACCGAGTAGGTGTCTCGGTCGACCATTTCTCGACTGAGATGGACTCTGACAGCAACTGTAGAATTAATTAACTAGTCGTTGTTAAAGCAACTAACTTATATCTAACGGCTAGTTAAGCACTTAGAAACCCCTAGAAAGTGTCTAGAACATCCTTAAGCACTTGTAGGACATTCCTATAAATAGGACATGCCTTAGGACACCTAAACTCACTTGCTTTTACACTTGAGCAATCTTTGAGCATACACTTACATTCAGCAACCTGTTGTCAGCATTTGAGCATATTGACAACTGGCTACTTCTTCCCTCAGCTCAAATTTCGTGTCCTATAGGCTAGCATCTCCTATCCACACAATCACAATTCCATACACATTGGTTAGGAGATCTACACGCTTGATCTAGGCAAATCAAGCCTTGTGCTTCAAAGGATAAGTTGTAATTTCCTTTTTCCTTTCTTGTTCACCATTATTGTTTGTACTCTCCTTGCTACTCCTAGGTTGGAGGTTGCGGATTGGAGAGGTTGGTGATCTTCTTGGTGAAGAAGGGGACCTTGAGATACTTCAAGAAGGCTGGTGCAACGAGAGGTTACTTCTAAAGAGGAAGGCTACTTCAAGGGGGAGCTTGGAGTTATTTAAAGAAGGCTACCTCGGGTTGGTGCATCTACTTCAAGTGAAGGTTGTTCAAGGGGTGTAAGAAAGTATTGTATTTTGTGTAATTCCTTGTGAAGGTAATAAAATTAATACTTTCAAAATCCCGGTTGGGTAAGCAACCGGGTAGTGGACTGACAACCTTAGTATTTGCTAAGGTTGGAACCACTCTAAACCCCTTGTCTCCTTCTTGATTTCTCATTTGTGGTTGTTTGAGTTAAATTATTATTAAATATCTTTAAAACCCTATTCACCCCCCCTCTAGTGGTTTTTCACAAAACCCATCAAATAGAATATTAATTCTAACATGATTTACATTAGCAACACACATGAAAATCTTGATCGACCAAGCATAGGTAACGCTCTCGCATGATGCATCGTCTATCTCGTAGAAGTGTGATGGTAGATATGTAGGTTCTGCCTTTGTAGGGTGCACATCTATTGTGCTGGGTATTCGATCAGGCTCAACTAGTGATTCTTAGAGCATCTAAGCCCAGAGGCATGTAAATGATTATGGAAAAGAGTTGTGCATATCATCTATCCAAGAGTTGCATAAGATACAATTAGCAATATTTTCCTACCTTAATAATTGACTATGAATGTTGGCATATTCGCTGGGTGATAGTTTTAGATCCTGGCTCACTAGAAGGTTGTACACTACAATCTTCTAAATTAAAATTGAGGGTATCAATTTTTGAAAAATAGTGGGAGAGATAATAATTAAAGACCTAAATAATATCATAAAAAAAATTCAAATCAAATCAAAAGGTTTTGATGATATACAAAATTTGCTCTTGTAGAATCATGTGACAAACAAATTTGAACTGCGATCAGTCCATAGGATGGACAAACTTGACGAGATTATTTTCTACAAATAGTTTTGTACCTTGAGAATGGTTTTTAATAAAGAGTGCAAGCTCAATGTCCTTGACAAACCAGTGCTACAAATACCTACTCCAGATGCACCTAGGCCAAAGGTGGATGCTTACTTGAAGCATGCCAACGATGCCTTGGAGACAAAGCACCTTATGTTTAGCTGCATGGACTATGAGTTGCATGAGAAGTGAAAGGACATGGGTATTCTTGAGATGGTAACACATCTTAAGAAAGTGAACCTAGGCCTTACAAATCCAGAAATGGATAATATCATAAAGACACTACTTGAGACTAAGCTGACAGAGGGAACCTCATTAGAAGAACATGTGCTCAACATGATTGGACATGTGTATCATCTTAAAGAATTGGGATTCACTCTGAGCTGAGAGTTGGCAACATATATGATTCTAAAGACACTGCCAGAATCATTTATCCACTTTATTGTGTGTTATCACGTAAATAATATGTCCAGACCAATGTCAGATTTGCTTTGTATATTGATACATGTCAAACCAAGAATGAAGAAGGACAAATTCTTGATGATGATCAGTGGAGATTTGTCCAAGGATAAAAGCAAGTCTGTGAAGAGTTCTGATGCCAAGTCTCAATCAAATCTTCAACACTTAAGATGAGGAGAATAAAGGTACAAGAGGAACTTATCCTTTGTACTTGAAGGCATTTGGGAAGAAGAAGATGGGGATGGTGATCTCCACTTTAGGTATATAAGTTTCTGAGATAAATCTATCTACTTCTTCATCATGGGTAGTATATACCAAGTGTAGATCTCACATATGTTTAAATATGCAGGATCTAAAAGGCAGTAGGCCCTTGGGAAAAGGTGAGGTGGAATAACGAGTTGCAAATGGAGCAAGAGTTGCGGCCAATGTAGTTGGAACCAATATATTATCTCTACCCAAAAGTCTTGTAATATAGTTAATGAACTACTATTATGTACTTGCTATAAATAGAAACATCATTTATGTATCTTGTATGGATAAGGATATTTTTTAATTCCATATTAAAAATGGCTGATATTCTATTTCTAAAGATGGGATGTTTTATGGTAGTGCCCCATTGTCTTATGGTGTTTATTTTCTAAATTTAAAGATTGATGTATATAATGTAAATACCAAAAGACTAAAACTCAAAAACTCAAACAAAACATAACTTTGGCATTGTCATCTAGGGCGCATAATGAGAATCACTTATCTTGACTCCCTAAAGATTGGTATGTGGACTCTTTTTATTTTAGATCAATAGAGACATGTGAATCTTGTTTAGTGGGAAAGATGGCAAAGACCCCTTTAAATAGTAACAATGAAAGGGCTAGTCATCTATTAGGACTGATACATATTGATGTATGTGGACCTTTTGAGAATAGAAGTAGAGGTGTGTATCAATACTTCATTAATTTCATTGATGATCTCAGTAGGTATGTATATGTTTATTTAATAAAACACAAGTCAAAAACTCTTGACAGGTTCAAGGATTTTATGAATGAAGTACAAAACCAACTTGGTAAAATTATTAGGGCACTTTGTTATGATCGAGATGGAGAATATTTGAACCAAGAGTTTAAGGACCTTCTTAAATCCCATGGGATCGTATCCCAGTGGACTCCACCTGGAACACCTCAGCATAATGTTGTATCAGAAAGAAGGTATCACACATCACTGGATATGGTGCAATCAATGATGAGTTTAGTTGAGCTTCCGACTACCTTCTTGGAATATTCTCTAAAAACTGCCGCATATACACTAAACTGAGTACCATCCAAATTGGTTCAAAAGATACCCATATGAGATATAGTTTGGGAAGCATCCCAATGTGTCTTTTATGAGGATTTGGGGATGTGAATCTTATGTTAGAAACATGTTTTCTGAAAAGCTTGGCCATAAGTCTATAAATGTTACTTTGTTGGATATCCTAAAGAGACAAAAGAATATTACTTTTGTTCCCTATCTGACAGCAAACTGTTTATTTCCAAAGATGTTGCATTCCTTGAAAAGGAATTTATTTCCAAAGGGATCATTGGGAGGAAAGTGGAACTCAAAAAGGTTTGAGACCAATAAGAAAGAATTGAACTAATTGATGTACAAGAGGAAGAAATAGAATAAAAAGGTGTTCTGGAGACTCAAATTCCTCAAGTAACATAGGTACCTCGTAGATCTAGTAGGACACACCTTGAACCTGAAAGATTTGGATATGTTGGGACTCAAGAAGTAGTGAATTGTTCATAGATGATGAGCCAATAACCTATCTAGATGCTACTGAGGGACCAGAGTCTGAGAAATGACTTGAGGCCATGAGATCCGAGTTGGAATCCATGTATTCCAACAAGGTATGGACCTTGGTGGATCCACCTGAAGGGGTAAAGCCTATGGGGTGCAAGTGGATCTTCAAGAAGAAGACTGACATGGATGGAAAAGTTCAAACCAATAATGTCATATTGTTGCAAAGGTTTTCAGACAAGTTCAAGGTGTTGACTATCATGAAACCTTTTCTCCATTGGCCATGGTTAAGTCGATCAAGATCACGCTTGCCATTGCAGCTTATCATGACTATGAAATTTGGTTGTGGGATGTTAAAACCACATTCTATAATGGGAATATTCTTGAGATGTGTATATGATATCACCTGAAGGTTTTATAAATCCAAAGGATACAAATAAAGTATATAAATATAAAAGGTCAATCTATGGATTGAAGCAAGCATCTCAGAGTTGGAATCTTCATTTTGATGAGATAGTAAAAAATTCGGCTTTTTTCAAAATGAAGATGAACCTTGTGTGTACAAGAAGATTAGTGGGAGAATAGTGACATTCCTCATATTGTATGTAGATGACATACTATTGATGGGGAATGACATCCCTTCTTTACAAAAGGTAAAGATATGGCTTGGATATACATTTTCCATGAAAGACTTGGGAGAAGCATCCTACATCTTGGGGATTAAGATCAATAGAGATAGATCTAAAAAGCTTCTTGGACTAAGTCAAAGCGCATACATTGACAAAGTGTTGAAGCAGTTCATCATGGAGAGCTCAAAGAGTGGAAACATGCCCATGAAACATGGAGTTACTATCAGTTACAACCCAAATTTTTTGGGCTTGAATGGGTTGAAATGAAATTTCATCAATAAATGCATGTTTATGGAAATTGTATGATTTATGTGTATTGAAAGGGTTTCCTTTGCAATATTTCCTTTGTGAATGTGTTTTCGTGGATCATAATAGGTTAATGAGTCCTATATGATTAAAAGAAAAAGAAGAAATCAAATAATGCATTATTAAGAAGGAAATTTTAGATAATGATGAAAATATAATAAATATGTGGAAAGATGTATGATTGAATCATCATGGATGATATTTCAAATCCACAAGTCTTATAATGGTAAAAGGAATCCAAATTAAGAATATAAAAGAATAGGAGTGAGAAAATATACATAAAATATGCCTTAATAAGTGACAACTTGCATTTGAATAAAAGTCTCTCATTCTTTTGTATTTGACTCCCAATCTTGGCAAACAAGTAGTTTATGTCATTATGGACTTTCCTCTAAAATTTGGGACTAAAAGGATAAACGGATAGGGAGATATGATTTTTGTAATATTTCCTAAAGTAATTGGATAATTCTATGCTCATATTAAATGTCACAATTTTTGATTCAAATAGGATTATTTGTTAATTAGATCCATGTGATGAGGGCCATTGATTTAGGATCCGATAGTATAGAACCCATCACCTTACTCATGTCTGGTTAGGCAGGATGGGAACAATGCCCGACTTTGATCTGGATTGATTGCTCTTCCCACAAGGATCGAGAAACAATGGGAAGTTTCCCATTGTGTTCACAAGACCAAACCAGATCGAACAAGCCTGGGTTTTACTCCCTTTTGGAATGAATTGCAGGTTTCCCCAAATTTGCAAGACTCTCACCAAATCATTTCAGGGCCAACCAGTATATAAGGGGGATGACCAACCCCTCTGGGAGTACCCATATGTTTGTGATCTACTTCCGAAACTTCTGATCCTCTTCCCTTTTCTTGATTCAACACCGAGACCTGTCCTTGGCTTGATTTCTTCTCGAGTCCTTCTAGGAGATATCCCCTTGCTATCTTCCAGATACAGACCACCAGCCAATCTAAACCCACCAACTAGTTAGGCAGGTGGAGATGAACACATTGGTACCTTTGCTCGTTGCAATGGAGCACCACCTCCGAGAGTCAACACGATTGACTGTGGCCTGGAGTGCGAGTTATTCATGTCGCGAGGAAGAAGATGAGGAAGGGATAAATAACAATGCTACCCCCGAGAGTGTGTTGAAGAGGAAAGGGAAAACACGTCTTTTAGCCGCATTTATAGCCTTCACCTCGTTGGGACGAGTGGTTGAGTTGGCTATGGGCCATTGGCTACACAATATACACATGGAAAAGAGAGGAGCGGGCCACAGTGCTGAGGTGTCAACACCTCATTGGTATAAAGGTATGAAATTTAGAATAAATATAGAAATAATCTGGTAGCTAGGATTTGGACAAGTTATATATGAAAATAGTTCAAGACAATGTGAGGAATCAATTAAAAATAGTTTTACAGCCTGAATTTGATCATAGTTTGAAAAGTGGTTAAAGTTTCTAACCTTAATGCTTTATAATGAGGAAAAACCCTAATTTGATGTTCTATGAAATTGATATGATTAATATGGATAATCTACGCGTATTTTAACATGTTGTTAATAAAAAGATGTTTTGATGTCTAAGTATATGATCCATGTGCTTAATGGCCTAATTTAGGGATTGATATGTTAATATTCATTAATGGGCTTAGAAATCCTAATCTAGGTGTTAATGGTTTCTAATAAGACACATTTCAAGGTCCTTGTATAAAATGATATTAAGTTAATTCTAAGTCATTTTAATGAAAAGAAGGTTTTAATATGAATAAGTGAGTAATTAGGGTTTTGCACCTAGAATTGATGTTTTAGGGTTTTGTGGATGTAAAAGAGGAAGTTGTAAATAGATCTAAAGGAACCCTAATGAAACCCTAATTCAGATTAGCAACCTTAGAAAGGTGTCCCAAGTGAATAAGTAGTTGTTTGGGATGTGATGGTAACAATTAGCTGTTACACATATTTTCAAGATCAAGATTGCTTGATCTTTTACTTATCTTGCTTGATCAGACATCTTGATTAGATTGGATATCTTGCTTATATTTGAGACTCTATGTCAGGTATTTGGTTATGCTTATGACTAAACACACCAGTTTTACAGTGATTTCTGAGGTTTTATTAGTTGCTTAGAAATAAATGGTTGGTTGACTTTTATTTCATGCAAATGTAAAGCGACTATGACTATCACCATAAATATATGTGCATGACTAGTTCAGACCTAGTCCTCCTATGTAGCTTTGAAGATGATGAGATGGATGACCTAGTACATGGTCTACCTTTGGTTAGGATCATTAGGTTATCATGAGGCGATGTGTTTTTCTACCCTTAGGTAGGACCATATGACTACACAACCCTATGTAGTGATCTACCTATAAGTTCGGATCATGGGGGCTATTTGAGATCTACCATATGAGAGAGGTAGTATCCATTTCCACTTCAGAGATAGAATAGAGGCAAGGATAAGTAGGGATTGAGTACTTATGTTTAAAATGTAAAGTTTGATTTGTTAAATCATAATTTGATTGCAATATGTTGTCATAATTAGATGCAAGATTTTGGTTCCCCCACATACCAGTATAATTCATTATACTGACCGAAGATTTGTTTGTCATCATTTTAGGTTTATTAGAAAATGGATATTCCTTTAAAGTGACATTGAATGTATAAAGCCCAATAAATAATTGGAGGATTGTAGATAGATAGTTTCTTATCTAGGAAAAGTCCCTCAAATCCTATATTTTTCAAGGTATGTGAAAAGAAATTTTTTATCCTGTTTCAAGCTTAGTTGTGATAAAATTTATTAATTATTTTTTATTATTTGCAAAACCATTGATCCTATTTTGGGATAGAGGCTCTGACTTATTGGTCTTCCTCTATTGGGGGTTACCGGGAAGTGGGGTCGTTTCAATTGGTATCATAACAATGGTTTTTCATTTAATCTCTAATAATTATTAAATTTTACAAACTCTTTAGAACCCAAGGGAGTTATTAGAGGATTTTCCAATGATGGAGGTGTCTAGAAAAGGATCAAAATCTGAGGGTTGGAAATATTTTCCTCCACCCCGCTAGTAGGTCTATGAGGACTCCTGGATATTGTGTGACTGTCGGGCCGAAATCAAAGGATTTGACTCAAAGTAAGATACCTCTACGACTCTCTCTCATATGTCTTCTTCAATACTTAACCCTAATTCAAGTATAACTCTATGTGCTTAGGGTTTCTCTCTCTCCACACCCCTCATGTGTTTGGGATAAGGGTAATAAGGATTAAGGAATCCTCCACCAAATAATGAAAAGCATGTAACCAAGATGTCATGGACATAAGTTTTAATAGTTTAAGCGTAAAGTAAGGATTAGTTACATGCTTAGGTTTCATGGCGTGTGTTGTCATGCCCTCAGTAGAGCTTAGAAGTTAGCTAGACCTTCTTGTAGGAGGACTAGGAGGTTAGCTAGGCCTTGGAGGAAGAAGCCTCCAAGAAAAGGAAGAGACCTAGAGAATCCTCTAGGGATGATGCTAACCCAAACCCTAAGTGGTAGTTAGAGAAAGAGATGACAAGATGAGCTGGATACCTTAGTGTTCTATACCTTCAGGTACACATACATGCTTTACGTAAAGGTTTTAAGTACCCATGAGAAGCATGAGCTATGTGTGGTTGTTTGACCTAGTGCCTTTTGGTCACCCGACTTTGGGTGGTCGTGCCTGTCGAGGGTGAGGGATCATTCCCTCATTGAGGAGGTTAGTGGTGACCATATAGGAACCCTAATATATATATATATATATATATATATATATATATATATATATATATATATATGTATAAGTAAGAAAGGGGCACGTATAAGAGAGTGGCAGTGAGTGTTAGACCTAAGCCAGATAGGTTATGACTGATGGTTATGATATGAGCATTTAGAACTTTGGATAATCTTGGCCAAACATAGGTTTTGGATCATACGTTTCACCCAGGTAGGTGTGGACATGTATCCTTAAGAGCCTGACCCATCTTCTAAGAGAGAACCTCCAGTGATAAGATCAGTTGTAGGGTTATCTCTAGAGAGAGAGCAAGACCCCAAGGAAGAAGGTTGGAAACTTTAACTCTAAGACATGAGGAATTATGAGAAGTTGGGGATGATATGGCCCAAAATGGACAACCCTAAGTAGATGTATGTGGTTTCCTCATGAACAATCCTTAGAGGCTTGTCGTACCTTGGTTTCCTTTAGAAGAACCAAACCCTAGAAAGAGAAAGAGGGTTCTTGAACCAATGTACAGAGGTTATAGGTGCTTACCTTTTAGGTGTAGGAAGAGAGTTCCTTAGATCCTGAAGAGGTATGGTAATAAGTTGTGAGGTCTCACACCCAGTTAGTTATCCTTGTGTATGAATCTAAGGTGTTGTTTACGTGGAAGAATGGTAGGAAGTGTGTGCCATACCTTGTATATGTTTGGTTCGTGGTTGAACAAATGAGCATGCAGTTAGATATTTGATGCATAGGAAGTGAATCTGGGGTTCCTAGACTAAAGAGGGGAAGTAGTAGTACCTGGTACACCTGATGCTCATGAGGCTATTTGAGTTTCTAAGGATCTGGGTATGGCACCCCCTCATGAATAGAGCTAAAGGAAACCCCACTTGGACTAATGTATACATTTAAGGAACCATTCACATAGGTTGGTGACATATGCATGTGTGATATTGGTCCAATGTTGCGGAAAAGGAACAAGTATGACATACCAAGAAACTTAGCATGGCTTAGTAGGTTGTCTTATTGATAGCTACGTGCATAAGTAGTATGGTAGGGCTAAGCATGCACATGATGATGTGAACCTTGGAAGTAAGGATGTTTGTGACCTTTGTTACTATCAATAGATAGTTTTCTCCCATCTTGGGAAGGGACCTTTCTGTAGGGTAGGTACCAACTTTTATTTAGGTTCAAGTTAACCTAAAGAGGTCTCTATTAGGAGCTTGAGGAGCTAAGTGGAGAGATAGTATTAGCATGAATCTATAGACCCATGTGTGACAACCTCTCAGGGGCATGAGGATATGTTGCCATGGAGGTAGCTTGTATGGGGCAGACCGAGTTAGGTAGGTCACCATGATTCCTATGAGGGATGCAAAGTTTACCATGAATGCCCAAAGAAAGGATGGAGATTTGGGTAAGGATTCAAGGTTTAAATGTGCTATGATAGAATCCTAAGTCAATACTAAGGTCAAGTAGGGATAAGATCGATGGGAGTAGGAGTTGTATGTTCCCTGAATGAACAAGACCATAGGGTCAAGAGGTGACAACTACCTTTGCCTGAGGTCCATAGGTTAGGAGGTTGGCCACCTTCATGAGTTCATGGTGCCTAAGGGGTAAATGTGAGAGGAACTCCCTAGATGCATAAGGGTCAGATCACCCCAAAAGTACTGGCACCCTAGAGACCTTGAGGGAATGACTAAGGATTGAACACAATTGTGACAATGAGACCCAAAGTGTTTGAGAACGACCTTCCATGAATGTAAACCTGGAATCGAGATGTTCATGATGTGGAGGCATTTGATGTACGTTTCAAATTGGATTGGAAAGGGTAATGGCAATGTGTGATGCACCATCTCTACACATGGAATGGGATGAACTATGTATTTGGACTGCAGCCAAATGCATATTTCCTCTCATTACGAGTGTGAGAGATAGGACAAAATGCATGACATATGCTAAGGATGAAGGTGATATGAGTTGAAACATTTCTATGATGTTGGAGTATAGAGGAAGTAACACATCTTGTTGAGAGTATATTGGATAGGTGATATAAAGACATAAGGAGAACAAAGGTGATTTGAGGACGTACCTATCCAAGGTAGTTTGGAATCTATGAGTTATAAGTTTGGGTTTGATAACCGAGATTACGAGCTTAAAGTTTTCTTGACATAGATAGACCTAAACCCGAGACAAGGATGATGAATGGAGTATGAAGGTTTATGTCTTCACCATCTCCTAACACATAAGGAAGCTTATGTGGTAATAGATACTCTTACTCGAGGCACAACTCATGTATACATATGTCTTGTTTAGCCAGTAGAGAGGCTGGAAAAGGTTGTTAGGTGAACCCTAATTTGTTAGAAGATGAGACCTATATGGCTAACACCCAGATACAACCAGACCCTTTGGTCAAGTTGGTGGATACTCAGTTAGCCAGCCCGGAGCTTGATGAGATAGAAGGATGGTTGTAAGAACCTTAGATGCACCTCAAGAAAAGATGGTGGTGAAACCCACTACTAGAGTGTTTTAGGGTTTCTGAGGAGTCAACCTTGAGGAATCATGACATGCAGGAGCTCATGATTTTAATTACACCATACACCGTGGTACTACTAAGATAATTAAAGTTTGCAATAGTACTTTGAAGACCTAAGATGAAGAAGTAGATAGAGTTGCAAGTTACCAGTTGCCATACATGCTAGAGGGTGAAGGCTGAGCACTAGTAACCCAATGAGTGGCTATAGATATGAGGAGTCTCTAAAAGGGAATGGGAGTAGATCACCATGGACAATGTGATGGGTCTCCCCTGGACCAGGAGAGGTCATGAGGACATATGGGTTATGGTAGATCGCCTTACTAAGTTGACCTAATCCCTTACCTATGAGAGAGAAATGGCAGTTTGACAGCTCTGGTTGAACTATATATGAGAGAGAGATATTTTAACTACACCGTGATCGGAGTTTAAAGGTTTTTGAGTATGACCTCAAGTTCACTTCCATGTTGTGGAAGTAGGTGTAAGAAGAACTCAATGCTAGATTGAAGTTCAGTACAACATATCACCCGATTGATGGACAGTAAAAAAAGTATGATCCAGATTTTAGAGGGTCTAATGAGAGCATGTGTGCTCATTCAGGGTGATTCGTGGGAGCAGTTCCTGCCCCTAGTAGAGTTTTCTTGTTATGATAGCCACCATAGCTAGTATCGGGATGTATGAAGCTCTGTAAGGGAGGATGTGTCGTTCACCACTTCATTTGGGCGATGTCAGTGAGAGGACCTTGTGAAGGTTATAGAGACCACAATGTATGCATATGAAGTCTCTTTGATTAAGCAATGGTTGAGAAAGCCTAGGATCGATAGGAGTCGTGAGCTGATGTGAAGCAGACTGACATGCGGTTCATTGTGGGTGAATATGTGTTATGAAAACATGACCCCTCTAAGCTATAACTAAGAAAGTTTTGTCCCTGATATATGGGTCCATTTGAGATGGATTGGTGGATTTGCTTATGTTTAGCCTTACCCCTCAGGATAATATCATTTATGATGTGTTCCATGTGTTTGATCTAGAGCACTATGTGAGGTACCTGAGCCATGTGTTAAGCATTGAACCTATTAAACTCCAAGGGAGGCTAATTTACCCTAAGTCACCTATGAGGGTATGAGATATCAAGGTAAGAGAGAGATCATGAGTAAATAATAGAAGATGATAAAGGTTCTTTGGAAGCACCACAGAGCGGATGAAGCCACATGGGAGCCAATGATGGATATGGAAAAGTGTTATCATGAATTGTTTATATGTTTGGTAGAATTTTGAGGGAAAAATTCCTATAAGAGGGGAAGGATGTTACAGCCCTGATTTTTTGGGCTTGAATGGGTTGAAATGCAATTTTCCCAATAAATGTACGATTATGGAAATTGTATGATTTATGTGTATTGAAAGGATTTCCTTTGTAATATTTCTTTGTGAAGGTGTTTTCATGGATCACAGTAGGTTAATGAGTCCTATATGATTAAAAGAAAAAGTGGAAATCAAATAATGCATTATTAAGAAGGAAATTTTAGATAATGATGAAAATATAATAAATATGTTGAAAGTGGTATGATTGAATCATCATGGATGAGATTTTGAATCCATAAGGCTACTAATGCTAAAAGGAATCCAAATTAAGAATATAAAAGAATAGGAGTGAGAAAGTATGCATAAAATATGCCTTAATAAGTGATAACTTGGATATGAAGAAAAGTCTCTCATGCTTTCATATTTGAGTCCCAAACATGGCAAACAAGTAGATTAAGTCATTATGGACTTTCCTCTAAAATTTGGGACTAAATGGATAAACAGACTGGGAGATACGATTTTTTTAATATTTTTGAAATTGATTGGATAATTCCATGATCGTATTAAATGTCACAATTTCTGATTCAAATATGATTATTTGTTAATTAGATATTTGTGATGAGGGCCATTGATTTAGGATCCGACGATAGAGAACCCATCACCTTCCTCACGCCTGGTTAAGCAGGACGGGAATATTGCCCGACTTTGATCGAGATTGATTTCTCTTCCCACAAGGATAGGAAAACTATGTGAAGTTTCCCATTGTGTTCGCGAGACCAAGTTGGATCGAACAAACCTAGGTTTTACTCCCTTTTGGATGGAATCGCAGATTTTCCCAAATTCGTAGGACTCTTACCATATCCTTTCAGGACCAACCAGTATATAAGGGGGATGAGCAACCCCTTTGGGAGTACCCAAATGTTCGTGATCTACTTCTAAAACTTTTGATCCTCTTCCCTTTTCCCGATTTAATGCCGAGACCCATCCTTGGATCGATTTCTTCCCGAGTCCTACTGGGAGATATCCCCTTACCGTCCACCAGATACGGACCACCATCGGCCAATCTAAACCCACCAACGAGTTAGGCGGGTGGAGAAGAAGGAATGGTGCCTTTTCTTGTCACAATAGAGCACCACTACCGAGAGTCAACGTGGTTGACCATGGCCTAGAGAGGGAGTTCTTCGTGTCGTGAGGAAGAAGATGAGGAAGGGAGAAATACCAACTCTACCCCCGAGAGTGTGTTGAAGAGGAAAGGGAAAATATGTCTTTTAGCCCCATTTATAATCTTCACCTCGATGGGACGAGTGGTTGAGTTGGCCACAGGCCATTGGCTGCAGATTATCCGTGTGGAAAAGAGAGAAGTGGGCCATAGTGCTGAGGTGTCAGCACCCGATTGGTTTAAAGGTATGAAATTTAAAATAATTATAGAAATAATTTTGTAGCTCATATTTGGACAAGTTATATATGAAAATTTCTCAAGAGAACGCGAGGAATACACTAAAAATAGTTTTATAGGATGAATTTTATCGTAGTTCAAAAAGTGCTTAAAGTTGCTAACCTTAATGCTTAATAATGAGGAAAAACCCTAATTTGATGTTCTATGAAATTGAGATGACTAATATGGATAATCTATGAGTATATTAACCCGATGTTAATAAAAAGATGTTTTGATGTCTAAGTAGATGATCCATGTGCTTAATGACCTAATTTATGGATTGATATGTTAATATGCATTAATGGGCTTAGAAACCCTAATCTAGGTGTGAATGGTTTCTAATGAGACACATTTCAAGATCCTTTGTATAAAATGATATTAAGTTAATTCTAAGTCATTTTGAAGAAAAGAAGGTTTTAATATGAATAAGTGAGTAATTAAGGTTTTGCACCTAGAACTGTTGTTTTAGGGTTTTGTGGATATAAAAGATGAAAGTTGTAAATAGATCTATAGGAACCTTAATGAAACCCTAATTTAGATTATCAACCTTAGAAAGGTGCCCCAAGTCAATAAGGAGTTGTTTGGAATGTGATGGTAACAATTAGCCATTACATATATTTTTAGGATCAAGATTGCTTGATTGGTTGCTTATCTTACTTGATTGGACATCTTGATTGGATTGAATATCTTGCTTATATTTGAGACTCCATGTCAGGTATGTGGTTACTCTTATAACTAATCACTCTAGTTTCATGGTGATTTCCAATGTTTTATCAGTTTCTTAGAAATAACTACTTGGTTGACTTTGATTTCATGCAATTGTAAAGTGACTATGACTATCACCATAAATATTTGTGCATGACTAGTTCAGATCTTAGTCCTCCTCGGTAGCTTTGAAGATGATAAAATGGATGACCTAGTACATGGTCTACCCTTGGGGTAGGATCATCAGGTTATCATGAGCCGATGTTTTGGTCTACCCTTGGGTAGGACCATACGACTACACAACCCTATGTAGTGATCTACTTGTAACATAGGATCATGGGGGCTATATGTATAAAGGCCAATAAATAATTGGAGGATTGTAGATAGATAGTTTCTTATCTAGAAAAAATCCCTCAAATCCTAAATTTTTCAAGTTATGTGAAATGAATATTTTTCTCCTGTTTCAAGCTTAGTTGTGATAAAATTTATTAATTATTTTTTATTATTTGCAAAACCATTGATCCTATTTTGGGATACCGAATCTGACTTCTTGGTCTTCCTTAATTGAGAGTTACCGAGAAGTGGGGTCGTTACACTATCTCTAAAGCTCAAAATCCCAGTTCTTGTAAAGAAAGGGTGCACATGAGTTTGATTCCATATGACTCATCAATTGAATAAATCACGTATGCAATGTTGTATACCCATCCGGATGTCTTGTATGCCTTGTGCATGACGAGCAGATATCAGTCAGGTCTAGGTGATGCTCACTGGATAGCCATGAAGAACATACTCAAGTACTTGAAAAGAAGTAAAGATCATTTCTTGTTTTATGGCGGAGAAGAAGACTTGGTGGTAAAGGGTTACACTGATGCAAGCTTCTAGACTGATAAAGATGATTACATATCGCAATCGGGATCCATGTTCTATCTAAATAACAAAGTTGTATGTTGGAAGAGTTCCAAGTAAGAGAAAGTTGCCAATTCTAAAATTGAGGCCAAGTATATTTCTATGTCGAATGCAGCAAAGGAGGCTATATGGATCAAGAAGTTCATTTCTAAAGTTGGGTTCGTTCCAAGAATCAGCAACGTAATCGATCTATATTGTGACAACAATTGAGCTATTGCATAAGCTAAGGAACTCCGGTTGCATCAATAATCAAAGCATATACAAAGGCAGTTCCATCTCATACGAGAGATTGTATAGTGAGGAGATGTAAATATTTGCAGAGTACCAAATGAGAAAAATGTTGTTGATGTTGGTATGTATGCCCTGAGAGCCAATCGTGGGATGATTGGTGGGATACATTAAGATTGATTTGATAAACATAAAAGGCAAGCTTCCAATTCTTTCCGGTTCAGTCATATGAGATAGTGATAGAATAGATTGAATGTCTAGAGAATGACAGTACTCAATGACGTATGCTTTCAGGTTAAGGACATGAACAATGAGATCATACAGATGCTAAGAGTTTGTACATTCTTGTTATGTCCCTAGTCGGATGTCATTGTGGAAGGTAGATAGACAGCAATGACACACAAGACTAGATTATGGTGTTGGTTGATGACAGAATCTCATTAGTCATGATATAGAGATATCAAACCAAACACATAGGTCCTTGTTAGAGAACAAGTGTACCAGACAGACCCACTGTGAGTTTGACACATGAAACCATGATATGGTAGTCACAGTCAGTACTCACAGTGATGGTGGTGAGTGTGATTCTTTGACCTAAAATAACTACACTCAACACATGTCATTGGGCACACTTTGACATCATCAAATGCAGTCCTGAAACATGGGTTGTTATAAAGGTGATGATTGGGTGGCTTTGACACATGGGGCTTTTGAGGGGTGAGTGATATATATGGTATTTGTCCCTCCTGAGGGAGTTTGATATCCAAGGCCACTTGATGAGTAGGATTGAAATAGGCATGCGCACACATGTGAATCAGTATGTGATATTGATGTCATACATATCTCTTCCAATCTGCTCTGAGATCAAGAAAGTGAATGAATGTTGACAGGATGACTGTTCCATGCCTCGAGTTCATTCGGGATATCAGTGACAAAGGAATTATACATTCACTGTAACACCATTCATGAATTGTAGGATTGAAAGTTGTTCTCCAACTTTCTACTTTCACTTGGGTAGCACTGATGTGTGACTAGGCACCGCTCTTTGCTTGTGAAGTCATAAGTTTTATGGACTTTCACTGCCAACGTGAAATGGACCTGCAGGGTCACACACATAGGATTTAACCTGGAAGAGGAGTTTTGTCCAAAAACAATGTTTAGATTGATTACTAAAGGAGTTTAGTAGTTCAATTAAACACTCAATTAATTGATAGCTCAAAATCATAATGTTCAAGGTGTTGGACAGATTGATTAGAGTATCAGATTGATTGAAACTGCAATTAACTGATTCTGCATAATCTGCACTCCCAACCGATCAGCTCATGTGATGAACCAATCGGCTCAGCTTGGTGAACTGGTCAGTTCAGGTTGTGAGTCGATCAGCTCATGATCAGGGTGAAACGATTGCTTCAAGTGTTGAAACGATCGGTTTAACTGGTGCAACCGGGCAAGTTGGGAATGTAGGATTGGTGAGAATTTTCCTTTCATTTCACTTGCCCAATTTGATTGGAACAAGGATTGGTATTTGATACCAATTAGAAACAAAAGATAGAAAGTCAATCGGGAACTGATCAGGACCACGAACCGATCGGTTCAGAAATGAACCGACCGATTGAGGTGTCCCAACCGATCGATTGAGGTGTCAACCGACCAGCTCAGGTCCCCGACCGACCGTTTCAGTTGTGAAACGATCGGTTCAGGTTGTGAGTTGGTTGTTTTGTGGAAAATCTCAAACCCTTCTACTCATGCTTTTAGTCCCACATTGCCTGGGATGGAGAACCCTATCCCATGACCCTCCTATATATAGGGTTATTGGGGGCTTCTCAAAGTACAACTCAGTGTAACCAGTTGCTCTGTGAAGTTGTCGTTCTCTCTGGTTTTGGTAACCGAGAGAGTGCCCGAGTAAGTGCTACCCGATAAGGGAGGCACAGCAAGGGAAAGACAATTGCAGTTGCGACTGGTGGCAGGAGAGTGTGTTGGAGACTAGTACGTTGACAGGAGGGTGTGACTCCTTCCAATTCCTTGTGAGATAAGGAGATTGGAGTTCCAGGTGGTTCGTGTGGACTACTTTAGAGGCGGGAGGTTTCTGCCGCTCGGAGGACAACTGTCAATCCCGATAGTCCCGATGAGACCAGGAGTCGTCAGTCCTGGTGCGACCAGGAGCTGCACAGACACCGTCCAAGACCGGATGTGAAGACCGCGCAAGGCGTGAGGTATTGTCACCGAGCAAGCCTCAGGACAAGGTATGATTCCACAAACCATCCTTTCCTATTGTATACATGTTGACGTGTTTCCTTGTTCTGGGGGAGAAAATTTTTGTTTTCGTTGCCTTCTCTGCCTCCCCTAAAACCCAACAGTGGTATCAGAGCGACGTCAACTGCTCTATACTTTAGGGATTATCGATATGATCGATTTTGGTTTGTCGCCTTTATTTATTGCATACGATGCGAATAAAATTGGCTTTATGCATGTCCAATCCTAAATCCAAAAATCCCAAATTACATATATGATATGTATTATTAATGCACTCGATACACATCGCCCTTAAACGAATTTTGTGGTGAATGTATAGCGTGGTTGTGGCTAATAAACCCTATCTGTGTATGGTTGTATGTGGTTTCTTGCATCTCAGTCTTCGCACCGATCTTCCTTCTCCTATTCCTGATGTAACTCGAAATAATTCAAGATTTCTTTCCTACCTTTGCTCCCCTCGAATGTAACTCGAGGTTTCTCTTTTTACAATGTAAAATAGGATAGACTTTATTTCCTGTTATGTCAAAGAACAGAGGACATCGAGATGACAGCTGAAACGATTGGTTCAAGGTGTGAACCGATCGGTTGACGTTCCAGACGATCCGTTTAAGGAGTGAGCCGATCGGTTGATGACCAGTTCGAGGAGCGAGACGAGCGGGTGGCGGCCATGATGAGATGTACGACGACCAGGCGAACCGATCAGTTGGAGGAGCCAACCGATCTGCTGGTGGCACCCAGCCGACCAGCCTGATGGCGAGCCGATTAGTCATGTGATGAGTTGATCAAACCCAGAAAGGCAAAGCACAGAGTTCATCTTGTACAGGTTGCATGTGATGTAGACCTAGATGACTGTGATTCCTCTTGGCTCGAGGAATCACATTAGGATGGCCATAATCATCGCTTTTATCATTTTGCATGTTTTCTGTGGGATATAACATGTATATGATACGTACTATGTATTGTGGTGATTGGATATGTATATGTATATAAAAACCAAATCCCTCATTAAATATTAAGTTTTAGATGCCTTCCAAATGCGACACACGTGAAAAGCTTGATCGACCAAGTGTGGGCACGCCCTAGCATGGTGCACCGTCTATCTCGTGGAAGCGTGAAGGATGAATGTGTGGGTCTGACCTAGCAGGGTGCATATTCATCGTGTTTGCTTTGGGTCGGACTTAACAAGGTGATCTAGATGGGATCTAGTACCTTGAGGCATGGAGATGATCATGGCAAGGAGTTGCATATGACATCTTATCAAGAGTTGCATATGATGCAATTGGCAAGAGTTGCCTACCTGAGAGATCTATGTTGTGGGTGACAACCCTAGTTGGTCCATTGCTTAGAGGATTTCAGGATCTTGCCCACTAGAAGGTTGTACGCTGCAATCTTCTGAATTGATGGTGAGGGCTATCAATTTGAAGAAAAATAGTGGGAGCGATAATTAATTAAAGGCCTAATTATATCGTCAACTTTTCAAATCAATCAAACAAGTCAAAAAGAGTTTTGGACTAAAATTGCATATTTTCCTTTTGTAGTACAAATGGCAACAAACAACAATCACTTTTCTTTGTGATCGGTCCTTGAAAAGGACAAGCTAAATGGGACAAACTTCCACGACTGGTATAGGACATTGAGAATTGTTCTCACTCAAGAGTGAAAGCTCTATGTCCTGGATACTCCAATTCTAGAGGAACCTGCTCCTAATGCACCAAAGGCAGAAAGGGATGCTTACAAGAAGCATTTTGATTATGCCATTGATGCAAAGTGCTTGATGTTGTGTTCTATGAACCACGAGTTGCAGAGACAACAAGAGAACATGGGTGTTATTGAGATGATTCAACATCTTAGAAACATGTATGAAGATCAAGCACGGCAAGAGAGATACAATGTCTCAAGGGCACTGTTCAAGTGCGTCATGATAGAAGGAGATCTAGTTGGTCCTCACACACTCAAGATGATTGGGTATGTGGAGAACCTGCAAAGACTTGGATTTCCACTGAGCCAAGAGTTGGCTACTGACGTGATACTACAATCGTTGCCAGAATCCTACAGTCAGTTTGTGATGAACTACAACATGAACAACTTTGATAGGCCACTGTCAGAGTTGTTGGGCATGTTGAGGACAGCTGAGATACAGATGAAGAAGGACAAGCCTAATTCTATGATGGTGATCACGAGCAAGAAAGGTAAGTCCAAACGCAAGGGCAAGGGCAAAGCTAAGAAAGGTTGTGATGCTAGCCAGGAGCCCAAGTCGTCTTTAGCTCTCAAGGCCAAGGGAGGCGTGCCCAAGAAAGGAAATTTCCACCATTGTCAAAAGCCAGGACATTGGAAAAGGAATTGTCCTCTCTATCTGGAAGAACAAAAGAAGAAGGAGGCGACAGACGTCTCTACTTAAAGGTGTCATGAAAGTAAACTTGTAACACTTTTTGAGGTATATGATACCAAGATGTAAAGTGTAAAGCACTCAATAAATGGGGCAAGTGTTGCCGCCATAGATAGGTGTACTTTAGTTTATTTTCAGCCTATAAGGCATGTAATACAGTTATGAACTGTTATTTCATATTTTCCAATAGATAGAAACACTTTATTTTGCATATTGTATGACAATGATGGCAATCAATAAAGAGATGTTTCAATTTCTAAAGATATGATCTTTGTGGCAATGCCTTGTTTATCTTGTGGTATTTGATATGCATAAGATAAAAGGATACCTAAAAGTTATAGATAACTCAAACAATCAAATTAGCATCAATCATGAGAAATTCATTTCTAGTTTCCATGTGATGGATAAATCTAGACTCTTTTGGTTAGAGAACCAGTAAGAGACATGAATATCTTGGACATGATTAATCAATCTTCACTAATGGTAGTGGGAGAATGATTATCCTATTAGGTATAATACATGTGATGTATTTACATACCTATTGGAACAAATGCTAATACTTCAAATGGTGTTTAGAGAAATACCAATATGAATATCTTGAAGTGTTCAAGATTATTATAGATGAAGTACAAATTTGGTAAAGTGTTAATTCTTGATGAGATCAATGAATGAAATACTTGGACCAAATGTTTGAGATCCTTTTGAGTGATTATGATAGTGTGTCATAGTGAACTTATGATTAAGGCATGGTGATGTCTAAATCAAGAAGGAATCATACTCTAAGGAGTTAGAGAATGATTATCAAATAACTGAATTCTTCTTAATAAAAGAATACCCCACACTAATAAAGGACATTGAGAATCACAAGGAGTTGTGAATTCTTATATCCTTGACAGATACACCTCAATTATCTATGTGATGAGTTGTTCATGTGATGAGTCAACTATCTAGATGAATATGAGGAATCGAATTTTGAGTTATGGTTTATGACCATTACATCCTAAATGACATCCATGTGAACCATAAGGTATGACCTTGATGGTAGCACCCATTGAATAAAATCCATAAGTGCGAATAAGTCTTAAGTGTTAAGACACATGGATAACATTTTGAGAAGGATGATGCTTGTGGATTGCAACTTAATGACTAAGGCATTTGGCATATGGATACTAAAACTGCATTCCTGTGAGGAATAAAACAAGGATGTGTACGTGACACAACCTATAAGGTTTAGGAATCCACTAATGCAAATGAAGTCCATAAGTTACAATGGACTAATCAATGTGATTGATTAAGTACAAGCAACTCAGAATTGGATCTTTACTTTGATGATATAGTCAAAGGGTTTGACTGATATGTCAAAGATAAAGGAGGGATTTGTGATTTAGTGGGAGCGTGTTCACATTCCACATGTTGATGTGAAATGGAAATGTTCTAGAATGGAAATCCAAAAGTGGAAATTATCTTTAAGGAAGATAGAGATGTTTCCTATGTGATAGGAACAGAGATCTATAGAGATAGTTCTCGAAAACCTCTTAACCTGAAAAGAGAAAGCATACATTCGCAATCTGTACTGAAGGGTTCAGTATGCATAGATTCAGTGGGAGAAAACTTGTCCATGTTACATGGAGTTAGTATACCAAGGCCAAGTGTCCAATTCTTATGAATAATGGGAACACTATGAATAGATATGGTTCTATCAGGTATGTAATCATCCCATTATCTTGCATGTATCGACATGGCAAGAACAAAATGCATTCATCATCTTGTATGTAGGACATGTCAATATGATGTGCTCATCCTGATAACTCGTATGTGGGACATGACTAGTGGATGTATGTCTACTTCTAGTAAGGGTTACTGGAATACCTTGAGAACTTGATAAGTACTTGTGAAGTACTAGATCTATGGAGATAAGGAAGAGTTTGATGTAAAGAGTTACATTGATGCGAACTTCCAAAAGGACAGAAAATTAATCGCAAGTTATATATAAGATATATAAAAGTGAAAGTTTGTTGATAATTGGAAACGTTCCAATAAAGCCGTTTAAATGGAAATGCCGAGTATCCGTCTGTTAGAGAACAGCAGTGGATACTATATGGATCTGGAAGTTCATGAGATGAACTTATAGATATTCTGCTCATTGATGACAAGTATGGAATCCTTGATCATGCAATGTGGCTAAAGGTTAGCAAAGGAATACTAGATCACATATTATGGAAACTCCATCTCATACGTGTGACGTACAGCGAAGAGATGTGAGACATGCAATTTATATTGACTTTGGCAAGGTGTTGCCATTACTCACTATGTTCGCACTAGAGCACAGTAACATGTGGGACATGTTTGAAGATCACTATGAATATGATTCAAGGGTGATTGGCTCGCAGTGCAAGTGGGAGTGTGTTGGTATGTATGCCCTGAGAGCCAATCATGGGATGATTGGTGGGATACATTAAGATTGATTTGATAAACATCAAAGGCAAGCTTCCAATTCTTTCTGGTTCAGTCATATGAGATAGTGATAGAATAGATTGAATGTCTAGAGAATGATAGTACTCAATGACGTATGCTTTCAGGTTAAGGACCTGAACGATGAGATCATACAGATGCTAAGAGTTTGTACATTCTTGTTATATCCCTAGTCGGATGTCATTATGGAAGGTAGATAGACAGCAATGACACACAAGACTAGATTGTGGTGTTGGTTGATGACAAAATCTCATTAGTCATGATATAGAGATATCAAACCAAACACATAGGTACTTGTTAGAGAACAAGTGTATCGGACAAACCCACCGTGAGTTTGACACATGGAACCATGATATGGTAGTCACAGTCAGTACTCACAGTGATGGTGGTGAGTGTGATTCTTTAACCTGAAATCACTACACTCAACACATGTTGTTGGGCACACTTTGACACCATCAAACGCAGTCCTGAAACATGGATTGTTATAAAGGTGATGATTGGGTGGCTTTGACACATGGGGCTTTTGAGGGGTGAGTGATAGATATGGGATTTGTCCCTCCTGAGGGAGTTTGATATCCAAGGCCACTTGATGAGTAGGATTGAAATAGGCGTGCACACACATGTGTGAATCAGTATGTGATATTGATGTCATACATATCTCTTCCAATCTGCTCTGAGAACAAGAAAGTGAATGAACGTTGACAGGATGACTGTTCCATGCCTCGAGTTCATTCGGGATATCAGTGACAAAGGAATTATACATTCACTGTAACACCATTCACAGATTGTAGGATTGAAAGTTGTTCTCCAACTTTCTACTTTCACTTGGGTAGCATTGATGTGTGACTAGGCACCGCTCTTTGCTTGTGAAGTCATAAGTGTTATGGACTTTCACTGCCAACGTGAAATAGACCTACAGGGTCACACACATAGGATTTAACCTAGAAGAGGAGTTTTATCCACAAACAATGTTTAGATTGATTACTAAAGGAGTTTAGTAGTTCAATTAAACAATCAATTAATTGATAGATCAAAATCATAATGTTCAAGGTGTTGGACAGATTGATTAGAGTATCAGATTGATTGAAACTACAATTGACTGATTCTGCACAATCTGCACTCCCAACCAATCGGCTCATGTGATGAACCGATCGTCTCAG
Organism: Alisma plantago-aquatica; assembly: GCA_963693085.1. Lineage (NCBI taxonomy): Eukaryota > Viridiplantae > Streptophyta > Magnoliopsida > Alismatales > Alismataceae > Alisma > Alisma plantago-aquatica. Next base: position 796,394,219 of record OY856410.1, on the reverse strand, counting down.
CTTGGTGAACCGGTCGACTCAGGTTGTGAGTCAATCGGCTCATGATCAGGGTGAAATGATTTCTTCAAGTGTTGAAACGATCGGTTTAACTGGTGCAACCGGGCAAGTTGGGAAAGTAGGATTGGTGAGAATTTTCCTTTCGTTTCACTTGGCCAATTTGAATGGAACAAGGATTGGTATTTGATACCAATTAGAAACAAAAGATGGAAAGTCAATCGGGAACTGATCAGGACCACGAACCAGCCGGTTCAGAAATGAACCGACCGGTTGAGGTGTCCCAACCGATCGGTTGAGGTGTCAACTGACCGGATCAGGTCCCCAACCGACCATTTTAGTTGTGAAACGATCAGTTCAGGTTGCGAGTTGGTTGTTTTGTGGAAAATATCAAACCCTTCTACTCCTGGTTTTAGTCCCGCATTTCCTGGGATGGAGAACCCTATCCCATGACCCTCCTATATATATAGGGGTATTGGGGGCTTCTCAAAGTACAACTCAGTGCAACCAGTTGCTTTGTGAAGTTGTCGTTCTCTCTGGTTTTGGTAACCGAGAGAGAGCCCGAGCAAGTGCTACCCGATAAGGGAGGCACAACAAGGGAAAGACAACTACAGTTGCGACTGGTGGTAGGAGAGTGTGTTGGCGACTAGTACACTGACAAGAGGGTGTGACTCCTTCCAATTCCTTGTGAGACAAGGAGATTGGAGTTCCAGGTGGTCCGTGTGGACTACTTCAGAGGCGGGAGGTTTCTGCTGCTCAGAGGACAACTGTCAATCCCGACAGTCCCGGTGAGACCAGGAGTCGTCAGTCCCGGTGCGACCAGGAGCTGCACAGACACCGTCCAAGACCGGAGGTGAAGACCGCGCAAGGTGGGAGGTATTGTTGCTGAGCAAGCCTCGGGACAAGGTATGATTCCACAAACCATCCTTTCCTATTGTATAGACGTTGACGCATTTCCTTGTTCTGGGTTTGGGGGAGAAAATTTTTGTTTCCGCTTCCTTCTCTGCCTCCCCTAAAACCCAACAGTTGATCCCCTGATAAAGGCACTTTCATAGTAGAACCATGACACACATGTCAGATCACTTGGAATATGATTTGTAGGTGATTGGGTCTAAGTACAAGTAGGAGTCTATTGGTATGTATTCCCATAGAGCCAATCATATGGTGATTGTGATGGCATAATGTATAAATGATTTGATTGTTAATAAAAGACAAACTTCCAATTTATTATGATTTATTCAGTTATGAGATAATGAGGTAAAATGATAAATGTCTAGAGGATGATATTACTCAATGACATATGTTTTAAGTACATGACTTGGAGAATGAGATGATATGGATGTTAAGGGTATACACTCTCATTATGTCCCTAGTCAGATCATATTGTGGAAGGCTGATAAACAACAATAACCCATAAGACTAGAGTATTTGTTGGTCGATGACTAAATCTCATTAGTCATGATATGGCGATATCAAACCAAGCACACATGTTAAAGAATAGTGTATCAGATAGACCCAACATGAGAGTAACACATTTAAACTAGTGTTATGGTGGTCAAAGTTGCTCTCATAATGATGGTGGTGAATTTCATTCTTAAACCTAAAGTCATTAGACTCATCACATGTCGTTCGGTATACTTTGACATCATCAAATGTAATCTTGAATAAGGATTATCATAAAGGTGATAATTGGGTGACTATGACACATGGGGACTGACTGTGAGTGATGTAGATGGGATTTTTCCCTCCTATGGGAGTATGATATCCTAGGCCACTTGAGTTAGCGAGACTGAGAAATCTATGACCATGTACATGTGAGACAATATATGATATTGAGCTTAAACATATCTCATACAGTCTGCTACAGCAAGAAACATAGATTCAATGTTGAAGAGGATGACAGATCCATGCCTTGAGTTCAATCTAGACATCAGTGACAAAGGAATTATACAAACACTACAACACCAAGAACAGATTGTAAGTTGAAGTTTGTCCCCAACTTTTCATTTACTTGGGTAGCAATGATGACTAGGCACTGATATTTTATTGTGATGTCATAATTGGTTATGGTCATTCACTGCCATATAAAATGGGACTATAGGGTCACACACATGAGATATGACTTAGAATATGAGTTTGATCTTTAATGATGATTGGATTGATTACTAAAGAGTTTAGATATTCAATTCAAGCAACAAATCCATTGACTGGATTCCCAACCAGTTGGATCATGTAATGAAAAGGTCGGTTGGAGAGTCAGATTGATTGTGTATTGTTTTGGTTGAGTTTTGCATGATCTGGGTGCCAACCTACCTGTTACAACCCCAAATTTTGGGTTCTTTTAGTGAGAAATCTAATTTCTCCTATTAAAGATATTTGAACAAATAATGATATATTTTGTTTGCAATAAAGGGATTTTGTTTACAATAGCCTTGATGATTGTATTGTGGGCTTTATTGGCTATTGGGCCCAAATAACAAGAAAATTCAATTAGTAAATGAATAATTGAATATTTGAGAAAAGAATGAAATAGAAACCTCTACAAGACAAAATGATGTAATACAAAGATGGATTTCATGCCTCTTGGGTTCCTTGGGTTCCAAGGAGTCCAAAGTTGCAAACATAATGCAAAAAGAAAAGAAAAGATCAATTTAATATTTCTTTATTAAGAAAGAAATTGAAAATAATGTTAAAATATGGGAAACAAGTGAAAAGAGGTATAATTGAGTTATCCTTGGTGGAATTTTGTATCCCAAGGATTCCTAATGTTAAATGGAATGGCAATGAGGAAAATAAAAAGAAAGAAAAAGAGAAATCCTCAAAAAGAGATATTTTAATAAGAAATAAACAAGATAATGTGAAATAATGCATATTGATGCATCTAGAAGGATAATAAGTATCCTAATGAAGGAATTTCGAAATCTTGGAGTATATTGTGGTGCAAGGAGCCCCAATGAAGAAAGAGGAAGAAAGAGAAAATACCAATAATAGAAAATAAGAAGATAATATGATGATTAATGAATGAATTTTGTGTTATTATTAAAAGGGTGGTATTTTCTATTAAAAGAAAGCATGATTTCGTGACAAATAATTAAAAGGCAAATACTAAGAGGATAAAGGAGATGATTTTCGATATTCTAATATCTAAAGAATAATGAGTATTAGAAGAGAGAGAAAGAGACTTGTTTCTCATTGAAGGAATAGGATTCCTAATAGGAGAGGACTTGTTTCCTCTTAGATGGTCATCTTAGGGCGAGGATTCCCTCCCCTATATAAGGGGGTAGAGCCTCTAGCTCAAGTTCAAGAGGAACCTCACGTATCTCTCTCTTCCCCATCTTCTTCATCTTTATTTCATTCAAAACCCTAACACAATAAAGCAATGTGATCCTGGCTCAACGTGGAGACCAAGTGGGGTTGCGAAGGAAGTTGGATATGCCCCGATGTCAGAGCAAGCTCTAGCTAGCATTGCTACGCCCTAAACAACGCACTATAGTAGCATCACGGTTGCACATGGCGGCTGCAATTGCGGATAAAACCCTGCCAATCCTGGCCATCTCGGCTGAGTTTTAAGGGTTCCCTGGGTGCGCCCAGGTACGGCGGAGGTAGGGAAGTGGTTGGCGTGGAGCTTCTGTTGGTATGTATGCCCTGAGAGCCAATCATGGGATGATTGATGGGATACATTAAGATTGATTTGATAAACATCAAAGGCAAGCTTCCAATTCTTTCCGATTCAGTCATATGAGATAGTGATAGAACAGATTGAATGTCTAGAGAATGACAGTACTCAATGACGTATGCTTTCAGGTTAAGGACCTGAATGATGAGATCATACAGATGCTAAGAGTTTGTACATTCTTATTATGTCCCTAGTCGGATGTCATTTTGGAAGGTAGATAGACAACAATGACATACAAGACTAGATTGTGGTGTTGGTTGATGACAGAATCTCATTAGTCATGATATAGAGATATCAAGCCAAACACATTAGTACTTGTTAGAGAACAAGTGTACCGGACAGACCCACCGTGAGTTTGACACATGGAACCATGACATGGTAGTCACAGTTTGTACTCACAATGATGGTGGTGAGTGTGATTCTTTGACCTGAAATTACTACACTCAACACATGACGTTGGGCACACTTTGACATCATCAAACGCAGTCCTGAAACATGGGTTGTTATAAAGGTGATGATTGGGTGGCTTTGACACATGGGGCTTTTGAGGGGTGAGTGATAGATATGTGGGATTTGTCCCTCGTGAGGGAGTTTGATATCCATGGCCACTTGATGAGTAGGATTGAGAAAGGCATGCACGCATGTGTGAATTAGTATTGATATTGATGTCATACATATCTCTTCCAATCTACTCTGAGATCAAGAAAGTGAATGAACGTTGACAGGATGACTGTTCCATGCCTCGAGTTCATTCGGGATATCAGTGACAAAGGAATTATACATTCACTATAACACCATTCACGGATTGTAGGATTGAAAGTTGTTCTCCAACTTTCTTTTTCACTTGGGTAGCACTGATGTGTGACTAGGCACCGCTCTTTGCTTGTGAAGTCATAAGTGTTATGGACTTTCACTGCCAACGTGAAATGGACCTGCAGGGTCACACACATAGGATTTAACCTGGAAGAGGAGTTTTGTCCACAAACAATGTTTAGATTGATTACTAAAGGAGTTTAGTAGTTCAATTAAACACTCAATCAATTGATAGCTCAGTATCATAATGTTCAAGGTGTTAGACTGATTGATTAGAGTATCAGATTGATTGAAACTGCAATTGACTGATTCTGCACAATATGCACTCCCAACCGATCGGCTCATGTGATGAACCGATCGACTGAGCTTGGTGAACCGATTGACTCAGGTGGTGAGTCGATCGGCTCATGGACAGGGTGAAATGATTGGTTCAAGTATTGAAATGATCGGTTCAACTGGTCCAACCGAGCAAGTTGGGAAAATCAGATTGGTGAGAAATTTCTTTTCGTTTCACTTGCCCAATTTGATTGGAACAAGGATTGGTATTTGGTACCAATTAAAAACAAAAGAAGAAAAGTCAACTGGGAACTGATCAGGACCACGAACCGACCGGTTCAGAAGTGAACAGACCGTTTCATGGGTCCCAACCGATCGGTTGAGGTGTTAACCGACCGGCTCAGGTCCCCAACCGACCGTTTCATAAATGAAACGATCGGTTCAGGTTGCGCAGTTGGTTGTTTTTGTGGAAAATCTCGAACCCTTCTACTCCTTCTTTAGTCCCACATTGCCTGGGATAGAGAACCCTATCCCATGACCCTCCTATATATAGGGGTACTGGGGGCTTCTCAAAGAACAACTCAGTACAACCAGTTGCTCTGTAAAGTTGTCGTTCTCTCTGGTTTTGGTAACCGAGAGAGCCCGAGCAAGTGCTACCCGATAAGGGAGGCACAACAAGGGAAAGACAACTATAGAAAGTGACTGGTGGCAGGAGAGTGTGTCAGTGACTAGCACACTGACAGGAGGGTGCGACTCCTTCCAATTCCTTGTGAGACAAGGAGATTGGAGTTCCAGGCGGTCCGTGTGGACTACTTTAGAGGCGGGAGATTTCTGCCGCTCGGAGGACAACTGTCAATCCCGATTGTCCCGGTGAGACCAGGAGTCGACAATCCTGGTGTGACCAGGAGCTGCACAGACACCATCCAAGACCGGAGGTGAAGACCGCGCAAGCCACGAGTTATTGTCTCCGAGCAAGCCTCGGGACAAGGTATGATTCCACAAACCATCCTTTCCTATTGTATAGACGTTGACGCATTTCCTTGTTCTGGGTTTGGGGAGGAGAAAAGTTTTGTTTCTGCTGCCTTCTCTGCCTCCCATAAAACCCAACAGCTTCGGACCTTGGAGAGGGAGGAGCAGCCCTACAAAGAGCCACCCTCGGTGGCCATTGCTGGTGGTCGAAGGTAGGAGATGAACCATGGGTGTTTGATGCTTCTGCCCCTCCACGGGCTGAAGAAGTAGTTCACTTAACCAAGGGTAAATGTGTAATTGCGTTATGTTTGCAATCGACCAACGTTGCATGGAAATTGATGACGTGTCATCCTCTGATTGGCCCAAAGTTAGTAACTTTGCAAAAATCATATCTCATAAATTGTAGCTCGGATAAATACGAATAATATATGTACTTTGATCAGGAGAACAAGAGGAATCGAATAAAAATGATATTAAAGATTGATTCCGTTCCTAATAGCAAAAGTAGAATAAGTTGATGAAAAGTGCATTAAAGTTAAGTTAAAAACTCTATTTGTGATTAAAGGTTGAATCTAGTATGCTTAATGGGTTAATTGAAGTAATAATAACCTGTTGAATGATAATGCTAGATTCGAACCTGATCTAGATGTAAAATTGCATGATTTAGGGTTTTTACCCCATATGAGAATGATTAAGCATTTGGAAACCCTAATTTAGGGTAAAAGAGGATAAGATCATATTAAATTTGAAAATTGTGAAAATATGTTGTTAAATGATGGTTCCAAGTTATTTGAATATAAAAGTTCCTAATTGTGGGTAAATACCCTTAATATAATAATTAGGGTTTTCCAATGAATAAAAGGTGGATTTAATGATATATAGAGTTCATTTGTGAATTCGACCATAATAAACTATGAATTGACGATAAATGTGTATAATGATCTTGTCATGGATTAAAAGGATAAAAATACTAGCTTTAATGTAAAAGAGGCTTAATGAATGTTTAATTGTTCCTTAAATCCAAAATTTAGTGTTTGTAAGTAATTGAATAGAAATAGGGTTTTAAAATAGTAAATGAAGTGAATCCCTAAATTCCCAGGGAATCCTAAAATTGGAATAGAAATCCTAAGGAATATGATGATATTGGATAAATATTAATAAAAGGAAATTTGTATATTTATTTCAGGATTCTGTGCATAATTGGTTGCTTGATTGGGATTTCTCTGTTCTGGTTAATTCTGTCTCAAATCTGCAATCAAAGGTATGTTGTTACGCTTATGAATAATCGCTTTAGTTTCACGGTGATTTCCGAACGTTTTATCAGTTTCTTGAAATTAACTGTTGGATGCCTTTTATTTCATGAAACTATAAAGTGACCATGATTATCACCATGGATATATATAGTTGGCTTAGATCTGAATCCACCTCTATGGCTTGTAAAGGCTAAAAGGGGTAACCTAGAGTAAGGTCTAGGTTATCGTGGGTTAGAAATTGGGCTACCAAGTGTAGTGCCATGAGACCCTTTAGCATGCCATGAGTTAAGGAGTGGGCTACTTACGGGTAGTGCCATGTGACTCAACCCTAGAAACTGGTTCACCTATAGGTGGGACCATGAGGGGTTTAATGGGGATCTACTATAAGGAAAGTAGCATCCAGGTCCACTGTAGGGACAGTGCAGAGGACAGGGAATGCATGGATCGCGCAGTTATACTTAAAACGTAAAATTGTTTGTTAAATGGTAATTGGCTGCAATACATTGTTATGAATAATTGCACGATTATTGTTTCCCCCACATACCAGCTTCGGATGACTGCTGTTTTGTTTGTCGGTGATTTAGGTACAAAATCCCAAAAGGACAAACAGTAAAGTGACATATTGTGAATTCACGAATCAAAGAACAAGGAGGTAATAGTTAGATTAGTTCCAGTGCAGATAGAGGTTTAGAAATCCAATCTTTCAAAAAGGTATGCAAAAGTTTATTTTCTTACTGCTTTCCAGTTTAGTTAGTAGAATTTAATAATTGTTCTTGGTTAAATGACAAACCTTTGATCCGGAAATTATGTGTGCGGCTTCGACCTCTCGGTCTCCCTTAATTGGGGGTTATCGGGAGGTGGGGTCATAACATTTGGTATTAGAGCATAGGCTCCTCACTTAACCATTAATAATTATTAAATGTTACAAACTCCATGGAACCCAAGGGAGTTATTAGAGGATTATACGAAAGACGGAGGTGTCTAGAAAAGGATCACGATCAGGGGCTGGCAATATTTTCCTCCACACCGCTAGTCAGAATACGAGGACTCCTGGATCTGTGTGACTGCCTGGCCAAAGTATTAGGGTATGAATAAAAATAAGATACCTTTAGGACTTTCTCATCTTATTCATCCCTTCTCAACACAAATTCTGTTAAGGACCTTAAGGATTAGGGTTTTCTCTCTTTTCCTCACCCTCTTGAGGTATGGGTATGGTTGATAAGGTTTAAGGAATCCTCCACCAAATTAAATGAAAAGCATGTAAATAAGATGTCATGGACATAAGCTTAATAGATTAAGCGTAAACCAAAGGATAGATACATGCTTAGGTCGTATGACATAAGTTGTCATGCCCTCATAAGAGACCTGAGGCTAGACCTTCTTGTCAGGAGGATAAATAAAGAGAGTTAGTCCTGGAGGTAGAGACCTCCATTATAAGTAGAGACTTGGCACATCCTCTGAGGATGATGTTAACCCTAACCCTAAGTGAAGGTTAGAGAGAGAGATGGCATGATAAGTTAGACCAAGTGTTTGGATGGACATGCCTTAGATGACGTATGAGCCATGAGAGGTTGGATGACCTAGTACCTCTGGCGACCCAACCCTAGGAAGGGTCGTGCATGTTAGAGTGAAGCATAGCTCCTTCATTGATGAGGTTAGAGAAGAACCTATGGAAACCCCATGAGATTATATGGGCATAATAGGCACCTAGAATCTATCAGTAGTGCCAGCAATAGGTTCAAACCCTAGCTGGGAGAGTTTGATGGATAGCTTATGTGATAAGCATAAAGGGCTATGGATAACCTTGAGTGAACATAAGTTTGAACATAGGATTCACCATGTAGAGCCATGTTTGTGAGCTTGATCCTTCATGGAGAGAGGACCTCTAATAGCAAGGTTGGATGTGGAGTTAGCTTTAGAGAGAGAAAGCAGGACTCATGCAAGAAGGATGGAAGCCTAGACTCCGAGACATGAGGAATAGTGGTGAGTTGAGGATGATGCAACCTATGTGGATGATGGTGGTTGCCTCATGCTTGATTCCTGAAGGCTGGTGATATCTTGGTTGTCTTTAGAGGAACCAAACCCTAGAGAGAGGATGAGGCTTCTGGCACCTATGTGCCTATGGTATAAGTGTTTACCTTTTTACAAAGGATGAAGAAGTTCTGTATACCCTGGAGAGGTTTAGTGATAGGTTGTGGGGCCTTATGCCTTGTTGGTTGTCCTTAAGGAGGACTTGACTCTGAAGTGTTGCTCGAGTAAAAGGATGATAGGAAGTGCATGTCCTTCCTTTTACATGCCTGATTCGTGGTTAATAGATTGAGCATGTAGTTGGTCATCAACATGTGAACCTAGGGTTCCTAGGTATAAGAGGGGAAGTGGTATACCTAATGCTCATGACGAGAATTAAGTTGCAATAGTTTCGAGCATGGTACTCCTCATGTATAGAGGAAAAGGGAAGTCCCTTAAGTTTAAGGTATGTTTGATGAACCCCTCACAGCTAAGTTGATGACAAGGGAAGGTATGATCTTGATCCAATGCTGAGGGATGAGAACAAGTATGACCTAGCATGGTTGGTCAGTGGTCCGCTTGTGCCTTAGTAGTTGTTGGGTTAAGCATGCTCATATGGATGTAAAACCTAAGGATATTTGTGACCTTGTTGTCAAGAGTTGTAGTTTCCTCCCATCCTGGGAGAGGGACCCTTTTGTAGGGTGTATACCAGTTTTGTTGGTTTAGGGTAACCTAAAGAGGTCTCATAGTATCTTGAGAAGCTAAGCGAATAGTACATGGTATGAGGATGAACCTCTAGACCCATAGATAACCATCTCTAAGTGCATATGGATGTGTTACCATGGAGGTAACCGGTGGGGGGCTTGACCAAGGTAGGCATGTTTCCATGATCCCTATGAAAGGAAGAAAGTCAGCCCATGAATGAGAGAGATGATGAAGGCTTGGGTAAGGTTCTAAGTTGAACATGTACTATAAGAGAATCCTAAGTCTATCCTAGGGTCAGGTAGGGATAAGACCAATGGAAGTAGGAGTTGCCTAATTCCCTAGTTGCACATGACCATAGGGTCGGGAGGTAACAACTATCATTATCTGAGGGCCATGGGTTAGGAGATTGATCACCTTCATGAACTCATGGGACCCAAAGGGTAGATGAGTAGGGCACTCTCTAGATGCATAAGGGAAGAGGGATGACCCCAAAAGTGTCGGCACCCTATAGAACTAGAGGTGATGACCAAGGAATATGTGTGGACCCAAGTAGGTTCGAGACCAGTTTTCCATGGAAGTAACTTTGATATCAAGATGATTGTGAGGTAGAGACATAGGTGGCACATCTCAACTTTGATTTAAAGGTGTACTGGCAAGGTGGGATGTACCATTTCTACTATTGGAACAGGAAGAACTTTGTATTTGGACTACAGCCAAATGCTTATTTCCTCTTGTTATGGGAGTGAGAGATAGGGCAGTACGCATGCCATACACCAAGGATAAAAGATGATGTGAGTTGGAATGTTGCCACGAGATATGGGGATAGAGAAGATAACATACCCTGGTAAAGTGAATGATACATGGATGGTTTGCAAACACTAAGAGGAATGAGGTAGTCACCTTATGAGGATGTTTTAATCATGAGATATGAGTCATGCATGGTTGAGTTTGATCACCAAGAAGATGAGCTCAAAGTGTTCTCAATAAAGATAGACTTAGAGTTTGAGTTTGAGATGATAAGTGAAATACATGGAAGTGTATGTCTTCAATGTTACCTAATACCTAAGGATGTGAAGTGGTAATCAATGCTCTTGTTAAAATATAGATGCCTAGTTTAGCTAGAGGCTAGAGGAAGTAGAAGTTGCTAGGCTAACCCTAAGATCGAGAAAGAAGATATGTTTGGCTAACACTCAGATGTAATGAGATATGTTGAAAAATTAATGGTTTTTTGGCTAGCCAGCCTAGGCCTTGATGCAATGAAAGGATGGTTGTAGAACCTCATATGCACTTCTTTGGAAAGGAAGGTGATGACACCCCGACTAGAGTGGTTTAGGGTTTCTGAGGAATCGATCTTAAGGAATCATGACAATACATGAGATCATGATTGAAGATCACCACACACCGTGATACTTCAAAGATAGTAAATGACAATAGCACTTTCGATGCTTAAGATGAAGTTGTATGTGGCATGTGGCCATGCAAGCGGGAGGTGAGGGACGAATATCAGTAACCCAGTGCATTGATATAAAGGATAAAGAATCCCCAAAAGGGAAAGCGAGTTCATCACTATGGATGTTGTAAGTCTACCCTGGACCAGGAAAGGTCGAGAGGCAATATGGGTTATGGTTAATTGCCTTACCTAGATGACATGAGAAACAAAGAGTACTGTCAAGGGACAAATCGGGTTGAACTACATATAAGAGAGATTGTTCAACTACACCATGAGGTGAGTACAAAAGTTCTTGAGTATAACCTAAAGGTTCACTTCTGTGAGGTGGAAGTAGAAACATGAAGAACCCTACGTTAGTACAGTTTATCACCCCTAACTAATGGTTAGTATGATCCAGACTAAAGAGTCTGATGAGGGCATATGTGCTCGTTTAGGGTGATAGCTAGAGACAGTTCTTGTCCTATGAAAGATGTGATGATGACCACCATAGCCAGTATCGGGATTTAAAGAACCTTTGTGAGGGGGGTTGTGTCGGTCACCACTCCAGTAAGGTGATGTTGGTGAAAGGACCATGTGATGGTTAGAAAAGGATCACAGTGCATGTAGATGAAGTCGCTTTGATTGTCCAAGGGCTGGAAGGAGCCTAGAGACGACAGAAGTCATGAGAGGATGCAAAGTAGACTGACATGTAGTTCACTATGGGAGAATATGTGACATGAAAACCTGATCCCTCTAAGTTATAGCTAAGGGAGCTGAGTCCCCGATACATGGGTTCTTTTGACATGGTTTGGTGGAGAAGGTTTTGGTTGACCTTACCCCTCAGGATAAAGTAATGTGTGACAAGATCCAGGTGTCCAATTTAGAGCACTATGTGAGGTACCCAGACCATGTGTTGAGAAATGAACCTAGTGAGCCCAAGGAATGCTAAAATGGCCTGAGTCACCTTGTAGTTTATAGACGCCTGGATGAAAGAACTCAGAGAAAAAAATATGTGATGATAAAGGTTCTTTGGAAGTGCCATGAGTAAGGTGAATCCACATAGAGGCCAATGATGGACATGGAATAGTCTTATCTTGAATTGTTTATTTGCTTGATAGAATTTTGAGGACAAAATTCCTATAAGAGGGGAAGGATGTTACAACCCCAAATTTTGGGTTCTTTTAGTGAGAAATGTAATTTCTCCTATTGAAGATATTTGAACAAATAATGATATAATTTGTTTGGAATAAAAGGATTTCATTTACAATGGCCTGATGAATGTATTGTGGGCTTTATTGGCTATTGGGCCCAAATAACAAGAAAATTCAATTAGTAAGTGAATAATTGAATATTTGAGAAAAAATTAAATAGAAACCTCTAGAAGGAAAAATGATGTAATCCAAAGATGGATTTCATGCATCTTGGGTTCCTTGGGTTCCAAGGAGTCCAAAGTTGCAAAGATAATGCAAAAAGAAAAGAAAAGATCAATTTAATATTTCTTTATTAAGAAATGGATGTGCATCAAGCTTGACCTCGCCAAAGCTTTTGATAGAATGAATTGGAGCTTTGTAAAAGATACTTTGGTAAAAACTGGAATCCCTGATAAAATTATCAAGATTATCATGAAGATTATCACTGTTGGGGAATCTTCTATCCTCTGGGAGGGTCAACTGTTGTCGCCATTCAAAGCCACACATGGTGTTCGCCAGGGCGATCCCATAAGCCCTTATTTGTTCATTCTTTGTATGGAGTGACTCTCTCAAGCTATCACCAATGAAGTAAGGACTGGTTCCTGGAGGCCGATCCAACTCACCCGGGGAGGAACGTCGGTGTCGCACGTCTGCTTTGCGGATGACATTCTACTCTTTGCAGAAGCGTCTGTCAACCAGGCTCGTAGTATCAATAAGGTCTTGAAAGCTTTCTCTAGTGTCTCAGGACAAATCGTCTCCAGAGCAAAGTCCAAGTGTTATTTCTCTAGCAATGTTACTAACAATGTACGCAAGCAGGTGAGTGACAAGTTGGGTTTCCCATGGACCTCTGACCTTGGAAAATACCTCGGGATCCCTGTCCTTCATAATAGAGTTAACAAGGAAACGCATAGCCACATTACAACCCTTGTCAAGAACCGTCTCTATGGGTGGGCGATGCGTCACCTTTCTATGGTTGGCCGCATCACTTTAGCCAAGAGCACTCTCCAGGCTTTGCCTACTTATACCATGCAGGCTGTGAAGATTTCACCAGCACTCTGTGATGACATTAATAAACATATCCGCACCTTCCTCTGGGCTGGTTCAGGCGACAGGAAAGCCTCCTTGGTTGCGTGGAGGAAGATCACAGCGCCCAAAGATAAAGGAGGTCTCGGTATCAAGGATGCCAGAGACTAGAATATGTCTCTAATGATGAAGAACATATGGTCCTTCCTCAATGACCATGATAAACCCTGGGTTACAATTCTCAAAGAAAAGTACATGTCCAATGGAAGAATTCTGAAGAAGCCTGGCTCGCCTACCTGGCGCTTCATAAAAAGAAAGCTAGCTGATATCCATCCACTTTGTGGGAAGATTATCAATAATGGCCTATCTACCAATGTGTGACACGATAAATGGCTGAATAATCATTCGATCACCGACATTGTTCCCAATTGGAACATTCCTCCCTCTTTGGAGACTCTGCAAGCAGGTTCGATGACCCTTGACAATGGTGAATGGGATTGGGGATTCATCCAGGCTTTCCTACCAAGGCAGACGTGGGATATGATCGCAACCATCCCGCCTCCCTGTCCTCATGGTGGCGAGGATCAATGGTCTTGGCCTCTGGAGACTTCCGGTGAGCTGAGCAGCCGATCAACCTACCAGTTTATACGATCTACTGCTGAATGCCATTCACCCGACAACTGGAATCTGATTTGGAAAGCAAGAATCTCGGAACGAATCCGTCTCTTCCTCTGGTTGTTGCTACATAAAGCCTTTCTTACAAACATAGAAAGGGTTCGCCGCCATATGGACGTAGATCCCCTCTGTCCGATGTGCAATAATGCTGATGAGACTCTTCTTCATGCCCTACGTGACTGCCCACAATGCAAGCAGACCTGGAAGAAGCTTGTTGTGGATATTTCACATTTTGACTTATCTGAAAATGATTGGATATTTTTCTGTATCTCTTCGTCATCACGCGACACTCCGGATGCGCCTGTCTTTGCGGTTACTTGCTGGCACAATTGGACCCTGAGGAACAAATTCATCCATGAACATGTCGTTGTCCCGCTTGCTAGTCGGGTCAAGTTCATTCAAGAACGTTCCCTTTCTATTCAGAAAGCGGGGGCCATCCAGAACCAACCTAGAATACCAAGAGAGATCGTTGCTATCCTGCCGCATAGGTACATGGCAATGGTCGATGCATCATACCAGACTCACTCTAGTCACTCTGGGCTTGGCGTCTTCATATGTGACCCTATGGGACAGCACACCCTCTTTGCAGGTCTTCCCTTGGTAAGTTGATCTAGCTTAGAAGTTGAGGTCCACGCGATCCTTCATTTTGTGCACATCTGTACCTCGAAGAACATAGAAGACTATTTCATCCTATCAGACTCCCAACTGGCCATAGCTTGCCTGACAGGAAGTAGAAAAGGTGAAGGCAGATTTATACCCCTGATCCGGAGGTACCGGGATCTCAGAAGACAGGATTGGGGCAAGCTTGTTTTCATTCCTAGCAATCATAATGCAATTGCGGATAGCATAGCAAAAAATGTACTAAGAACTAGGCGATCCCTTTCCTCATCACTGCTGCCTACCTGGCTCAGTTGTAATATTCAAGCAACAACTACGTTTATTTCCTCATGTACTAGGGCACAAGATCAATAAATAAAAAGGCCTTGGTTTTCAAAAAAAGAAATTGAAAATAATGATAAAATATGGGAAATAAGTGAAAAGAGGTATAATTGAGTTATCCTTGGTGGAATTTCGTATCCCAAGGATTCCTAATGTTAAATGGAATGCCAATGAGGAAAATAAAAAGAAAGAAAAAGAGAAATCCTCAAAAAGAAATATTTTAATAAGAAATAAACAAGATAATGTGAAATCATGCATATTGATGCATCTAGAAGGATAATAAGTATCCATATGAAGGAATTTCGAAATCTTGGAGTATCTTGGGGTCTAAGGAGCCCCAATGAAGAAAGAGGAAGAAAGAGAAAATACCAATAATAGAAAATAAGAAGATAATATGATGATTAATGAATGAATTTTGTGTTATTATTAAAAAGGTGGTATTTTCTATTAAAAGAAAGCATGATTTCGTGACAAATAATTAAAAGGCAAATACTAAGAGGATAAAGGAGGTGATTTTTGAAATTCTAATATCTAAAGAATAATGAGTATTAGAAGAGAGAGAAAGAGACTTGTTTCTCATTGAAGGAATAGGATTCCTAATAGGAGAGGACTTGTTTCCTCTTAGATGGTCATCTTAGGGCGAGGATTCCCTCCCCTATATAAGGGGGTAGAGCCTCTAGCTCAAGTTCAAGAGGAACCTCACGTATCTCTCTCTTCCCCATCTCCTTCATCTTTATTTCGTTCAAAAACCTAATAGAGTAAAGCAATGTGATCCTGGCTCAACGAGGAGACCAAGTGGGGTTGCGAAGGAAGCTGGATATGCCCTGATGTCAGAGCAAGCTCTAGCTAGCATTGCTACGCCCTAAACAACACGCCATAGCAGCAGCACGACTGCACATGGCGGCTGCAATTGCGGGTAAAACCCTACCAATCCTGGCCATCTCAGCCGAGTTTTAAGGGTTCCCTGGGTGCGCCCAGGTATGACGGAGGTACGGTAGTGGTTGGCGTGGAGCTTCGGACCTTGGAAAGGGAGGAGCAGCCCTGCAAAGAGCCACCCTCGGCGGTCGTTGTTGCTGGTCGAAGGTAGGAGATGAACCAGGGGTGTTTGATGCTTCTGCCCCTTTGCGGGCTGAAGAAGCGCTTCACTTAACCAAGGGTAAACACGTAATTGCGTTATGTTTGCAATCGACCAACGTTGCATGGAAACTGATGACGTGTCATCCTCCGATTGGCCTAAAGTAAGTCACTTTGCAAAAATCATATCTCATAAACCGTAGCTCAGATAAATATGAATAATACATGTACTTTGATCAAGAGACTGATAGGAATCGAATAAAAATGATATTAAAGATTAATTCCGTTCCTAATTGCAAAAGTACTATAAGTTGATGAAAAGTGCATTAAAGTTAAGTTAAAAACCCTATTTGTGATTAAAGGTTGAATCTAGTATGCTTATAGTAAATGAAGTGAATCCCTAAATTCCCAGGGAACCCTAAAATTGGAATAGAAATCCTAAGGAATATGATGATATTGGATAAATATTAATAAAAGGAAATTGGTATATTTATTTTAGGATTATGTGCACAATTAGTTGCTTGATTGGGATTTCTCTGTTCTAGTTAATTCTGTCTCAAATCTGCAATCAAAGGTATGTGGTTACGCTTTTGAATAATCACTTTAGTTTCACGACGATTTCCGAACATTTTTATCGGTTGCTTGAAATTAATTGTTGGATGCCTTTTATTTCATGTAACTATAAAGTGACTATGATTATCACCATGGATATATATATATATATATATATATATAGCTGGCTTAGATCCGAATCCACCTCTGTGGCTTGTAAAGGCTAAAAAGGGGTAACCTAGAGTAAGGTCTAGGTTATCGTGGGTTAGAAATTGGGCTACCAAGTGTAGTGCCATGAGACCCTTTAGCATGCCATGAGTTAAGGAGTGGGCTTCTTACGGGTAGTGCCATGTGACTCAACCCAAGAAACCGGTTCACCTATAGGTGGGACCATGAGGGGTTTAATGGGGATCTACTATAAGGAAAGTAGCATCCAGGTCTACTGCAGGGACAATGCATAGGATAGGGAATGCATGGATCGCGTAGTTATACTTAAAATGTAAAATTGGTTGTTAAATGGTAATTCAATGCAATACATTGTTATGAATAATTGCACGATTATAGTTTTCCCCACATACCAGCTTCGGCTGACCACTGTTTTGTTTGTCAGTTATTTAGGTACAAAATCCCAAAAGGACAAATAGTAAAGCGACATATTGTGAATTCATGAATTAAAGAACAAGGAGGTAATAGTTATAGTAGTTCCAGTGTGGATAGAGGTTTAGAAATCCAAACTTTCAAAAAGGTATGCAAAAGTTTATTTTATTACAGCTTTCCAGTTTAGTTAGTAGAATTTAATAATTATTCTTGGTTAAATGCCGAACCTTTGATCTGAAAATTATGTGTGCGGCTTCGACCTCTCGGTCTCCCTTAATTGGGGGTTATCGCGAGGTGGGGTCGTAACACTACCAGTTCACTGAGTGAGCTGATCAGCTGGTGGTCTTAAGATGACTGTCTCACTCCGTAAGATGACTGGTTTGAGATGTAAGTCGATTGCATCAATGATTATTGTTGATGTCATGTCAGTCATTAATTGGAATAGAATTTCCAAATACATATACGATTGTGAAATATAAGAAATTATAGGTTTGCTAAGAAAACCGACCATCTTGCGTGTGAACCGACAGGTTCCGTGTACCAATTCACCAATTTGATGCTCACAGGTTGTGAAAAAGAATTCAGATCTTCTAGTCGTTTCCACTCCTGTACAGAATGGGAACCCCGACCCAAACCCCTCCTATAAATAGAGGGGTACTAGCATCTTCCTTAGACACATAATTGAGAATTAGTGTCTCTAACAACTATTGCCCTCTCTAGTTGTGGTAGCCAAGAGAGCCCAAGAAAGTCCTACCCAACTAGGGAGGGATAGTAAGGGAGAGAACAACTGAGAATCATTGTGGGAGAGTAGGTTGGTGACTAGTACACCAACGGGAGGGACAACTCCTTCCTATCCATTCTAGCAGGATGATAGGATTTCTATGTGCTTCATGTGGAATTTTCTAGAGGCGAGGTGGACTTTACCCGTCTCTAAGGAGGACAATGTCAGCCAGTAGTTTGTGATAAGAGGAGTTTTTGCAAATGATGACGTCCAAGTTTGTTATCTGTGAAGGAGCCACATACGAGTCCTAGTGCAATTAGAAGATATATGTGCATCAACAACGATGAGGAGTATGTCACAAGACTTGTTCTAAGACAAGGTATATCCTCAAAACCATCCTTTCCATTATATATTTGTTGACATGATCTGTTGATTTATGGAGAATATGGGAATAAAAGTTTTGTTTCTGCTACCTATTTTGTCACCCTATTTCCCAACAATATGAAATAGGATAGTTTTAGTTTCTATTTTGGGAAAGAGAGACGTCCAAAACTAAACGAGTTGATTGGCTAAAAGTCAAGTCAGTCGACTAGAGGACCAAGGAGGAAAATGATAGGAGGAGCTAGCTGATCGATTGTTGTTTCCATGCTAGGAGGACAACAATGAATGTCATTTGTGGTGGTGCATCAGGAGGCTATTGTTGATAGTTGTCCATTTGAATCTTACAAAAAGTGCACATCACCAATCAAGGGTAGTCGTCGGACTTGCTCCAGAACTAGGTATATCTCTTACTAACTTTTTTGCAAGATAGATCATTGTTGACGCGATCTTTTAGTAAAAGAAAAGGGACAATTGTTTTGTTTTTGCAACCTTTTCTAACATCCCTATTTCCTACCAAAATTACATCCCCTTCATGCATACTAATCCTAAATTTTCATAATGTGCCTCATCACTACCTATATGTGAACCCTTATTTAGAGTGACGGTGGGTAATGTTAAATTACATAGACAACATGTTGTCATTGTAGAGAATTTGGGTCTGAGTCACAGATTTCACATTAAGATATGACTATGACAGCAATGATGTGGCTTCCATGTGTCATTCTCAAAGTGATTTTGTCCAATACAACTTGTTCTCCAATGAATACAGATGTATTTTATTTGATATCCAATATAATGAATAAAGAGACATGATCATTAGACATACACACTAGTTTGGAATTATCATTGTCGTACAATATACTCAATAATAAATGAAGAGGAAAAAATTAAATAAAAAGATTACACTTAAGTGTACATATTATCTCATGTTTAGGTCCTCAAGTTAAACAATATGTCATTGAGTCAAAATATTCATAGGATGTTATTGCGTTTTACATTATCTAGATATTGTAATAAACATAACATATTGAATTGATCTTTTTAACAATTAAATTGTAAACAATGAGTCCCTATTACAATGATCACATGATAGATTCAACCAATAGTCCCCCACTTGCACTAGATCCAATCACTCAAGAATTGAATTCCAAGTGTCTAACATGCCATCATTCATCTACAATGAAAGTGTTTTTCAAGGGACCAACAACATTGCTTTTAGTTCGTACTCTGCAAATCTTTGCATTTTCTCACTACAGGATCACTCATATGAGATGATATTGACGTAATATGTTCTTGGAATGATGATGTGATATATTTTCCTCAGCATCTGCATGGATACATTTTTATCATGGTAAATCCCTACTACATCTTCAATGGTTGGAACCATCACAAGTTCACTAATGAAATTTTTAATCCAGTCTTCATCATTTGTTGCATAGGATGTGGCAGTATACTCAATTTCTATTGTAGAATCATCCATTGTCACTTTTTTGGAATTACGTCTTATAACTTTGCCAATCACCCTTGGTGGTTTCTAAATTTCACAGTGATGGTAAGATATAATGGCAAACATGATATTGATGGATTTAACCCTAGAAATTGGTGATTATTTTTCATAGTGAACACCTTGAAGTTGTTTGAAACCTTTTGTAAGTGATCATTATTTATAGTTGGGGAAGGGACATTATATAGATGATATATTATGAGTTCAGTGACAATATTATGGATACAAGAGATACTCCTCTCCTTTATATTGTAGAAGGTGGAGGTGACTCCAGAGACTACCAACCCTAATTAGACTCTGTATGGTCCTACCGATTCTTGCATGTATATATATACATATATATACATACATACATATATATATATATAATATGATATAATATGACTTTTACTTCTAAACTCCCTTGTATGTTGGAGAATGGGAGAATCACATGCTCATCTTGGATTGTAGACATAAGCAAGTCAAGGAAAAAAATTAATGACTAAAACATTATATCACATAACATAGTATGGTATGGACTTCAACATCTTAGACTTTGAAGCATCCCCTGAGATGGATAAACATCATGTCATTGAGAAAGATTGATAAACACAAAACCTTTAAGACATTTGGAGATTTGACAAGGTTGGATCTTGTATGTTGGAGTATGATGAACGATCATGCAAAGATTATCTGAGCCACCAACTCAGTTTCTACTTTTATTCAAGTAGTGTCTATAAGAAGACCACCATGTGTTAGCAATGAAAGGATTTGTGTCATAGGATGAATAGGTTGTAATGGATGGTAAATATGCTTGATATAGTACAAATGGAGTCAAAGTTCTTGAAAGGGAATGAATGACAGTCAACACGCTTGACAAGGCATGTATGAACAAGGAGGTAACATTGTTGATGTAACTGACTACATGATATTATACAAAAGATAGGTGTGTTGGACTGGCACACAGCCAAATGTGCAAATAATGTAAGATGCTCCAATACTAGAACAATGAATTCCTGCCAGAGTAGAAGGACCAAGTCATTGCCAAGAAAATAACATATTTCCTGATATAGAGAGCCAATGACTTCCAATTGATCTAAGGAATCATGTTTTACAGTTGACAATGATGTGAGGAGACAAAATTTTAAAGACAATTCTTGTTATGTCCCTAGTCATTTATTATTGTGGATATTATGGAATAACAATGATAGATAATAATAGTATGTATGTTGAGTGATGACTATGTCTCTTTAGTCATGATATTGGTGATAAACTCAGATACATATGTAGTTGTTTCATAACAAGTATAATGCATAGACCCACCTTGAGGATGACACATGAAAGTTATGTAATGACTTGTCAAAGTCATATCTCAAAGTGATAGTGGTGATTGTGATCCTTAGACTTGAAGTCACTACATTAATCATATGTTGTTTTTTGTACTACAAAACTAGCCCAATGTAAATTTGAATAAGGGTTTCCAAAAAGGTAGTGAATGGGTACACTATAATAATTGTATATTATTGTCAGTAATGTATATGGAACTTTTCCCTTCTATGGAGTAATATCATGATCACTTGATAAGCGAGACTATGGAAATTCATGATCATGTTCATGTGAGTCTATATGTGATATTGAGGTCATAACGCTCTAGTTCAAGTAACCTAGATTAAATGATATGAGGATGACAATTCTGTGCCTTAGCTTCAAAATGGATTTATGTGACAAGGGTATTATATAGTCATTATAAAACTGATCAAAATACTAGGATGAAGTTGATTATCCAACTTATCCAATTTCTTGGATAGTAGTGAACTCTTTTAAATAGAAATCACTGTCTGTGAAATCATAATATGATTATTAATATCACACCAACATAATTTGGATCCTATAGGATCAAATGCAAATGATGCATAGGGAAGAGGAGCATAATCATTGACATATGATTAGATGATGAATAAAAGGTTGAGTCATATAATTAAATCATTAATTGTATGACTTACAAGCCAATTGGTCTACTGGAATGGCTCCATTTTCCTGACTGGATTGTGTATAAAAAGTTGACGGAAATAGCCTAACTGGCCAGCTAGACTGAGTTTAGTCATCTAACTGGACTAAGTCTAGAAACTTGACTGGACTAAGCTGATCGACAGAATAGACAGGGTCCAGTGGCCCAATGGACTAGATCCAATCAGATAAGTGGACTGGTTCCAACAGATTGTAAGGATAGCCCAGTCATCTAATTAGACTAATCAAGGGTGATTGTTGAAAAATTGGCTTTTTTACCTTTTCATTTTGCAGGGTTTATTAAAAATCTTGCTTCCTAGCCTTTCAAATATTTAGGGGCATTATTATCATGGTTTTGAAGACAAACTTAAACATGCCTTTTGACAACTCATGAAAGGAAACTCCTATGAGTAAAACAAGACACCTTTCAGAGGATTTTGACAAGTCATCAATAACATCAGGAAACGAAAGGGAGAGAAAAGGTTGTGCAATGCTAGCATGTTATTGATGAAAAGGAAACTCATTCCACACTAGCTCTTTGATTGCAAAATGGAGTTTTCTATTATTTCTATGGATAGTATGGATATTTTTACGCGTAAGTGGTCACAATGGTAGATATTCTTTGACATGATCTTCCTTCTCTATCGATAAAGAGTTCCACTATCAGATCTACTCTGCGTCAAAGCTATAAACAAAAAACTTTCCTTCCTTCTATATCAATGTTGATGAGATCTATGGACAGATATGTGGAGAGAAAAAAAAATTGTTCTCCCAATGTGCATGCCACTTTCTCTCTCTCTCTATCTATGTATTCTCACAATGGTACTAGGGCCATGTCAATCTACTACATATCACAATTTGAAATCAATTTCACTTGGTTTCTCTTTATGTCTCTAGTGTCGTTACATATGATGTGAACTATTAATGCTAAACTTGCATTTACTTTGAACCACACATGTGTTCATGGGGATGATCCCAAAGGAAGACATACAATATATATATATATATATATATATATATAGAGAGAGAGAGAGAGAGAGAAAGAGAGGAGAGAGAGAGTAACAATCTAGTGAGAAATATCCTATAGTGAGAGCATGAGGCATATGAATAACTAAAAATTTATAAAGATTTTTTAAAATCCAACCATATAGATTGATCAAGAATTAATTCATTACCTTCCTACAAAGAATCATTGCAATCCGATATTGTTTACATGCCCATATACACAATATACAAATTTTACATCCAACGGTCACCCTGAAATTTAAAATAGAGCATTGAAAAAATTTCTCTTGTTGTGAATGTTATACAAATCGGTTGATTATGAAATTTAGTAGGAAGGCACATATTAAGGTATACTTTTAATTTATACGGTTGGATTATGAAAAGTTGTGTACGTGAATAGTTGTTCAAATGTCCATCATGCTCTCACCAAGAAATGTTTCTCACTGGATGGTTGTCATATATATATATATATATATATATATATATATATATATATATATATGTGTGTGTGTGTGTGTGTGTGTGTGTGTCTGTGTGTGTGTGAGAGAGAGAGAGAGTAATGTGATATATTTTATTTACAAATCATACATGTCATCTTTGAAAATTTTAAGATCCTCAAATTTTGTAAATTAAGTTCTATGGTTATCAATTCAATAATATTGCATTTAGATTCACTTTTAGACCATCAAAGTAATATTAGAATGATGACATCGATAGTATGCTTCTGATTGAAGTAGGATGAATAATTAAAGATCAAGACTCAAAGTACGTTTTCAATTTAAGAAAGTAATATTATGTCACAAAAATTTATTTATATGAGGCTTTAATTGAGATAGTATGATTAGATCAAACCCTAATTTTGTAATTATGATAATATAGTGCTTATGGACTCATTGGGAGGACAAGGTATGGGCCATGGGCTCTATTACCTAATTCAAGGCTATTTGAACCTGATAGGGTTTTCATATGGTCCATGGAATACATACTAAAGAAATAAGGATTTCATGCAAAAATATGATGTAAATAATCTTGAGAGATTATTAGTAAACTCATTTGGAGATAATGATAAAGATACTAGAAGATTCTAAAGTGATTAATGATTAGATAATTTATAGACAATTACCTAGTCTTTACTAGGATTCCAAGTATTTAGGCATCAAATAAACCTAATTTGACCTAAAACATGGTCCAATACTATAAAATGACTAGAAGAGGGTAAATCCAAGGTTTGAGATAATTACGTAAATATTTGTGACCTAAGGAACTATATCTAGTAAATACTTGAGAAGTGAGGAAAGGGTTATTTTTCATATCCCTATTGACCAAAAACTTTCACATTCTGAGAGAACCCTTATAAGAAGATAATTCTAAATTTTGGTGTTATTTGGATAATTCTATAGACCTACATGAATTTAAAAGTTTTGTGACAATTTATTAAAGTGAGGTAGTTAATATCAATGGATATCATATGTTTTAAATATAACACTCAATGTCAGGATAAGTTGGACGTATGAGGTGTGACACAAAATATAGGATTTAATATCAATCACCACCTTAAAATAAATCTATACATGTGTCAACATCAGCCTCATGAAAAGAGTTTAAAATAAAACTATACATGTGTCAACATCAACCTCACGAAAAGAGTTCCATAGAGGAAATACATTTTCACGTACTGGATTAGTCTCTATATTGAACCAAAACTCATGAAACAAGCTCAACTAGGAGAGAAAGAGAAACCCAAAAACCCCTTGATTATCCTTATTTCACAGTGAAACACAATAACACCCAAATTAAATTCAAGATAGAGTTTTTGGGTAGAACACTGATAATGACTCACTCACCCTCACTATTATGAATGAGGTCCAATAGCTCTTTCATGACTCACAGAACTTGCTACTAACATCAACTACGTCAAAAAAGCCTCTTTGTCCTACCTAACAGACTCCACCTTGGTTCCAAAAACCAAGACTACCCGTGATGACTCGTGTTGCTTTTGTCCAATTGATTGGGCATGGAGTTTCATACAAAGGTTGTGAAGAAAGCCCTATCATCGAAAGGAGGCAAAGAACCCTCGAGACCAGCCTCCAATCTTAGGCTTGTTGTGCCAAGATTCTCGCTATTAAAGTGTCTATGGACCATCATGAGGTGTTGTGATTCGTTCAATTTGAACACCATGGTTTCTTCAATCCTGATATCATCCCAAGATCTAGGAATTATCTAATTCCATTTTCACCTTACTTCTTATAAATATAACTCCTAGGAACTACCCTGGGCCATTTAATGACCTTCCAAAATGGATGAACAACCACTTCAAGGTTGGATCAGATCTTGGGCAACATACCTTGTAGCCAAGAAATGGGAGTCTACTCTCATGTTTACCCCTCAATTGGGGGATAGTAGAATTCATGATGTCGTGAAGGAGAAGGGAGAAATCCCTAAGGTAAAAGGATTGAAGTACCCTAGAGTGCCTAAAATATCAGGATGACAATACTAAGGTATTAGACACATTTTTTCCTTCCAAAAGTGTCAAATCATATTGGATCCTAGATCGGATGTGACATTGGCTAACTAGCTCACACCCAACTGTGTGGCTAATAGGAGATAATTATATAATTGTTGACATGGAAGTTTTGATTGGACCAATTTTATTAAAATTGGAATAGAAGTAGTAAATAGATAGGAAATCAAAATATAAGGAAATTATATGCCTAGTAATTCAGATGCATAAATATTGATCCATGCTTTTGTTTGTCAGAATTTTAGGTAATAAACCTATACAAAGATTGAAGATATAGAAAATTATATGAATGCATCAAAGAGGAATAAGCTAAGTCACTAGGAGGGTTACTTAGTTAGAAAACTTAGTACTTCTTACCATGTATATGTTATAGTGTAACTCTTTACAGGTATATTGTCTAATCATTGGTATCCAATTAAAGTTCAATAAGTGGAAATTATTGATTATTATTTGTTATTTGTTAAATCCAAATTATTGAAATTTAGGTATCGATCCTTATTATCTAGGTCTCTTTGAACTAAGGAATTCTCAAAAATTGGGGATTTACATTTGGCATCAGAGCCTAAATTTATAAAATGACACGTAATACTTGATAATTTCAAATAATCCATAAGTTTGTAATGAAAATATTACAGAATGATCTAAGGGTAATGGTTTCTATAAAGGATCACAAATTTGGGGGTGGAAAGGTTTTCCTCGAACCATTAACCTGGTATAAGAGACTATCTAAGCTAACATGATACAGACATGTCCTGAACCCAGGGTTTGCTTGGTATGACATTTCCCTAAGTTTTTTCTTCTCTAATTTCATCCATCTCTTATCTCCTCCTTAATACACCTTATAATGACTTTTCTCCTCATTTTGAATCATGGTTTTAGGAAGAAGTAGTATTAAGGCATCCCCTACCAATTAAACTATATATAATGCTAATTAGATAAATAGAATAGAAGAGGTAACATATATTTGATGTCCTTCTTAGAGGGTAAACCATAGAAAGACCAAGTATGGGTGGGAAATCCTAGTCATCCATAAAGGACTTGAATGGGATAACCCAATACGGTATGAAAACTATAGGGGTCAAGGGAATCATAAATCCTTAAAATATGGAGTGTAGTCCCTACCCTAACCCTAAACCCTAATCTTCGGTAATGGGAGTAGTGTAGGGAAATAATAACCCTACCAAGAAAATTCTATGTAGGGTGAAAGGAAAGTGAAAACCCAAATAGGTTTGGGTACTTAAGTTCTAGGTAACACAATGTAGATACTAGTAGTTTCCCCATGCATGCAACTATGTGTAGTGTGATAATCCCTAAAGGAATGGAAATGATGGGATGGGTTGTATGGGCACCATCATGGGAGGCCTTACCGCTAACTAATCAATATATGTTTTCCTTGATGAATAGGAAATATAATTATAAAATATATTAAATGTGAAAACCGTCGTTAGAGAAATACCAATGTAAGTGTGTAGTGGAAAAAAAGGTCCATTAAAAGGAATATAATAATGATGCATCTAAAGTATGTAGGACCTAATTCACCAAGTAAGAAAGGGGTGTGTATGGCCTAATTCCATGGGTTCATGGACATATAAGCATGAAAACTTTAGGTAAAGAAATATCAAGTAGAATATGTAATGGAAGTTAACATGTTGAGAGAAATCCTATGATCAACATCTAAGTTATAGACTCTCCTTGGGTAGGATGAGTCATGGGATATAGAAATATAATGATATTGTATACCCTTATCCTAATGAATGTTTAATTAATAAGAGAAACCAAATAAAGTAAGGAAATCTAATCAAAATTTAGGAAGGGTAGAGTTGAAATCATAACTAGGGTCAGGTAGTGATTCTCAAAGGTACATATGGCCTAGGGGGACAAGAGGTGGTCATATCTAAGTATATAAGGGTTGTTGGGTTAGGAAAAAGTTATGCATGTGTACTTAAGGACCATGGGGTCATGCGATGATCATGTCTAAGAATATAAGGCCTATGAGGTTAGGAGAAAGTCATCCATGTACACATATGTCCCATTTCTCCTACTGTGTGATCATGTCAAAAATTATAAGTAGTACAATGAATATAAGATCATCAAAGAATATAAACACCAATTTTGTTGAATAGGTCGTTGAATCCATGAAATTTGTTCATTTTATATTACTAATCATTATTGATGAATAATAAAGATATCCCAACATAATAATAATGAGGATGTATATTAAGATTTTTGAATTAATTAGAACATATATTAGTGAATGGAAAAACCCTGATGTAAGCATTAAACTAAGGAAACCTAAACCCTAGACTCAATTGTGAGTTAAATGATATAAATACATGGTGACACTAGGTTTATACACACATGTAGATTGAATGACTAAATTATTGCTTGGATCTAATCTTGATTGATTTGATTGTATATGAGTGAAATAATTGAAGTATGACACATGTGATACTACTGAGTAAGGTATGTAGTTATTTATGACTGATCACATATATCAAACTCCAACTTTGTGTTGAGGATTTTCTAATTACTGATGTTGGGGATGTCTTCTTTGATGTTTATTTAATTCCATTTCATATAGTTACTATATGTGTATTGTATAACGACATATGGGATATCTTGATCTCATGGTTATACCTACTGAGGTGTAGTTCAACTATGTCAAATGATGGATAGAGAAAGGTGATTAGACTCAAGGTAGTATGACAAACATGGATTTGGATAGAGAATGGTGATTTTACTCAAGGTAGTATGACAAACATGGGTTAGTTTATCTAACTGAAAAGATGAGTTTGTATATTTCTGATCATTGAACAATATATGTTGTTATTATACATGCACAATTTTGTATGTGCCATGTACATTATACAACAATGTATTGATCTTTACTTTTATTTTCCACATTTTAGGTGACAAACATATACAAAAATATTGAAGACATAAAAAACCTAATGAACGTGTCAAAGAGAAGCTAAGTCATGGAGGGGACTACTTAGTTAGATACTTTAGTACTTCTTATCATGTATATGCTAGTTTCCATTGAAAAATCAAGTAACTCCTGAAAGGAGTACTGTCTAAATATTTTTGTACAATTCAAGTTCAAAAAGTGGAAGTTGTTTATTATAAAATGTTCTTTGGTAAATTTGGATCCTGGAAATTTTAGTATAGTTCCTTATCGTATAGGTCCCTCTTAAATGCATGATATTAAGAATTGGAAACCATTACAAATATACTTTGTTTAGTATACGTGTGGATGATTATGGACAAAGAACCTTTTGTATGAATGATATGAATGGAGATCTTTTGTGGTTTACAAGTTTACAACTTAAATGGCAAGTCTCACCTTTTACTCCATAATGTAATATTTCTATTCCTTCTTACTCCCTCTAGAATGTAATTTGAGGATATGTCATAGACATGGGAATAGAATATGCATTGGAATATTGGTCAGATGAGGCAATCATGAAGATTCAAGGAATGTTCATGGATATGTTGTTCTACACAAATGTAGGTTCACATGTTGAATATGCATATTATGCAATATACCTTAGGTGGATAGTAATCATTTGTGGCTCCAAAGGATTACATTATTGTGCCCATAACCAATGTTATCCTTTATATTACTATGATTATGGATTCTTGATATAATTTGTATATAACACATATTATAAGTATGTGGTATGTAGATATGTATATGTATATATACAAAAACCCTCAAACAAATATAAAATCTTAGATGCTTACTTTGAATCTATACACACAAAAAGTTGATAAAAGTGTGGGCATGCGAAAGTGTGATGCACTATCCATTTCATGGAAGTGTGGTAATAGATATGTGAGTATGCCAAAGAAGGATACATATGATATTGTATTGGCTTTTGGGCCAAACTTAACTAGCTAACCTTTAGAAGATTAGGAACCTAGATCCACAAATATGGTTATGATAAAGCTTTCTGCATCCATCTATCAAGAGTTACATTAGATGTTGCTAAAAACTTTGCCTACTGAAATATTGGGTGATCTCAAAAGCTTATTATTATTGTGATGAAATACAAAACTTGGCGACAAAAAGATTGTAAGATGCAAATATTTCAAATTAAAAGTGATGGATATTAATTTGAAATTATATAGTGGTTCATAACTAATTAAAGTCCAAATTTATTTTATCAAAAGCATATTTTGAAATCAATATTAATTTTGAAGTCATTTTATTGACTCATGCAAATATATTATATGTAGATTACTAGAGAATAAAAAGAATCCATTTTCAATGTGATTGGTCCTTGAGAAAGAAAAACCTTTTGGGAATAATTTCAAAGGCTATTTTAATACATTGAGAATTTTCCTTATACATGATCGGAATCTCCATATCCTGAGCATAGTAATACCAAATGAACCTACTCTGAAAGGACCATAGTGGAATGGGAAACTCATAAAAATTATTTTGAATGACACCATGCAAATCAAGTGCTTCATGATATGCCCCAAGAATCCAGGGATTAAAAAATAACATGAGAATATGGATGTTATCAAGATGATAACACATCTAAGAAACATGTATCAAGAACAAGCAAGTAAGAAAGGTATTATGTTTCCAACGCATTTTAAGTGTGTAAGAAAGGTATTATGTTTCCAATGCATTTTAAGTGTGTAAGAAAGGTATTATGTTTCCAATGCATTTTAAGTGCAAGATGATGGAAGGTGATGCAGGCCAAGAGTTGTCCACATATGTGATTTTGCAATAATATTGGACCCATACAAACAATTTGTCGTGAACTACAACATAAATAATTTTGTTGAACCATTGCAAAGCAACTTGTCATGTTTAGGATAGTTTTTGGGAAAATGAAAGACAAGTCCAACTATGTGTTGATCATCAGTAAAGGAATTAGAATGTCCAACTGTAAAGGAAAAGACAAGACAAGTTCAAAGGCTGGACAAAAGTCTTTTGTAGTTAAGGAATAAGGAGAAGTAGCTATGGGAGGCAATTGTCACCATTTTCACCGGTCTAGAAAATGGAAGAGTTTATCCTCTCTACCTAGAGGAACTGCAAAACAACTCCTTTTTAGATATGTATGTTATAAAAATAAATGTATCTACTTCTTTAGCATGATTATAAGCGGATGTGGATGTCACATATTCTCTAGTATGAGTTATTTGAAAAGTAGTAGACTCTTGAAGAAAGGGTGTTGGAGCTAAACATAGAAAATGAACCAAGAGTCGCTTCTACTACTATAGGCGCCTACTATTTATCTATTCCTAGTGGTTTTGCAATAGAGTAAGAGAACTGCTATTATCTACCTTCCATAAAAAGGAACATCATTTCTATTTCAGGTTTGGATAATAGTGGTATCGAATTTCATATTAAAATGGTTGATGTTATATTTCTAAAGATGAGACCTTTTATGGAAGTGCCCATATGTCTTATGGTGTTTATTTTTTAGATCTTGAGGCACTTATCTATAACATAAATATTGAAAAGAAGAAACTCAATGACTCAAATAAAACTTATCTATGAATTGTCTTCTAGGCTAGATAAATAAGAAGTATATATCTAGACTCCATAAAGATAGATATCTAGGTTGGTTTGATTTTGAATTAATTGATATATGTGATTCTTGTTTGTTAAGAAATATGATAGAAACACCCATTACTGGAAACCGTGAAAGGGCAAGTGACTTATTATGATGAATACATATTGTTGTATGTGGATCTTTTAGAACAAACACTAGTGGTTGGTATTAATACTTTATCACATTTAACTGATGACCTCAGTATATTTGGTTGTGTATCTTACGAAACACATGTCAAATTATATTGAAAAGTTCGTGGATTTCAAAAACAAATAACAAAATCAAGTTGGAAAAATAATTAAAACACTTCAATCAGATCGACGTGGTGAATGGTTAAGACAAGAGTTTGAGTCCCTTCTAAGAGATTTTGATATTGTATCACAATGTACTCCACCTGGAACACCACGATAAAATTGTTTACTAAAAAGACTTTCACACATGTACATCAAATCCTTTATAAAAAATTGGTTGAGGGGGATTTATTAACAAAAACTCTACTCTATGAGAGAATGTAGCCTTCATAAATACTATGCTTAAGGGCTATTTTTCCTTTACAAAAACATGTAATGACCTCCTAATACATTTATGAAGGCTAATTTTACAACTTTCAGTGAGGTTCTAGGGCCTTCACAAATGTACTTACTAGCCCATGAAATACATTTGTGAGGGTACACAAAATGCTTGTGATTTTTATCAAATAAAAATGACATTTGAATAAACTTTTGAGTTAACAAGATACAACAACCATAACAAATCACTCTTCCAAAAGATTTTTAGGGGATTCTTACATAGAACCCTCCCTAAAGATCTCTCCCTTGCTACAAAAACAATATGAAGATTGCCATATGTGCACTTCAATACCCCTTCCTCTCTCCATATGTAGGATACATGTAATTGAATATATCTTGATTTTTCTTTTTCCTAGGAAAGGATAACTTAGTTGAAATTTAAATGAAAAGATACATCACACCCGATATCGAGTAAATTGTATGTGGCTTCAATATGAAAAAAAATATTATAAGGGATTTTCTCAATATAAAAAAGTAGGGAAAAAAGGTAATTCTCACTAACAGGAGAAGCAATATATCTTGTTCTGCTAGCAAATAAAAAAGAGTAAGAAGGATCAAATTCTTTCAAATATTCACTATATTCAACTTACTAGCTTTGTAAGGAAGTTGTATGTGCCATTTGCAAACAAATTTATCGAACAAACAAGTAAGCACCCAACATTGGCATGACATTGGCAATAATTATGAATCAGGTTGAATAATAGAAATGATAATGCATTTATATGACAAAAGAGTATAGTATACATAAAATTTACTATCTATTTGACTATAGATATCAGGCTCACCATGAAAGAGCATATATACATTGGGCCCATCAATTTTGAATGTATTGGAGATATAACAATCCATCACATTGTTGGTGATGTTATGAGTAGCATATGGAAAAGGAAATATGACTTTACCTTAAGTTCTAAATATCTTCAAGCCACTTTCCTTCTAGAAGATCATATATGTACATCTCAAGCATAAGAACAGAACCTAGTAATCAATATCTCATGAGGGTGTTTTGGGAAGAAACCAACTCTTTTGATGTATGTATCATAATCCCCATCATGGTGTTCAAAAACCAACATGAAGAGAGGTAAATAGTCCAATGGTAGGATACACACTGACAAGCTCAATGATGGGACATACACTTCAGAGTACTATGATGGGATGAGTATTGGTTTAGTAAGTGAAATGATATTTATTATGGGTTGAAATATGATGAGATATGTGAGGTTTTTTAATTTAAAATAGTTGATTCTTATTTGCAATGTATGTTGTTACAAATTACATGCACACCTTTTGGGTGAACCAATGTACGTAGCATTATTATGTTCTTATCACAAGTTCATTATTAAGGTAGGTATCAATTACCAGTTTCTTACAATAAAACTCTAGGTTAGGTAGTTCCAAAAATCTTTTTCATAAATAATATTATGTAGTGTATGTAATTTTTATGCCTCTAGATGCTTAATCCTATTAAGAAATAGTTAAGTCAAATCCAAATGCTAGTACAATTAGCTATGAACCTTGCTTTGGAATACCCACATACTTAATACCACACTTCCCCAGGATAGCTGCTTCACCAGTACCTTGCTTTGGAATACCCACATACTTAATATCACACTTCCCAAGATAGCTTGTTCACCAATATTTGGCGTTCCTACATGGAGTTGATCAAGGTTTACACATATATTTGACATTGGAAAGCATCTAAAATTTAATAATGAATTAAGGGATTTTATAATATACTCATATGTATTCAATCACTATTACATATCCATTATTATACATCTCAATACTATAGAAATCTCCACAAGTGATAAAATAAAATATGGAAACTAGTAAAACAATTTGAGCCAACAAGAGTTTTAAACAAAACCAAAAGATTCACCTTGAATGTAACCCTAAATATATCACTGCAAGGACATTCAGTCGATTGACCAAGCCACTAGATCGAGTGCATTCCTTATTTGTGTAGTCTCTCAATTGTTGATAGATCTGTCACTTGTTCATAATCACAAACCATTAAAGGATGTTCCTTGTAGGATTGGGCTCATGATGATGTCCTTACCTCCACAATTTTCTACCAATTATTTCACTACATCATCCTAATCAAATTGCATGAATCAAAATTTTACGTGGATAATTTCGAGATAGGGTCACATCATGTAAGACACATACATATTATTTATTTAGATTACTATAAGAAACTATAAATTTACATGTTTAGATCACATGAACTACAATGACCTAGTTTCCATGTCCACATACACCAAATAAAGAAATTTTAAAGGTGTCATATTTGGTTATGTAATATAGATATATCATATCACATATGATAGTTGGTGAATTAACATGGATAAACATTTTACAATTATCCATTCATAAATGATACATGATAAAAAACCCAAACTATTGTTAAAAGCATAAAGTTATCATTCATGAACGATATGCAATATAAAACCCAAATTGTTGTTAAAAGCATATGACATTGGCTCGGACACCATTTTATGGTTATGAGGGAAGATTGCCTCTGTAGAAATACTAAAATTTTCTCAACAAAATTTTTATCCATTAGTTCCATCATCACCATAAAACATAAGTATATTAAATATTTAAAAGGGACTTTGAATACACATTGAAGCTCATTAGTAATACAACAACTAAATATCACTGATGTTAGTTTAGAAATCATACTATGTCACATTTGAAGTCTTTGATATTATTGTTTGTGTCTCTTCCTCACAACAATACTTTGTATTATCATTGGAGAAGTTTGTCATACTTAAGCATCCACACCTCACAAATGCTTCAACCTGGAGTCATCAATATTCTAAAGTCACTCATTGTTCTTCTCCTCCTATTGTAGGTCGTCATCCTTATGGGATGAATTTCTCTATTCCATTAGGAAGAATGCTTAGAGTCAAGGATTGGAAGCCCAAAAATTCAATCTCATTCCTAATCATAACTCAAAGTTATAAAATCAAACTAGTAAAACTCACATTGCCTTCCCAATCACCTGACAGATTTTCAATTAGACTGATTGGGTTGCCCATTCAACCAATTAGTACATTCAATTGACCATTTGACCAAGACTACTCCTATCTAATTGATCAGTTTAATTCCATATTGAACATGTCTCCTTTTTCCTTGTTGTTTCCCAACTTCTATCCAAATTACATTTGTCCAATTTTCAAAATTAACCAATCGATCAACTAAAAATCAGTTGATCAATTGGGTAGGAAATTAACCTTTACATAAACTAGTCTAGTCAACCAACTTCCTAAACGAATCGACCAATTGGGTAGGAAATCAACCTTTACATAATTCAAAATTATTATGTTCATGTATTTTACTACAAAATTCAATTCACTTAAATGTACTTATGTGTGTGAACCCCTCAGGTCTACATTACACTATCAGGTGATTCAAATCACAACAAAATAGTGGTATCTAGAAACACGCCATTCGTACCCAAGTAATTGGAATAAGTTGAGAACATGTTAAACCATAACTGACAAATTTTACCACAATAACATAATCCATTTGTAAACAATGTCCATATTAAAAATAAGGGGTCAACTTATCATCCTATTAACATTCAAATCATATTTCTTGAACTAGAAAAAATTATTGAGATAGCATAAATTCAATATAATATATTAAATCACGTGAGCATTGCAATGTACTTTATAGTTTCACTTATCAAGTGGCTAGGATATCACTTAAATGGAGGGAAAATTTCCATCTTCATCATTCACAAAATATAAACTGTTATAGTACACCTAATCACTACATGTATGGGACTCTTATTTGAAGTCATGTTGGGTAGTGTTAAATAACATAAAACAAGATGTGGTCAATGAAGTTACTTGAGGTATAGTGATCACTGTCACCACTATCACATTGAGGTATGACTCTGAATGCCATGACATGGCTTCCATGTGTCATTCCCAGAGTGGGTCTATCTAGGATAATTATTCTCTAACATGTACCCATGTATCTGAATTGATATTAAATATCAAGACAAAAGATACAGTCATCATTCAACATACTCATTAGTCCTATTTGGTATCATTTCCCAATAATATCTAAGATAGTAACTGAGTTGGGACAAATTAAGAATCAAATCTCTTGAGTGTACATATGATCTTATGTTCAGGTCATGAACCCAAAGCATATGTCATCAAGTCAAATATTCTTAGGATATTATTAGATTTATTCATTATCTCAATATTGAAACAATCATAATGCTTGGAATTGTCTTTTATTAATTACAAAATCATATACAATGTATCCTTATTACAATAATCACATGATGGCTCTCAAGGAATACAACCAAAAAAATGGATCATCAACCGATTCATGGTGTTTGCAAGACTGACAGCTAGACCCATTGGATTGTATCACCATAAATCCCTAATTCAACCTTGGTTGTGTGAACTAGAAGGTAGAACACATTCTAAATTAAGGGATTTGATCAATTTCTAATAAAAAAATGGATAATATGTTGTAACGAAGTTCTTTTTTATAATTTGGAATTGATTATAATTAATTGGTCACAAAGATCTAGGCCATGTATTTTTCTATTATATTTGTTCCTACAAGTTATGACAATGTTTCTTGATTGATCATATTTGATAGTAATAGAAATTTTTATTTTAGAATCGTGAATGAAACCATGTAATGCTTCCCAAGATTCATGGAGAAAGGATTTTATAATTTCATATGTTGCATGTGTTACATCTTAATATTGAGAAAATTTGGTGTGAGCACATGTTTGGGTAATATTATGAATTTGAAATTTAAATTGGATTACAGATAACTCTATCAACGTAGTAATGAAAAATATCATTTGCCTAGTTACACAAGATAGTTTAAGATAGTATTGAAAGATATGATATTCTAAAAAAGCAAAAGTCTAAATATGTTGATTTTATAAAACACAAAATGACCATTTACTCATGAAGACATATACTTACCTGCACATACATGCATTCACCAACATATTCACATGTGCACACTAACACACACATTGTCTCTCTTCTATTTAGTAGTAGCACACATTATTTCACAAAGGATAGCTCCATAATGACTTTCAATTTGTGATCTATATTCTTTGAGGATAATCATGCTTGAACTAGTTATACGAAATCAAAGTCAAATGATCTAGAATCTATCCTTCAAATTTTCCTTTTTTCAAGAAACAATTTAAAGTATTCAGTGAGTTCTTTTATTGTACAAAAGAAGAATCACACACAATCATTGAGTTGTGGTGCATTGATTCTAAAAGAAATTAAACTATTTTGTTTGGAATTGATACCTTAACAAGTCAATGATATAATACTTAATATTCTTCAATGTACTTTTCTTTAGATAAAATTTATTGTTAATAAAAATATGTGTTATTTGAATCACACATTTTCAACACCTAGAAAAAATTTATATATGTCTATAAGCTAACGACAACTATAAACGTTCATATATGCAAATGTCTTTTGTTATACATGGACTAAAACAAATGTTAGAATTTATCTTTTTTCTGTGAATACATTGATTTCAATCAAGCTATCATGTGTCACAAATTATCATTTTTTCTATGTATAATGATTTCAATCAAACTACCATGTGTCATAATTAGAGATATACATGTCTAAAATTATAATCATTAAGATTAACCAAAATGGCAACTTATCTACATTTACTAAAATGTTTTATAGTGAAAGAAGTTATAAAAAGGTCACAATCATATTTCTAGATCATATAAATGATAATTGCATACACATAATATAATGTAATCCAAGAATAACATGATACATGTTTAAAAATCGAAGATGTATAAGGAATGATGTTGTATGTGATGAAATTTCATCACTCTACAAGAAGAATACCCTTTATTATTTTTCATGCCTTAAAACTATGTATATACTATATTCTTCATTGCCATGGGATTCATCACACCTAATATGGAAGCAGCGACTGGCATGCCAAATTCATATTGCTCAGCAAATTCAAGGATATTGAAGTTGTCCCTACTATCTGGTGGTTTCATCATCAGTTCTAAGCACTTTTGGCGAAATAAGATAAAAACATAACGATTGCCCATCCCTGTTGGAGAAGGATGCTCATATGGTACTATCACTGTCCCTGAATGTAATGCATGTGACAAAGAAAACTTTAATTAGTTTTCATAAAATTATTTTTAAAACAATTAACTAAGTTGAAGTTCCATTTCATAGTGATAGTTTAGACTAACAGAAAACAAATTGGTTTCATGCACCATTTAGTATAAATGTAGGGTTTTGAAAGAGGACATTGGGCATTGTATAGATAAGGTTAGAAAACCTACATGTAAACCAAGAAATATTTTAGGAATTTACATAGTCTATAAGACAATCACATGATGCATTCTCATTGGTGAATGATGGTAACACATTTTTTCAACAAGATAAACTAACACATCTTCCAAGTAAAAAATGTATTTATGAAAGAAAAACATATTTTTAAAAACATGTGCCTTGTGAGAACTCTTTATTCAATTTAATAAAAAAGGAAAAGGTAGAACACCAAAACATAAGAAAAAGTGAACAAAAATTTGCTAAAATGGAAGAAACATCATTCATCTATAGAGTTTGATTTTGATCATATATAAATTAAGGCATTCAGATATGTGGTAGTGAACCATTAACCTAATATTACATCAAATATTTATAGGGTTTTTTTCATATATATGGTTCTCAATCAGTAATATTCTCTATATCCAACCTTTTGTACACGATTTACGTGGCCCTGCTTTTGTTATTATAAAAAGAAACAACCATTGCATTAAAAGATTCAGGGTCTCTAACAAAGGTGTTGAACTAACACACCCATAGAAAGTTGACGATCTTTTATTCTTTATGAAAAGTGAAGGAGACAGAGTTTGCATATTTGAGAAGGCATTTGCAAGATGAGAAACAACTTTTAGGAAATTGATGAGCATATATAACTTGTTGTTTAAATGGGAACTAGCTTTTTGTTGTCCAAAAGATATACAACTAATGAAGTCTAAGTTGGGCTTCATCGAAACCATCAAACTCAATTAGTTAATTCCATTTCATCAATATTTCAGTTAGTTAAATATATGTATATTATGTTTAGATGGAAAGGGTTAACAAAAAGGTATTTGGATGGAAGGGAGTGATACAATTCATGAACCTATATAATATGTTCGATTTTTTTCATGTGAAGAATGCAACCACTTGAAATAGAAGATGAATTCCTTTTTACATGCCACCAAATAATGGAAGACCAATGAATGGGTTTATAAGATAAGATTTTCATTCCAACAAACTTCAAGAGGAATGATCTTAAACCTCTTGACATTGAAGTTCATTTAAGACATGATTGACAAGTCATTCCTTCCATGCCCTTATATACTTTTATGAATGCAATTCATCCAATGCATGGGTTTCTAATTAATAATACATATATAAACTTCTATTTGAAAGAAAAATATCTCTCTACTAGAGAATATTTTGAAGGGAATCCTTTCTATGGTGGAATTTTCAATGAAGACATAGGATAGAAATATATTATTTTGTGATAAAACAATGTGTAGACCTAGATAATTTCAAAGGATAGGGACCAAATTTTATAAATAACAACTAGAATAATGACAATGTACCTATATTGATGGACACTATATATAAAAAAATTTGTCCCATTCTAGTACAATTAAAGTTGATACAAAGAACATTAAAAATTGGTTGAACCCAAGTCTGAACTTCAATGAAGCCCTAGAATGATCGCAAGAGACTATTAACAGATGGGCATCTGACAACAGGAAGAGAACTATGAAGGAGAAGAAGAGGATCCTATGAAATATTAACTTATTATAGAAAAATCTAGCAGAAAACTATGATGAGATCACATCTAACATGATCATCAACATGGAGGCCCAATATGGTGATATTCTGAAACAGGAGGAAGTGGATTGCAGGCAGAAAAGCCATATCAATTGGCTCATAGATGGTGATCTGAACACAAAGTTTTACAATGCCTATGTCAAACAAAGACGACGACACAATACCATCACTTTGCTCAGAAATGGAGATGGCAACTGGATCAGCAATGAAGAGGAGATCCAACCGTTAATTTTGGGATATTTCAAGAACCTTTTTACTGAACCTATGACCATCCATGCGATGGACATCAAGGAGTTCCCACGAGAGTTCAAAATTCTGACCGAGCAAGAGAAGCAAGCACTGTGCTCTAGGGCTACACTAGAAGAAATCCACAACATCCTGTCTAAGTTAAATCCACACAAGGCGCCTGGCCCTGATGGTGCGGGTGGAAGTTTCATTAAGAAAAACTGGCACACAGTTAAACATTCACCCCTGCTTACCATAAATGATGCCCTTCAAGGAGGCGAGCTGAATGAAAACGTGTGTAAATCGAGCATAGTGTTGATTCCAAAGATTCCATAACCTGAACAAT
Organism: Alisma plantago-aquatica; assembly: GCA_963693085.1. NCBI lineage: Eukaryota > Viridiplantae > Streptophyta > Magnoliopsida > Alismatales > Alismataceae > Alisma > Alisma plantago-aquatica. Next base: position 796,354,321 of record OY856410.1, on the reverse strand, counting down.
GTGAACATTTTTGCCCAATTTCTCTTAACAATCTTAGTCTGAAGCTCACATCAAAAGTCATTGTGGAGAGGATTAAATCCTATATATCCCAGTGGGTATCTCCAGTACAAAGTGCATTTGTCCCTAGTAGAAGGAACTTTGATAACATTACTGTTACTCAAGAGATAATCCACATCATGAGAAGCAGGAAGTCAAATAAGGAGACGATGGCAATCAAGATTTATCTATCTAAAGCCTATGATAAGATGACATGGCCCTTCATCCGTGATACTCTTTAGAAAGTTGAAATCCCCAATACCATCTGTAACTATATCATGAGCTCCATCTCGACTGGTGAAAGCTCCATCAGTTGGAATGGGAAGGCAGCTGGGTCATTCAAAGCTACTAGGGGCCTAAGGCAAGGTGATCCTTTGTCACCCTACATGTTTGTTTTGTGCTTATAGAGACTCAATCAGTCTATCGAGAAGCTTGTCTCTGAAAAGAAATGGACTCCATTCAAACTCTATAATTTTGGTCCTAAAGTATCCCACCTTTGTTTTGTTGATGATATAGTTCTTTTTGCCAAGGCAGATGTGAAAGAAATGCAAACAATCCTTAGTGGTTTTAAACACTTCAGTCGAGTATCCGGACAGACTATATTTGTGAAGAAGTCCTCCATCTTTTTCTCAACGAATGTCAGGCAAAGCAAGAGATTCAGAATTGGATGTATCAGTGGATTCAATATCACCAACAACCTGGGGAAGTATCTCGGGGTCCCCCTTATCCATGGAAGGGTGAACAAGGATACCTATAATAACACTTTGAAGGGAGTTGAATCATCGATTACGACAAGGTCATCTAGGTGCTTAAACTTAGCTGGAAGGGCCTGCCTTGCAAAATCGACCCTCATTGCAATCCCTAGCTATGTTATGCAGACTACTCTCATACCAACAAAGGTGTGTGACCGCATTGATGGAACAGTCCAGAACTTCATCTAGGGTGGCAATCACAAAATCCATCCTCTTTCCCTGGTTGTATGGAACAAAGTTACCTACAACAAGGAACATTGAGGTCTGGGTATATGAAGCATGAAGGAGCTCAATGCATCCCTTACCGCCAAGCTGGCCTGGGAAACTACCACGAAGAGAGATTCGAGTTGGTGCAAAACTCTGAACCTCAAGTACACAAGCTATGCTGAAGGTAACAACACCAGTATCTCCAGACTAGGATGATCAGTCCTCCATTGCAAGAACTTCATAATCGAAAACTAGACCTGGATACCGATTAGTGGAAGAAATATCAATGTCTGGTTGGACAAATGGTGTGATGTCGAGGGCAACCTACATCGGTATAGTACTCGTCGCATACTAGAAGATTTGAGGGACCTTAAAGTTTCGAGCCTCGTCAACCTTAACAATGAGTGGGACACCGAGTTCTTAAATGACTGGTTACCACAAGATATCATAAGGAAAATTACCAGACTAGATACCCCCAGACAGACTGAGGAAGATGTTCTAGCATGGAACCATTCAGACACAGGTCAGTTCACTATCAAGAGCACCTATCACATTCTGAGACAAAACAAGGAGATTAGAGTCTAAGGCAACTGGAATATAATCTGGGAGACTAATGTTGCTATGAAGGTGAAGTTTTTTATTTGGTCAGTAGGCCATAATGTTATCCTAACGAACAAGAAGAGAGTGAACCGTGTCTTAACTACGAATGCCATATGCCCAATCTGCGAAGTTCAGGAGGAATCCATTCTCCATGCTTTACGTGATTGTTTGAGGGCACAGAAGGTTTGGAAAGCTATCTTAGACAACCAATTCTGGACTGATTTCTTCTCTATTATAGACACTTGGATGTGGATGGAGAAGTTTATTAAGACAGAAAGGAGTGTAAGTACGATCTTTATGATTGGGTGCTGGAAAATATGGAAAGGTAGAAATATCCAGGTGTTTGAAGGTACTAAACATCCAGGAAATTATATAGCTCAACTCATCAGAAAGGAGTGCAACCTAACAAATCTGGCACTCAACCCGGAGGTCAAGGAAAGAAGAATACCGCAATCTGCTGAAGGATGCTGGCATCCACCAGAGCTGAACTATTAGAATATTAATACTGATGCAACCTTTAGAAACACTAGTACCCCAGCGTCAATTGCTATTGTGTGTAGAGACTGGAATGGAAACTGGATGGGTGGTTGGGGTAAGAAGATACATGCTAGTAGTGTCCTTGAAGCAGAAGTCAGAGCTATTCATTGGGTTGTTAATTTGGGATAGTACCTTTCATGCAACCAAATCATTTTTGAGACTGATTCAAAAAGGGAAAAAGAGGCCATTGAGGGAGGAATAGAGCATTATCTGAAGTTGTCTCTATGGTTGACAGGCATAAAGGATGGCTAGAAAAAAGGTTGGAACTACAGGCATATCCCCAGAGAAAGGAACAAGGTTGTTGATGGCCTTGCGAAATTTCAACCATGGGTGGTTCCATTGTCTATAGGGTACCCCCTAATAGTCTAGTTGACATTGTCAACTTAGAATCTTGTAATGGAAGTAGTACTTCCAGATTTATTTCAGCAAATGATTCAGTAGGTTGTAATGATCTCCTAGTTTTGCTTGCAAGAGAGGGGCGAGATGAATAAAAACCCTCTGACTTACCTAAAAAAAAACTCAAAACTTGGGAAGGGAAAAACTCATTTTTATTCTTCATAACAAAAGTTTTGAATGCTTTTAAGTCTCTAAATAATGGGAATTTTTTTGGGGGAGTGTATAAAGGTAGGTATGGAATCCAACATTTACTCAATGATGGATACTATAGATAACATCTTTTTGGTCTCATCTAGTACAATTAAAGTTGATACAAAACACAAGACATGGGAAGGGATAAGACTCATGAGTGTAGAAGGTTAGGTACGACATCCAACATTTATTCAATGTACCATTCTATTCGGTAGGAAGCAATTACATTAAATGGACCATTGAAATGTATTTTAATAATGAAAGCACACTCTTTATTTGTATCATGGAATTCAAGAATAGTCTTGGTCTAATAAAGATATGCAAATACAATGAATTTAAATTTTATAATGGAGAAATTACTGTGTAGGGTGTAATACTTTAGGTGAAGCGAAAAGAATCCATATAGACATTCCTATGGTACTGTTTTGAAGTATTATGATGCAAAAATTCAAACTCATCCTTGTTAAATATATGATAATCCAATCTAGGGCATAAATCTCTCATTAATGTTTGTTGAATAGGTGAAGGAATAAGAATTATATCATGGTTAGACTGACCTGAGGCCAAAGTGTTATATGGATACTTCCATTCTTAGAATGTGGATGTTTCGAGGCCCATGCATTCAATCATTGTTGGAGACAATTATCCCATATGTAAATATTGTTTTCTTAGAATGATAGATGTAGTGTACTGATACACAAAATCTTAGTTTGGTTCCCCTCAAATTGTTATATTATTAGCATTTGAATGGACTAAATAGAAGCACAATTGTGGTTGATTATTTTTGGAACATATTTTCATACATTTAATTATGTTAGGGAGAATGAGAATTGCAAGATAACGAACTAAAGATAGGTGGCGTTACACTAGAAATAGTTAGGAAGTTGGAGAATAGTCTAGAGTTAGTTCTTACAGAGAATAGAAATATTGTAGTTCTAGATGTTATCCACTAAAGTAAAGTGATAATACAAGTTTACCGTAAGTAGTGGTCTCACTAAATAGGGATCTAAGACAACATTTTATAAGCTATGATATTGTTATGTATCAATATAACACACCCAAAACTACATGCATTCGTAAAAAAATCCTATTTGCATTATTTGTGTAAGAATAATCTTATTGCACAATACGTTACGCCATACTAAACAAATGTACTATAAAAATGCAATAATGTGCCCTTTACATAAGATGGACATATAGTGAACTTTTAGGTTCACACCATAACTATAATATTAATATGTAACTATCATGTGTATGACCACTATTAATTCCTCACAAACAACCTAAATTAATAAATAAGTAACCATATTAATTATATGTTTTTGTAGATCGAGTAATCAAATATAGTAACCCATATATGAGTATTATATTCCCTGGTCATCATATGATAATAAGTGATTCAACTTATATGCCTAAATATGTAATTTAATAGGTAATTTGTGTGTATGAATGTCACACTTAATCCACGAGAATTCTTGTGTGGTGAAATATGATAGATAATTGTATATGTGCATCGATGACTCTTAGGATCATCATCATCATCATCATCATCTATGCCTCAATCCCAACTATGTTGGGGTCTACTACATGGATCCTCCATTTCCATTCAGCTCTATCATGGCCCATTATTTGGTTGAGGTGTAGAGATTCAAAATCTCTCTTTATAAGTTCATCCCATGTTAATTTAGGTCTTCCTCTTCTTCTGTTTATTGTTCTTGACTCAATAGCATTGTTTCATATAGACGCATTAGTCGGTCTGTGTTATACATGTCCATACCGTCTGAGTCGGCCCTCACACAACTTGTCCTCAATGCTCGCCACTCTCACTTTATTCCTGATATAATCATTTCTCAAGTGATCTTTTATTGTCTTCTCACACATCCATCTCATCATACTCATTTCAGTCACGTTCATTTTGTTGAGACCTTATTTCTTCACCATCCAACATTCACTCCCATAAAGCATGGATGACCGTTCATCTTGATGAGCCATAGGATATTTTATGAAAATACCTCTGAATCCATTTGATGAATTATTGTATAATTTCATGTCATATATAAATTATTTATTGCACTTACTAATTATATTAGTGGATGGATATTTATAAATGTTCCTATGTATGAGCTATTAGTTAGCCTATAACATCTTAAAACATAGAAATTCGGCAATTCAGACAAAGTTGGTTAATTTAGGTTGTTATTATCTAGATGGAATTAGATTATAGGGACAAAAGTCTCCTTCATGGATAGATAATCTTAAGAGAACTGTAAGCCCAAACCTAGTAACAATATTTTTTTATGACCAAGAGAACCCACCCCGGGCGAGCCCGACATCGTAAACTCTTGAGGCATGAGAGGGTGTGGTCTGGTCACCCCCTCCCTCGCCAAACCTAGTAACAATATTTGAAGTATAATATTACTCATTTTGGGCTTTCCTTAGTTGGATGATGTCAAATTTCACCTTCGTCTGATGAATTCAGTTAGGTTAATAGGAACAAATTGAGTCGTATAGGAAATTATATTTGTTATATTAGTTTGGTTCCCCAATTTTTAGTTTGTCAGACGCTATTTTTTAGACTTTCTAGATGGATATTGTGTGGGCTTTTGGTGGATTATTGGATGTTGATCAGGTAAGTTGGGGAAATCCTTTTCAGCCCTTATTCTCTGAATTTGTCATAGTTGAACCCTCCTACATCACCATCCTATACCTATTGTCTTCAGCTTGGGCTTTTCTCTTCATTTAGTATCTTGAGGAAACTAGATTCGTTATCGATGGTCGACAAAACCCAAAATGAAGGTTTTGTGCAATCCCCAATCCACAATCATTACAATAGGGGACTAAATATACTACCACATTAATAAGAAACAAGGGTGTATACATGAAACACATGGTTACTATACCTAACAAATGGGTGTAAGATGAATTGACTTTCCAGTATATCCAAAAATGTTGCTAAAACTTGAAAGATAGAAGGAAAAAATTAGTGATGGAATAAAAGTACACAATGTGAGCAATGCATATGTTGTCTTAAGTGTATTTTGTCTCTAGGATTTGTTGGGTCAAGGTGTAAGGCTATAAAAAGTCATGTAGATATGTTATGAACCTTTTTAATTCACAATAATGTGTGTGTGCATGTCGTGTGAATGGGGCCACAATATCAACTACAATCATATCTATAAAGAAAGGTATGATGATACTTGATGGTCTTTTCAGAAGGTTAGGGATATAAAGGAGTGAATAGAAGAGATGCAAAATGCCTTCTATTAGAATCCATCAGATGGCAAGAGGTTAGTGTTTCGAGTCGCCAAACGAGGTATTGGATATTTATCAAATGGTTCTTTTCAAGCAATGATATCGATCGACCTTGTGCATCGCTCTTTTAATGCCCCAGGAGACTAAGATCAGATAATATTAACTATAAGTCTTCTACGTATGAAAATGACAAGCTGTTCTACAACAAAGAAGATGAATAATGTTAGGACAGATATGACAAGCTGATGTTGACTTGTAGTGTGCAACATTTTTTGGTTCAAGTACCTAATGGATACGTTTCATGTACTATTGGAACCATGTTGCAGAGAGAGACGCAAATGAATAGAGTTATTCCTCATATCAGAAGAGTGAAAAGGCTTTGAATTCTACAGTATAATAAGTAGAGACGGGATACATTACAACATAAACGTGCTTCGGTGTTTTGCTGACATTCTCGCAAAGTTGAAATGAACAGAGACACCTCGCTTTAATTTAAATAAAGAGAAAATGTAATAGCTGTATTACCTTCAGTAGCATCAGTGCCTGCGGGAATGTTGACCACTATCCTACAAAAACATGAGGGAAAATTAATAAAACATAATTCCAATCCGGTTAGAGATGGACATGCAGATATTTATGCAGATTTATATAGTAAACTCAGAGACTAGATGATGGGTGGAAGATGCAAGTGAACAAAGATGTAGTCAAATGATATATTTACGATTCTGGAACTCACCAGTTGACATATTCACCTGCAGAATGTTGACTGAGATTCAGAGCATCAGGTTGTACCATCACCTGTGAGAGTAAATCATTTATTGCTTGATGTCACCACTCACTCTTTGAATAACACATAGAAAGGAAGTAGAAAAATAACTGAGCAAACGAGGTAGAAGACTACAAGTGCGATGGAAAGAGTATAATCAAAATACAAGGGCTCCCGTTGCGGCCATTTTTTGTGTCCGTATCGTTATACCGTGCGTGGATTCTCTTGAGCTACTCAACAACGTAGCAGTTTCCCTTTCGCAAATAAAAGGGCCCCAAAATAAAACATTGTGGCTAGTTTTTATGTTATAGTGCAAACTCGATGTAAAGTATAATTTTTACGATCTGTACATCAACCATGACATGCATTGTCCATTTTATACATAAGAATTGCACACAATTCACCATCTTTAAGAGAAGAGAAACAAGAAAGAGCGATGAAGAGTTCCAACAGTGCTGCTTTTGCATGAGACATGTGTTACTTGGATGAGGTTTTCTAGGTGAGTATCACAAGATGCGACTATTATTAGGATGATAGTCTTGAAGCACGATTGTATATCATTTAAATTTTACATGGTCGTTCTTGAGATGATTAAAATGTAATTACAACTTTAAAATCTTGATAAAATGTTATTTGAATAGTAACCTAAACCAATATGACAATGTCACACATTTTGTTATCTATGACCGTCATTTTCTCTATCTCTTGTGCACATGTGAGATACTCAAATATAATAATGATTCATTTTAATCAAAATATTCGTCTTATTTTAAATTCATCCAAAAATGAGCAGATACCCTTTGTTTCTTCATTTATTATTAAAGCACATTCATTCTCTGTTTTATAGATAAGAAGTGCACACAATTTACCATCATAAGAAGTGCAACACTTCACCATCTTTAAGAGAGAAGAACAAAGAAATAACGATTAAGAGTTGCAACGGTGTTGTGATTTTTGCACGAGACTAGTGTTACTTGGATGAGGTATTCTGGGTTATGATTGCAAAATGGAGCAATTATTAGGATGATAGTTTTGACGCATGATTATATATCATAAAAAATGTTACATGCTCGTTTATGAGATGATTAAAATGTTATCAAAACTTTAATATCCTGTTTAAAATGCTATTTGAATCGTATCCTAAACCAATATCACAATCTCATATTTGCAACGAAAAATATTGACAGTGTCACACATTTTGTTATCTATGACGTCATTTTCTGTATCACTTGTGCGCATGTAAGATTATCAATGATAATGATGATTCCCTTTAATCAAAATAATCCCCTTATTTTAAATTGATCCAAAAATTAGTAGATATCCGTAGTCTCGTCATTTATTATTTAAGAACTCTCATTCCAATCAAAGTACATACTTGTGCTCATTATTACACTAATCATCTCTCTCAAAATACAAGTGTATATATTCGGGAGTACTTCCATTAGGATTTCATAGTTATCATAATATCCGTGAAAGTGTGTATCTTACCAATATGTGGCATTCTAATAAAGGAATACTAGATCATGAAGATTATCTAGATTTTATTGTTACTTTTGTTTAGTTAATAAGTTAGTCAGTTTTAGATCCATCAACCATCAACATAGAACATAGGGACAGAGACTCATTTGGTAATTACGATTATACTCTTATGTAAACAGTGGAGGTTAAAATAGATGGAATAGTAAAAATTATCGACTAAAAGAACAATCATTCTCAATTTGTACATGATAACTATGTTTTTATGGAATTTATGTCATGTCAGAAATCCATACAATTCCACTAATGGTAAAAGATACTAGTATAAGCTGATTGAAATTGAGTTTAGATAAGTTTTCTTTGTGATCATTCATGTACAATTATTTAACAACAATGACTTCCATCCACTATACATCCTTGACTATTGGCAGATTGTGGAATCATAAAGGTATAATTGAAGGTTCATGGAACGGGAAATATTGTGAGGCTTAAATCTTTCTTATAACACCAAATCATTTTATCGAGACAAAGAAAAAGCTAGAAGACAAACATATTGATTTTTTCATCTTACCATAATAAACATTCAAGGAGGACACCTATTGAACATCAACTGCACTCACATAGTATATCTATCACTTAGGTGGTTATTCATCCACCTTTCAGATGGATTGCACGAGTATATGGAAGGATGTATCATTTTTCTAGAAAATTTGTGGTCATTTAAAGAGGGAGTCTGAGATCAAATTTGAACACATGTTTATGAAACATAATGTTCTTATTAAAGTCACTTTGGATCATCTAGATATAAACCCTTACATGAGTGAGTGGAAAGATAAATGCTAATTAACTACACCATATTTCTGGTTTAATTTCATACACGACAGTGGCCACTTTCACAATAGACATGGGTTATTAGAAACAAGGCACAATTGTGATGGATAATTCCTAATTAAATTCCTTCTAGGAAATTGAATAAGAAAGTGATTGTTTTCTAGAAAGGATTAATTTCAAACACTCTTTTAAACATGGGGTTGTAGTAGATGAAAGGGTGTTGTACTTTAATTGTTTCTTATCAATTTCATCATCATTGCCTAAATCGTAACCACTATGGGGTCGGATACAAAAAGTTGTAGATTTTATTTTTCAAAAATATTGTAGACAATCGTTTGACTAACATGCACTTTCTATAGGATGAATCAACTTTGATGGAAATGATTCCTTTCCTATTGAACTATCAGGGACATTTTTCCATAGGAGTGACAAATTTATGCACTATTTATTCAAATTTCCTATTGGTGGCAGGGTACATGATTTTCCCCATGATCTAATGAAATCTTCTAAGGATGGAGTTTAAGGGTTAGTGTTTTTGAACTAAGTAAAAAGTAAAATAGTCAGTGGACAATGATCAAGTTTCCTTCAAACCACTTTATGGCTTGAATGGTTATATCTTGGTAAAACTGAAACATGTCATTTCTTCTTTTATGAAAATGAGGATATTGTTTACAATGGAGGAAAATGGCACCATATGACCCTAATTGAAACATATCAACACGATCAGTATATTGTGATATTATTTTTCTTTGGAGGTCTACTTGTAGGATGATAGTGAACATGGAACAACAACACAATGAACAATACATTTGGATCATAGTAATGAACTCAACAACATTTCATACATTATAGTGTTTCTTATATGATACAAGAAGTGCATGAAATGGGAATTACATATGAAAGGATGTATTTTTTGTATCAATAAAAATTCATATGTTAAACAACTATTGGATCACAAGTGATAACCTTTTCATGTATTTTTTTCATAGTGTTGACACTTCACTAGGAAGAATAAGTGTGATCACATATGTGACAAGTTTTGTAATTTAGTGGAATGTGTTATCTGTATATCACAAAATATTAGAAATAATATATCAATGATAGTGTAAAAAATATGCAGTTGATTTCCTACATTATATCTTTTTAGTTGTTATGTCTTATGCACAACTAGTTTCTGACTTAGGTTTGTGATTGAAGGTTGTTGTGAGAAAAAAATTGGTGGGTTGATAATCATGGATTTTTTGTTTTGAATTTGTTAGGAAGTATTAATAAACCATGTCGTCATATATATTTTCTAGTGAAAAAGATACAAATAAGTCAACTTATTGTTATTAACCAAGTTGTATGTCCATATTAACAACTATGACAATTGACAACTAATCGACTACATCAAAATATATAATATTTCTCTCTATGTCAAATGGCTCCTCTGAAACAATGCTTAGACATATTAAAACTTTCAAAAAAACATTACGAGAAAATGTGAAATGTTTGAGTTTCCAAATAAATCCATTCTAAAATGAGGAGTCCACAAAAAAAATACTTCAAAGCTCCCATTGATATTTTATCTTGATTTCATAGAATTACATTTAACAAATTAATGTTATTTGTATGACCTTTTATTTTTTATTATTCTAACAATTGATTGCACGATCCACCATAAGTTCAATGAATAAATACAAGAAAAAAGACACAATCGTAAAAACATATAAAAATACATGTCCCACCCATTTGTTTGAAAGAAGGCATGATTGTTATTTTCATTTATGTACATTCTTGTAAAATGAAAGTCTACATAAACAATCAAGAAATTGCAAAATATCATTGAAACTATACCCTAGACTTACACTATAACCAATAAAAGAGAAGATAATTATACAAATTTCATTATATGGAATTGAGGTTCTATATTTCATACAAAATGACTAACGATATTTCAAAAATCTAGTGTTTCCATAGATCATTTGAATAAAAGCATTCACTAATTCTATTCGGAATATATACCACCTATGTAGAAAAATTAAACATAATACTAACAATATACATGTGGCATGTCCCATTTTTAGGGTATGTTAAATGATGATAATGATAGGTATCCATTTCAATTTATGATTTTTATATAGTAGTGGCAAGTCATATAGATAAAGAAAACATGCTATATTGATCAAAATGTGATCTACCATCGTAGGATAAGGTAAAATAAGTTCACTTAATACTAGGAATCATTGAATTAATATAAAGTTAGATACATATAAAGAGAAACAAAATGTGTAACATCGTAATGATCAAAGTTTTCATATAAAATATAAGAAAGATTGTAAAAAATCATTTATCAATTGTCTCTTACTAGTTGAATGTCTACACATGTCCATTAGAAAAGAATTTTCTTACCAAGGCATAATGCTTGGATGGGGACCCTTCAACATGGACAATGGGTGGGTTCACAGTCATACGTGGAAGCAAATTGAGGCCATTTTCCAATTTAGTACCACCATACTTGATGGTCATTCCCACTTTTGGGACAAATTGGATGATCACATCATTGATATCCCTTTCCACAATTGAGTGGTCTTTATAATCTACTGTGGGTATATCCATTAATCCAAGAATCTAAGAAATAGTTTGTCAATGGTGTTGTTTCTTAATGTATAAATGGGGGTTGCTTGAACAAGGTATATATAGATGATAAAAATAAAGAAAAAGTGTTATCACATTGATGATGTTGTTAAAACTAAAAATCATCCCCACATTATATATCTTAGTTTTCACTACATGGATTTGTACAAGATAACCCATTAGCTAGTTGGAAATATGCAGATATTATTAATCACCTACGTCCCAATTACCAATAGGGTAGATAATGCTAAAAATATTACAAATTCTAATGCATGTATATATATCATTGATTCTTAGATTCAAGTGATGTCATATTCAAAATTATACCTCGTAATGTACTTTTAGGTAGGTGTGATTAGGAGAAAAGGGTATTTTGGATATTTTCATCAACTACAGAAGGTCAAATCATGTATATTTCTATCTTTTTAAAATTCATGGGAAATATAAAAGAACTTGTAGATGACCAAGTGTGTTTCTTTGCATTATTCAGTTTCTATATTTAAATTTTGTTGGTAGAATAGTTTTTTCTTATGTTTCGAGAATTGTCAACATGGCAATTAATTGTATTCGTTCATAAATTAGATAATAAATTTATTCATTCCTTGAATTCAAAGAGATGCATTCTATATTTATTTTTGTCCTTCCAACATCTATGATAATGATCAAAAAGAAATGGAGCAATTAGAATTCTACTCCTATTTCCTAAGCAAGGAAATATTGAAACTCGTATACCAAATTTGAAAAACATTAATGGGATCTAAATTAGATTTTTTTTTTGCATGGTTTGATCTATGTGGAAAATATAATGACAATGATCACTAATAAGTATGAAAAAAATACAACCTTAGAGAAATAGAAAATAGTTTTGCATTGAGAAGACATAAGATGATGAATATGTCCCGAAAGGAACCTAAAACATAAATATTAATTTTTGGCAGAAAGTGTGTTACTATTATTAATGAAAGGACCATACATTTTACATATGATTATATCTCCAAGTGAGATTCTATTCCATAAATAAAAAAATCATTGCCTATTCAAATCTCTAGGATATATTTCTATGAATTTCAAGAGTGTATGATTTTACTATGACATGGTCGTAAAAGTATGGTTGTTAAATTCATACAAGATATAAAATAATACAACAAAGTGTAAAATGTGTTCCTTGGACTTCTTAATCTAAATGAGATCTTTGATTTATTTTGATATATGTGGGAACCTTTGTTAAAACACCAAATAGTGTTAGTTTAATCACACATTAAATTTATGTGAGTGTTTGGTTTAGATGGAACAAATTGGGTCCAAAAAAGAGTGCACCTTCAACAGAACCATTGTTTAAAGGATGTTTGTGCCAGAAATCTTCCATGGTAGATCTTCCACTACATGTAACTACAAGGGCCAATATTTTTATTTTTTCCAACCTAGAGAGCCCACTATTTAGGTTGGTATCTCACACATTTGATATTCTAACTAACAGTGATGAAGGTATTCGTGTCATAATTTAGCAAGGTGACAATCACATTCTAAGATGATGGAGTTAGTTTTTTAACAAGTTATTTCACTGGGATAATCCAAGGGCATTCGAAATACACCATATATTGTTGATGGTGATGGTAGATCATCATAGACTTTATCTTCTTCAAGTCATCATTGTTGTAAATAATAACTATTATTTGTTATGTAAGAGACACACAATAGTATTTAGCACAAAAATATTAGCATTCATCTTAACAATGGTAAACATTAAAGTAAATACCATTTAAAAACTTGGACTTGAATAAAGAACAATAAATAACAACCCTAATAATAGTATTGCAATATATCTATTCCATACCCAATATTTGGTTGTGTACAATGAGTGAGACATGGTTGTTAGATACATATATTACAACAAGCTTAAGAGGATCAAGGATCCAACAAGTATAGTATGAATCCAACAAGTATAGTATGAATCCTCTTGATTAATAAGGATGTAGACTATGTTATATTAATCTATATAGAATGCTAAATAAAAATATAAATAATGATGTGAAATATGCTACCATATTACAAGCATATCATGATTTTTTTGATGAATAAGTACACACACATGATACATAAATAATATTAACTATAATTTGAATATTGTATATATTACAATATTAAATTGTTTGACTGTAGTTCAGCTTATAATCTAGATTTTTAAACATACCAAAGTTCAATCTTGCATTTATCACAAGTTTTTAATTTTTTTTTCAATATACATAAGTAGTTGCTTACACAACTTATAGCTAAGTTTGTGGAAACATTTAGGTTTCTAATAACTAGGCATCATAAGATCTAATTCAATATAATGGAAACTAGATCATAGTATTATTACATAAGGAATCTACTAGTTGGTGTAATTATTATGATTAAATCTTTATTTGGATAAATGAAGGAAATTCATATGAAATTAATAAAACTAAGGTATGGAATTATGAATGAGTTATAAGATTCCCTAGACAAGATAGAAAGAAACATCCGTGTGTTGTTTTAAATCAAACCATATAGTACTACATTTACTTTTTGTTTTGTTGGTTATATGACCAAAGAGACATCATGGGATGATTTTAAAATGGATACTTTATACTTGATTTCATTTTAAATTAAAAAAACACTTATTATGTTTGTTTCATTATTAAGAAGAATAAATCCAATAACATCCTATGAATGATTTTACTCCATGACATATGGTTTGCTTTGGGGACATGAACATGAGATAAAATGTATAATAAGAGTTTTCATTCTTGTTATGTCCCTACTCGGTTATTATTGTGGTTAGTGTAAGTACACAATAATACACAAGACTAGAATGTATGGGGTTTGATTTCTATGTCTCTTTAGTCATGATATTGAATGTCAACTTAGATGCATGGGTACTTGTTAGAGAACAAGTTGTACCAAATAGACCCCCCTTCGACCAACATTAACTCAAATACTTCACTCTAGTTCAAGCAACATATATTGACTGCTAACAGGATGACGTTTCATGGAGTGAGTTGAGTCTAGTTATATGTGACAAAGGGATAAAATGTCCATGGCAACATTGATCACTTTACATGTTGTAGTTGTTCTCGAACTCACCTTTAACTTGGTTGGTGATGATGTGTGGATATATATCAATATTAGCTTGTATTGCTTTGAACATCATTACCAATGTAATTAGAAACCTATCGAGTCACACATAAGGATACATATAGGAACTAAAGTTTGCAATCAGACATATGATTAGGATAGGTCTTAATCATAAAAAGGTTGATAACTCTCATGGAGCGATCTCAGTGTCTGATCGATTGGTCAAATCATTGGATTAATAGATCAATTGATTTTATTTATCGATTATAATTTACATTGGACACATGTGATTGAGTGATCATGTCACCTTATCGAGTGATCACAATGTTAGAAGGGAAGTCTGAATTGAAAAGCTAGTCAGATCTAAATTTGGATGGTTGTGATTGGCCGATCAGCTAACGTGATTGAGCGATTAGAGGTTGTAATCAAGAGAGCATGAAACATGATCGTGCGATCAAAAATCTAGTCTAGGTTTTTTGTACCAAACTATTTTAATATTATTATTAGGAAAAGGATTGGAATTAGGGTTTTCCAAACACAACTCTCCCATTTAAAGAGGAAACATCCCAAAGAGTTAGACACAACTCTTGAGACAACTTATAAGACAAGTTGTTCATCAAAATTTTCTCTCTTAGAGAGGAAGTCGCCCTAAGGTCTTCATCCCAAGATAGAAGAAGAAAGGGAGTTCTGAGCAACTAGCACGTTGAGAACTCTTGTTCCACATTGACTTGGTGAGCAAGGTGGTGCACTACGTTCTCTGTCAACCTTGTGCATGAAGTAGAGGCTGAGGCACATGTGTAGAGGCTTGGAGAACACGACATACAAGATGACAATAAGTTCTTACTTAATCAACAATCATGATCTATTGTGTTCTATCCATATTTCTTGGTGGTTGTTCTAGATATAAATTTGTAGTATCGAGTTCTTCAATAACATATGACACATCCACTTGTTGGAAAGACAGTGTGCAAAGGTATCATCTATATTCCTTCTTATGTCTTTTATTCTCTGATGTTTTATAACTATGATGGATCCAATGACTTGGGTAGAAAGGGAACACATTATTTTTAAGTTTCTCCTTCAACTCTAAAACCTAGTAGTGGTTTCAGATTAACATCTATGCTTTTACTTTCAATTTGTTTTAAACCATATATGATTTGTTGGATGAATAAATATGCAATATTGTATCTATAGTCACCTAATATCATATACGATATGATATCTATATATACGAGCATGACACCTTACAAATATATTTTATTTGGTGGGTGTGGATATTGAAATTAGATATTCTTTGTGTGATCTAAAATATACAATAACTATGTTTTTATTTTGATTAGAATCCATGTAACATGTATATGTTTTGCATGGCATGCCTTACTTTATTCACTCTACATGTAAATTTTAATTATTCAATTAGAATAGGATGATGTGAAAGCATCACTGGTGGACCATAGTGTATAGGAGGAAATAATTAGAAGTACATGCCTAAAAGGGTGGTCCTTGGAGAGTTCATGATCAAGACGAGATGATGGATCAACAACTACACAAGATCTACCCAAATTAGAGACTGATCGATTGATCAGCTTTCCTGAATAAGTGATCAAGATCCCTAAAAAAGGCAACACTAGGATTACATAAAGATGTGAATCTCTTTGTTGTTTTTTCTACAACACTACTTGGCTCAAGTTGTTGTACTAGTTTCCTTATCCAATTTATCACATGTGGTGATTACTATATTATGTGATACTTATAATAATGTATGTGTGATGGTGATTGAATACACATGGATATTAGATATATAAATCCTTCAATATAATATCACTGTTGAAGATATCTTCCATGTGTGATACATACAAATATTGCTCGACTAAGTGTGGGCACGCCAAGAGTGTTGCACCATCAACCTCAAGGAAGTGTGATAATAAGAATGCGGGCCTACCAAATAGAGTGCATACTTATTGTATTGACCTTGGATTGGACTTCACTAGGAGACCTTGATTTGATTAAGCACCTAGATCCATAAAGATGTCATATATGAATTATTGACACAGAGTTGTGCAACCATCTATATAATAATTGCATGTAAAGTAATCAATAATTGTTACAAGTAGTATATTTTTCTTGATTTATTATGTTATGTTATTTGTTTTATGGGCTTTAGACTCATTTTGCCTATTTTATTTTTTTATTTTATCCCATATCACTTATCCTTGTTTTATGTTTTACTGTCTTGTCCTATAAAAGAGAGAGCATTGTACTTGTCGCCGACACATCAAATAAACATCTCTTATTAAGAAAGTGTTTGAAATCTTCAAACACTTGGCCAAGAAGGAGTAATCTAATACTGATTTTGTGGAAAACTACTACAAACAATGTTGTAACGACCCCACCTCCCAGTAACTCCCATTTAAGGGAGACCAAGAGGACAAAACCGTTATCCCAATTTCCGGATCAAACGTTCGACAAATAATCAATAATAATTATCAAATTCTACCAACTGAACTGAAAGGTTGTAATAAAATTAAACTTTGCATACCTTTTTAAAAAACTTGGATATCTACTTCTATCCACATATGGAGTCTATTCTAACTAATCCTCCTTTGTACTTTAATTCTTATTTAATTCCACATATGCCACTTTACTGTTTGTCCTTTTCACTTGTACCTAAAATGCCGACAAACAAAACGACGATCAACATAAATGAATATGCTGGTATGTGGGGGAAATAATAATCGTGCAATTAACTGTAACAACATATTGCAGTCAATTATGATTTAACAAACAACTTTACATTTTAAGCATAACTTCTCAATCCATACATACCCTAGCCTCTACGTTGTCCCTATAGTGGACCTGGATGCTACCTTCCTTATGATAGATCCCCATTAAACCCCTTAGGATCCTACCTAATAGGTGAATCAATTTCTAGGGTTGAGTCACATGGCACTACCCATAGGTAGCCCACTCCTTAACCCATGGTGTGATAAAGAGTCTCATGGTACTACACGTGGGTAGCCCAATTTCTAACTCTTGATAACCTGATGGTCCCATTTAACAAGTAGACCCTTTACCAGGTTACCCTTTTCATCATTAGCAAAGCCACAGAGGAGGACCAGGATATGAGCCAGTCATGTATGCATATGTATGGGGATAATCATAGTCACTTTATAGTTGCATGAAATAAAAGTCATCCAAGCAGTTATTTTATGTCAACCGATAAAACATCTGGGAATCGCTGTTAAACTAAAGTGATTAACCATAAGCGTAACCACATACATGTCATGCTAATTTGAGACATAAGAATCCAAACAATCAAGAAATCCAAGTAGGCAAGAAAGCACACAATGAGATCCTAAAATATGCATACAATTTCCTATTATTGATCATGGCATCAAGATCTATTAAGCCTAGCTCGCTTCCTAGGGTTTCTAGTCCACTTTTAGGATTTCCATTGCAATTAGGGTATCACTTCATATTTTAAACCCTAATTTTAGAAAAATACTCACAAACCCTAATTATCTCATCTATTCTTCACAAAAGATATTAAGGTTACCTTTTAACAACATATAACCCTATTTTCAGATTAAAGGCACAATTAAACATCAATTAAGTCCAATATGCCTCTTTTCATTAAAACTACCAATTTTATCCTTTTAATTCATGACAAGATCTTTAGGCCCATTTATCATATTTGGTTCCTTCCGGATTAACAACTCGTAGTTCATTATGATCTAATTCCCATATGAACTCTATTTATCATTAATTCCACCTTTATCCATTAGAAAACCCTAATTACCATATTAAGGGTATTTACCCATAATTAGGAACTTTTATACTCAAAATAGCTTAGATCCATCATATCTCAACTGTAATCATGAAATTGAACAATTAAAGCCATTAAGAGTCACAATTACCATCATTAGGGTTTCAAGGCCCATTAGAGCATATTTATGCACATGAAACTCCAAATTATGGTTTCCAAAAGCCGTATCATTCATAATTAGTGTAAAACCCTAAACCATGCAATAATTCATCTGTATCAGGTTCAATTTCATCATTAGCATTTTCAACAGGCTACTATTACTTCATTTCACCAATTAAGCATCCTAAACTCATCCATTAATTTCAATTAGGGTTTCTAACATAATTTCAAAGCACTTTTCATTAACTTCGCATACTTTTGCAAATACAAACAAAATCAAGCTTTAAAAGTATTTTTATTAGATTCTACGCATTCTCCTAATCAATTTTCATATTTTGCATGTTCCTTCGGAGCTACCAATATTTAGATACGATTTTTGTAAGAAATTACTTACCAAATCCAATCAGAGAGCACCATGTGTCCCTTTCCATGCAACGTATCTCGGCTGCTTGGAAACATAATTGATTTAGTCTTTTGCCCTCGTGTAAGCGATCGGCGTTGTGCGGCACAGAGGGGTAAAATTTTCAAAAACCCCCTAGTTCATCATCTTCCTCGCGATTCCTGCTGTCTGTCAACTAGGTACGATCGCAGGGAGGTTTGCCTTCCCTCACAGGGTCTGATGGCTGTCGCCCCTTATCGAACTAGCTTCGTCTCGCCTCGCCACACCTAGGGTTCCACCCAGCTACGGCCGAGGTGGGCGGAGTCAGGCTAGCAGCGGAGCCCCAAGCGGCGGACCCTACAGGTCTGTCACGAGCTTTGAGCGAGGTTGGGAGCAAAGGGAAAGGAAGCCAACATCCCAGATCCTCGAGGTAGCTTCGTGCCTCCTTCATACACTCGTCTCTGGCTCCTCTTTGCTCCAAGGATCGCGTCGCTCCTCTAACCTAGGGTTTAGAGTGAAGAAGAAGAAGAAGAAGATGGGGAAGAGAGATGGAGATGTGGGATCTCTCTAGAACTCGAACCAGGGATCTACCCTTTATATAGGGGTGGGTAACGAAGCCCTAGGTCAGCTATTCACGAACTAACAAGGCCCTCTCCCAATAGGAGTCATATTCCTTCAAGGACAAGTAATCTTCTCTCTCATGTTTATCTTCTTAATATTCCTTATTTCATGGATAATTAGAAATACAAAAATTATCTCTTTCATTATCTCTAGCCTTGCCTTTTAATCTATTGGCCACGGAAATCTATTTTCTTAAAGAAAATAACATCTCTTTTTTATATCACTAAAAGTCATTAATGATGTATCACATTATCCTCTTATTTTGTTATTATTTGTCGTTTCTCTTTCTTTTCCCCATTGGGGCTCCTTAGATCCCAAGAACCTCTAATATTTTGAAATCCTTTTTAGTGGATACTCATTACCCTGCTAGATGCATCTATGTCCATTATTTCTCATTATCTTGTTTATTTCTTTATTAAAATATCTCTTTTTAAGGATTTCTCTTTATCCTTCTTTTTATTTTCCTCATTTTCATTCCTTATAACATTAGGAATCCTTTGAATACGAAAATCCACCAAGGATAACTCAATTATACCTCTTACCACTTATTTTCCACATTTTATCATTGTTTTCAATTTCTTTCTTAATAAAGAAATATTTAATTGGTCTTTTCTTTTCTTGTTGCATTATCTTTGCAACTTTGGACTCCTTGGGACCCAAGGAACCCAAGAGGCACGAAATACAACTTTGTATTATATTCTTTTGCCTTCTAGAGGTTTCTACATTTTCCTTTCCTCCAAAACTCAATTATTCATTTACTAATTGAATTTCCTTATTATTGGGCCCAATAGCCAATAAAGCCCACAAACAACCAACGAGGATATTGTAAATGAAATCCTTTTATTCAAAACAAATTATATCATTATTTGTTCAAATATCTTTTAATAGGATAGATTACATTTCTCACCAAAAGAACCCAAAAAATTGGGGTTGTGACATCCTTCCCCTCTTATAAGAATTTTGTCCTCAAAATTCCATCAAGCAAATAAACAAATTAGGATAAGATTTTTCCATGTCCGTCATTGGCCCCTATGTGGCTTTACTTTATCCATGGCGCTCCCAAAGAACCTTTATCATTCCTTATTCTTTTCTCTGAGTTCTTTCACCTTGGCATCTATAAACCTCACAGGTGACTCAGGTCATTTCAGCCTCCCTTGAGGCTCACTAGGTTCATTGCTCAACACATGGCCCAGGTACCTCACATAGTGCTCTAGATTGGATACATGGAACTCATCACACATTACTTTATCCTGAGGGGTAAGGTCAAACATAACCTCCTCCACCGATCCATCTCAAATGGACCCATGTATCGGGGACTCAGCTCTTTCAGCTATAGCTCAGAGGGGTCGGATTTCATATCACATATCCTCCCACAGTGAACTACATGTTAGTCTACTTTGCATCCGCTCATGACTCATGTCATCCCTGGGCTCTCTTTCAGCCATTTCACGATCAAAGCGACTTCATCTGCACACACTGTGGTCTTTTTCTAACCTTCACGAGGTCCATTCACCAACATCATCTTAATGAAGTGGTGACTGACACAACCTCCCTTGTAGAGCTTCTTTACATCCCAATACTAGCTATGGTGGTTATCATCACATCTTACAGAAGACAAGAACTGTCTCCATGTATCACCCTGAACCGGCACACATGCTCTTATCAGACCCTTTGGTCTGGATCATACCAACCATCAGTTAAGGGTGATAAGTTATACCAACATCGAGTTCTTCATGTACCTACTTCCACCGCATGGAAGTAAACCTTTAGGTCATACTCAAGAACCTTTGAACTTGTATCATGGTATAGTTGAACCATCTCTCTTACGTGTAGTTCAATCGGATCTGTCTTCTGACAATATTCTCTCTTTCTCTTAGATCATGTCATCTAGGTAAGGCAATCTACCATAACCCATATTGCATCTTGACCTTCCTTTCTCTAGGGGAGACTTACCACAACATCTATAGTGATGAACTCCCATTGCCACTCAAGGACTCTTTATCCTCTATATTAACTCATTGGGTTACTGGTGTTCATCCTTCACCTCCTGGCTTGCATGGCAACAATCCGCATGCATCTTTGTACACTTTTCATCTTAGGCATCCAAGTACTTCTACCACTTATTATCTAAGTAGTATCACGGTGTATGGTGATCTTAAATCATGATCTCTTGCATGTCATGATTCCTCAAGATTGATTCCTTGAAAACCCTAAACCACTCTCGTCGAGATTTCATTACCTTCTTTTCTAGAGAAGTGCATCCGAGTTTCTATCACCATCCTTTTATTGCAACAAGGCCTAGGCTGGCTAACCAAACAACTACTAACTTGATCAACAGACTTAGTTACCTCTGAGTGTTAGCCAAACATATCTCCTTTTTCAAGCTTAAGGTTAGGCTAACAACCTCTTCTAGCCTCTAGCTAAACTAGGCAGCTACATCTGAACCAGAGCATCCATTACCACTTCACATCCTTAGGTGTTAGGTAATGTTGAAGACATACACCTTCATGTATTCCACTTATTATTTCATCTCAAACTCTAATTCTATCTTCATCAAGAAAACTCTGAGCTCATCCTATTGGTTTTTGAACTCAACCTTGTATAACTTGCAAATTCCACACAGCTCATGCTAAAAACATCCTCATAAGATGACTATCTTATTTCTTTTGATATATGTGAACCATTACCATATCGTTCACCCCACAAGGGTATGATAGCATCTCTGTCCTCATACCTTATAGCAACGTTCCAACTCACATCATCTTTATCATTGATGTATGACATGCATACTGTCCTACCTCTCACTCCCATAATAAGAGGAAATAAGCATTTGGCGGTCGTCCAAACACAAAGTTCTTCCTATTCTAAGAGTAGAGATGGTACATCCACATTGCTAGTACACCTTCAAACCTAAGTTGAAACGTACAACTTGTGTCTCTATATCACAATCATCTCGATATCAAAGTTACTTCCATGGAAAATTGGTCTCTTGGGTCCACACACATTCCTTGGTCATCTCCTCTAGGTCTATAGGGTGCTGGCACTTTTGGGGTCATCCCTCTTCCGTTATGCATGCAGAGAGTTCCCTACTCATCTGCCCTTTTGGTCCCATGAGTTCATGAAGGTGATCAATCTCCTAACCCATGGCCCTTAGACATTGATAGTTGTTACCTCTTGACCCTATGGTCATGTGCAACTAGGGAATTAGGCAACTCCCACTTCCATCGGTCTTATCCCTACCTGACCCTAGGATAGACTTAGGATTCTAATATAGTACTTGTCCAACTAAAAACCTTACCCAAGCCTTCATCATCTCTCTCTGCATTCATGGGCTGACTTTCATCCTTTTATAAGGGTCATGGCGACCTTCCTACCTTGGTCAGGCCCCATACCGGTTACCTCCATGGTAACACATCCACACGCCCTTAGAGATGGTTATCTATGGGTCTACAGGTTCATTATCTTACCATGTACTATTCACTTAGCTTCTCAATATTCTATGAGACCTCCTTAGGTTTCCTCAAAACCTACAAAAATTGGTGTACACCCGACCAAAGGGTCCCTCTCCCAGGATGGGAGGAAACTACATCTTCATAACAAATGTCACGAATGCTCTTATGTCTAGGGTTTACATCCACATGGGTATGCTTAGCCCTAGCAAGCTACCAAGGCACAAGAAGACCACCTACTAAACCATGGTAGGTCATACTTGTTCTCGTTCCTCAACATTGGACCAACCACATACCTTCCCATGTAACCAACTTAGCTGTGAGGGGTTCATCAAACATACCTTAAACTTAAGGGGTTTCCCTTTCCTCTAGACACGAGGAGTGCCACTCTCAAATCTATAGAAACTCAAATCTCATTATGAGAATTAGGTACACCACTTCCCCTCTTAGGCCTAGGAACCCGAGGTTCACTTAGATGTCTAACTGCATGCTCAACCTTTAACCACGAACCAAGCATGTCCAAGGTATGCCATGCGCTTCCCATTGATCCTTTTATTTGAACAACACTTCAGAGTGGAGTCCTCCTCAAGGACAACCAACAAGGTACAAGGCCTCACAACTTGCTACTAAACCTCTTCATGGTCTTAAGGAACTCTTCTGCTTAACTCTGAAGGTAAACACCTATACCATAGGCACATAAGTACCAGCAACCTCATCCTCTCTTCAGGGTTTGGTTCCTCTAAAGGCAACCAAATACCATTAGCCTCCAGGGATCATGCATGAGGCAAGCGCAACCATTCACATAGGTCACATCATCCTCAACTCCCCACTATTCCTCATATCTCAGAGTCTAAGCTTCCATCCTTCTTGCTTGGGTCCTGCTCTTTCTCTCTTGAGAGAGAGCTAATCCTATAACCAGCCTCACAACTAGGGGTCCTCTCTCCATGAAGATGGATCAAGGTCACAAGCATACCCCTACCTTGGTGAAGCCTAGTTTGCTCAAGATTATTTATAGTTCTTTATACTTATCTCATAAGCCCTCCATCATACTCTCCTGGCTAGGGTTTCGACCTACTCCCCACACTACTGACACACTCTGGGTGCATACTATGCCCTACTTGCATAAGTCCATAGGGTTTCTATAGGTCCTTCTCTAACCTCATCAATGAAGGAACTATCCTTCTCTCTAACATGCAAGACCCTTTCCCAGGGTTGGGTTGCCAAAGGCACGAGGTCATCCAACCTCACATGGCTCATATCGGCATGGGCATCCAAAAGCATGTCCACACACCTAGTCTATCATGACATCATGTCATCATGCCATCTCTCTCTCTAACCACCACTTAGGGTTAGGGTTAGCATCATCCTCAGAGGATGTGCCAGGTCTCCACTTATAATGGAGATCTCTACCTCCAAGACTAACTTTCCCTACTCATCCTCCTGACAAGAAGGTCTAGCCTCAGGTCTCTCCTGAGGGCAATGACAACTCTTGTCATACGACCAAAGCATGTATCTATTCTTTAGCTTACGCTTAATCTATTAAGCTTATATCCATGACACCTTATTTACATATTTTCATTAATTTGGTAGAGGATTCCTTAAACCTTATCAACTTTACCCATACCTCAAGAGGGTGAGGAAGAGAGAGAAAGCCCTAATCCTTAAAATCCTTAACAACATTTGAGTTGAGAAGGGATGAACAAGATGAGAGAGTCATAAAGGTATCTTATTTTGAGTCAAATCCTGAGACATTGGCCAGGCAGTCACACTAATCCGGGAGTCCTCATATTCTGACTAGCAGTGTGGAGGAAAATCTTGCCAACCCCCAGACGTGATCCTTTTCTAGACACATGTCTTTCGGAAAATCCTCTAATAACTCCCTTGGGTTCTACAGAGTTTGTAAAATTTAATAATTATTAAAGATTAAATGAGGAACCTATGTTGTGATACCAAATGTAATGACCCCACCTCCCAGTAACCCTCATTTAAGGGAGACCAAGAGGTCAGAGCCGTTATCCCAATTTCCAGATCAAAGGTTCGACAAATAATCAATAATAATTATCAAATTCTACCAACTAAACTGCAAGGTTGTAATAAAATTAAACTTTGCATACCTTTTTCAAAAACTTGGATATCTACTTCTATCCACATCTGGAGTCTATTCTAACAAATCCTCCTTTATACTTTAATTCTTATTTAATTTCACATATGCCACTTTACTATTTGTCCTTTGTACTTGTACCTGAAATGCCGACAAACAAAACGTCGGTCAGCATAAATAAATATGTTGATATGTGGGGGAAACAATAATCATGCAATTAACTATAACAACATATTGCAGTCAATTATGATTTAACAAACAACTTTACATTTTAAGCATAACTGCTCAATCCATACATACCCTAGCCTCTGCGTTGTCCCTGCAGTGGACCTGGATGCTACCTTCCTTATGGTAGATCTCCATTAAACCCCTCATGATCCTACCTAACAGGTGAATCAATTTCTAGGGTTGAGTCACATGGCACTACCCATAGGTAGCCCACTCCTTAACTCATGGTGTGCTAAAGAGTCTCATGGCACTACACGTGGGTAGCCCAATTTCTAACTCTTGATAACCTAATGGTCCCACTTAACAAGTAGACCCTTTACTAGGTTATCGTTTTCATCATTAGCAAAGCCACAGAGGAGGACCAGGATCTGAGCTAGTCATGTATGCATATGTATGGGGATAATCATAGTCACTTTATAGTTGCATGAAATAAAAGTCATCCAAGCAGTTATTTTCAGGCAACTGATAAAACATCTAGGAATCACCGTGAAACTAAAGCAATTAACCATAAGCGTAACCACATACCTGTCAGGCTGATTTGAGACAGAATAATCCAATCAATCAAGAAATCCAAGTAGGCAAGCAAGCATACAATGAGGTCCTGAAATATGCATACAATTTCCTATTATTGATCAGGCCATCAAGATCTATTAAACCTAGCTTGCTTCCTAGGGTTTCTAGTCCACTTTTAGGATTTCCATTGCAATTAGGGTATCACTTCATATTTTAAACCCTAATTTTATACATTTACTCACAAAACCTAATTATCTCATCTATTCTTCACGAAAGATATTAAGGTTACCTTTTAACAACACATAACCCTATTTTCATATTAAAGGCACAATTAAACATCAATTAAGTCCAATATGCCTCTTTTCATTAAAACTACCAATTTTATCCTTTTAATTCATGACAAGATCCTTAGGCCCATTTATCATCTTTGGCTCCTTCCAGATTAATAACTCATAGTTCATTATGATCTAATTCCCATATGAACTCTATTTATCATTAATTCCACCTTTATCCATTAGAAAACCCTAATTACCATATTAAGGGTATTTACCCACAATTAGGAACTTTTATACTCAAAATAGCTTAGATCCATCATATCTCAACTTTAATCATGAATTTGAATAATTAAAGCCATTAAGAGTCACAATTACCATCATTAGGGTTTCAAGGCCCATTCAAGCATATTTATGCACATGAAACTCTAAATTATGGTTTCCAAAAGCTTTATTATTCATAATTGGTGTAAAACCCTAAACCATGCAATAATTCATCTATATCAGGTTCAATTTCAACATTAGTGTTTTCAACAAGTTACTATTACTTCATTTCACCAATTAAGCATCCTGAACTCATCCGTTAATTTCAATTAAGGTTTCTAACATAATTTCAAAGAACTTTTCATTAACTTCGCATACTTTTGCAAATACGAACAAAATCATGCTTTAAAAGTATTTTTATTGGATTCTACACATTCTCCTGATCAATTTTCATATTTTGCATGTTCCCATCTGAGCTACCAATATTTAGATACAATTTTTGTAAGAAATTACTTACCAAAGACAATCAGAGAGCGCCATGTGTTCGTTTCCCTGCAACGTATCTCGGCTGCTAGGAAACATAATTGATTTACTCTTCTGCCCTCGTGTAAGCGATCAGAGATGTACAACGTGGAGGGGTAAAATCATCAAAAAACCCCTGGTTCATCATCTTCCTCACGATTCCTACTGTTCACCAACCAGGTCCGATCGCGGGGAGGTTTGCCTTCCCTCCTAGGGTCCGACGGCTGCCGCCCCTTCTCGAACTAGCTTCATCACACCCCGCCACACCTAGGGTGCCACCCAGCTGTGGCCGAGGTGGCCGGAGTCAGGCCAGCAACAGTGTCCCAAGCGGCAGACCCTGTAGGTCTGCCACGAGATTTGAGAAAGGTTGGGAGCAAAGGGAAAGGAATCCAACATCCCATATCCTCAGGGTAGCTTCGTGCCTCCTTCATACAGTTGTCTCTGGCTCCTCCTTGCTCAAAGGATCACGTCGCTCCTCTAACCTAGGGTTTAGAGTGAAGAAGAAGAAGAAGATGGGGAAGAGAGAGGGAGACGTGGGATCCCTCTGGAACTTGAACCAGGACTCTACCCTTTATATAGGGGTGGGTAACGAAGCCCTAGGTTATCTATTCACGAACTAACAAGGCCCTCTCCCAATAGGAGTCATATTCCTTCAAGGAGAAGTAACCTTCTCTCTACTATTTATCTTCTTAATATTCCTTATTTCATGGATAATTAGAATTACAAAAATTATCTCTTTCATTATCTCTAGCCTTGCCTTTTAATCTATTGGCCACGGAAATCTATTTTCTTAAAGAAAATAACGTCTCTTTTTGATATCATCAAAATTCATTAATAATGTATCACATTATCCTCTTATTTTGTTTTTATTTTCCATTTCTCTTTCTTTTCCCCATTGGGGATCCTTGGACCCCAAGAACCTCTAATATTTTGAAATACTTTTTAGTAGATACTCATTATCCTTCTAGATGCATCTATGTCCATTATTTCTCATTATCTTATTTATTTCTTTATTAAAATATCTCTTTTCAAGGATTTCTCTTTATCTTTATTTTTATTTTCCTCATTGTCATTCCTTTTAACATTAGGAATCCTTTGGATACGAAAATCCACCAAGGATAACTCAATTATACCTCTTTCCACTTATTTTCCACATTTTATCATTGTTTTCAATTTCTTTCTTAATAAAGAAATATTTAATTGATCTATTCTTTTCTTGTTGCTTTATCTTTGCAACTTTGGACTCCTTGAGACCCAAGGAACCCAAGAGGCATGAAATCCAACTTTGGATTATATTCTCTTTCCTTCTAGAGGTTTCTACATTTTCCTTTCCTCCAAAACTCAATTATTCATTTACTAATTGAATTTCCTTGTTATTGGGCCCAATAGCCAATAAAGCCCACAAACAACCAACGAGGCTATTGTAAATGAAATCCTTTTATTCAAAACAAATTATATCATTATTTTTTCAAATATCTTTAATAGGAGAGATTACATTTCTCACCAAAAGAACCCAAAAAGTTGGGGTTGTAACAAATGTTGTGCACTCTGGGATGAGTTTGAGACCTATCACCTGCTCACTATTGATATTAAAGAAATTTGATGTTAGTGCAACGTACTTTAGTTAGTCCAGTTCCTTGTTGGGTTACTAGAATCCATTGTTGGCGTCGTCGATCAAATCATGTGTAGTGATCCACTATCTACCATGTGTAATGTTTTCAAACGAGTTCATCGATTGCCATTTGTCTCTACAATATCTCCTGATTCCTCTGATGCAGCTGCCCTTGTCATTCTCTTTGGTGTTTCTTACTATGAACATATTCTCTCTACTATTGGTCCTGGTCTAGGATCATACTCATTATCTTCTTCTCTACCTCTGTAGCACAGCGCTACTGCACCTTTTGTAAGCGTAGAAATAGTTACAAAGATCAATGCTAGATCAAGCATGCCAAACCTACAAGGGAAAATCAAGTCACATCGGACCAACCTGGCACTGATCCATCCTCATCCACCCCACTATCTGTAGAGTGGATCCACTGAGAGGCTTCTCCAAGATTGTCTAGCTTCCTCTGGTGAAACTTCTACTTATGGAGGTTCTTCTCTCCTTGCCTCTCCTATATTTCCACTATTCCACTTGTTACCCTTGATGATGGTTCTCAAATGACCATTTTTGGAATTGGGAATATATGCACTCATGGTTGACTTTTATTGCGCTCTTCTTTATATGTTTCAAAATTCACAATTAATATATTATAGTTTAGATGAATTGTTAAGAGTCTTTGGTGCTCTATTACTTTTGATCTTGATGGTGTTGTCTTTTAGGACTTGCACGAGGATGAAGATCGGTTCAATCCATGAAGGACCAGAAGATTTGTATTACTTGGATACACCGAAGAATGTTGCTCTACTGAATATATCTATGACCGGACTCCAATGGCACTATAGATTGGGGTATCCCTCTCCTGATAAGTTGAAGCATTTACTGCCTAATATTTCAGAGTCTATTTCTTATTGTGAAACATGCAAGTTGGGAAAACAAACTCATTCTACTTTCCTTAGAAAAATTATATTGGCTAAAAATACATTTTTAGTATTATGCATGCTGACATTTGGGGGCCATGTTCTATTCCCAGCCTTTCTGGATGTCGGTACATTATGAGATTCATTGATGATTTCTCTAGAACAACATGGTTATTTTTGTCAGAGGATAGATCTCACATAATTGATATTATTTCATCCTTTTTGCTGAGATTGGTATCCAGTTTGATAAATCTATAAAAATCTTCTGAACTGATAATGCTCTTGAGTTTGTGCAATCGTCTTCCAGACAATTTTATGGAGAAATGAGTACTATTCATTTAACCTCTTGTTCATACAAACCCCAACAAAATGGGGTTGTGGAGCATAAAAATGATCATCTCCTTGAAGTCGCACACACTTAGCTTTTTCACTATAACATGCTGAATTATTTTTGGCCAAAAGTAATATCCACTGCATGTTACCTAATTAATCGCATGCCTTCAAATGCCATACCAAATAATATCATGATGCCCCTCTCTTTGTTGTACCTCCTCAAATTTTTGGAAGAACTTTTGGTATGTATGCCCAGAGAGTCAATCATATAATGATTGAGATGGCATATATTATAAAGGATTTTATTAATAATAAAGACAAACTTCCATTTCATTATGTTTCACTCAATTATGAGATAATGAGGAAACATAATGAATGTTTAAAGAGTGACATAACTCAATGACATATGTCTTCGATTTGATGACCTGAACAATGAGAGAATATGGATGTCAAGAGTTTGTACATTGTTATTATGTCCATAGTTAGATGTTGTTGTGGAAGTCTAATAGATATCAATAAAACATAAGACTAGAGTGTGTATTGGTTGATGGTAGAATCTCATCAGTAATGATATGTGATATCAAACCAACAACATATATACTTGTTGGAGAACAGTGTATCAGATAAACCTACCTTGAGAGTGACACATGAAAACCATAATTGGTGGTCATAGTCATCTCTCATAGTGAAGGTGGTGATTGTGGTTCTTATACCTAACATCACTACACTTATCACATGTCATTCGGTGTACTTTGACATCATCCATCATGACCTTGAATAAAGGTTGCCATAAAGGTGCTGATTGGATGCACTGTGACACATGAGGATGATTGTTAGTGATGTAGATGGGATTTATCCCTCCTACATGAGTTTGATATCTTGACCACTTGATAAGATAGACTAAGAAATCCATGCACATGAAATGTGAATCAATATATGATATTGAGGTCACATATCTCAAACATTCTGCTCTAGTTCAAGGAACATGGATTGAATAGTGAAAGGATGACGATTTTATGTCTCGAGTTCAATTCGGATATCAGAGATGAATTATACAATCACTATAACATCAATGATAGATTGTAGGTTGAAGTTGTTCTCCAACTTTCCAATTACTTTGGTAGAAATGATGTGTTACTATATGCCATTCTTTGCTTGTGATTTCATGAATGGATTATAGACATACAGTGCCTATGTAACTTGGAATCTATAGGGTTAAACACATATGATACACTTGTAATTTGAGTTTATTCATGAATGATATTTTAATTAACTGCTAAAGTGTTTATGTATTAAAATTAAGTAACAAATTAACTGACTGGACTCTGAACTGATCGGTTCAAGTGTTGAACTGACCGGTTGGAGTGTTAGGTTGATTGGATATTGCATTGGCTGAATTCTAGATGAACAAGGGCTCGAATCGACTGATTCGGCTAGTGAACTGATCGACTCAAGGTCACAAAATGATCATCTCATGGAGTGAGATGCCCAATTGATGGATCAATCCAATTCATGGATCAATTCGATTGCATCAAGGATTAGTGTTGACGTCATGGTGTGCATTAATTGGATAAGAATTGCCAATACATTTGTGATTGGGAAACATGATTAAACGACCAGTTCACTAATTGACCTGATCGACTCACATGCGAACCGATCTGTTCACCTATGAACCGATCATTTCACCATTTGTAGGTTGTGAACATTCATGAAATTTTAGTCTCTTTCACTCTCGATCGGAGTGGGAACCCTGACCCAAATACTCTTATAAATACAGGGGTACTATGGGCTTCTCAGGCATAATTCAATTGACTCTGACAATTGTTGTCTTCTCTAGTGGTGGTAACCGAGAGAACTCCAGCAAGTCCTATCAGATAAAGGGAGGGATAGCAAGGGAGAAAAATTGTGGGGGAGCAAGTTGGTGACTTGTACATCAACAGAGAGGGACAACTCCTTCTAGTTATTTTACTAGAACAACAGGAGTTGCTAGTGGTCTATATGGACTACTATATAGTTTTTCCCTCTAGGAGGACAATGTCAGGCTGCCGTCTGTGGTGATCAACCAAGAGCTATTGCAGATGTGTTTGAGTGTGACTTTAAGAAAGATGCATACTACAATGAGGGAATAATCATTGGATTTGCTCTAAGATCAGGTATGACCTCGTAAACCATCCTTACCATTACATAGTTATTGACACGATCTACTGGTTCATGGAAAACTTGACAGTAAAAAAAATTATTTTCGCTTCCTTCTTTGTCGCCATATTTTCCTACAGTGGTATTAGATCCACATCAATCTATTATGTTTTGGGATTTAATCGATATGATCAGATTTTCGTTTTTCACCTTTTTATTTGTTGCATACGATGTGAATATTTAAAATGACTAATGCACATATTCGATTAAGGATAACATATGATCCCAAACTAATATATATATATGATATGATATATATACAATTTACATGTATCGTCCTAAAATTCATTTTAATGGTAGATGTGTAGCATGGTTACTGCCAATAACCCAAATATTTGTGTGTCATTGGATGGTTTGTTTATTTCTATTTATATCTTAGTTTGCATACCGAGCATCTACCTTCTTCGTCCCAATGTAAAAGTATAATTTTTTCCTTTCTATGTTCTCCTCAATTGTAAATCAAGGTTTCTCATTACCATGTAATGAGAAATACTATATTTTTTTTTCTCATCATGATGAATATGACACTTAGCAGTAGATGATCTGATCCTCTCGAGGACAAGTCAACTGTTTCAAGGACCGAGGAGGAAAGTTGCAGGAGACGGACTGATTGGTTGGTGGGCCAACCAACAGTTTGGAGGCGTCCAAACATCAGTTGGATAGGAAGCCAGACAACCGGTCTGACAAACCAACTAATCGACCGAGAGGAGAGATGACCGGTGCAAGGGTTGAAGAGATCAACCCGAATTGGACCAAATATAGATCTACACCAACAACAGGTTCATGCATGTGATGTATATCTAGGTGGTTGTAATTCCTTATCTCTCTAAGGAATTACATTAGTATGATGTTTAATGTTGCATGTTTACGTTTGTGTGATATAGTATGTATATTGCATGTACTATAGAATGTGGTGATTGGATACGTTTATATATATATATATATATATATATATATATATATATATATATCCCTCAATCAAACATATTGTCTAAGATGATTTTCATTAGCAACACACATGAAAAGTTTAATCGACAAAGAATGGGCACCCAAGGGTGGTGTGATGTCTATCTCATAGAAGTGTGATGGTAGTTATGTAGGCCTACCAAGCGTGGTACATATCTATCGTGTTGGCTTTTTGGTCGGTCTTAATTGGGTGGGCTTAATGAGATTAAGCACCTAAAGGAATGCAGATGACTAGGGCAAGGAGTTGTGCATGTCATCATCTATCAAAAAATTGCATAACATGTAGTTGGAAAAAGTTACCTACCTTAATAATTGATTATGGACGCTGGCATTGGTCGAGTAATAATTGAATTGTTTTGGATCTTGGCTCATTAGAAGTTTGTTCACTACAATCTTATGAATTGATAATTGAGGGTTATCAATTTAAAAAATAATAATGAGAACGATAGTTTATTAAATGCCTAAGTAAATGTTCAAATTTTATACAAATCAAATCAAAAATGGATTTTTAACAAAAATTGCATATTTCTCTTGTAGAATCAAATGTCAACACACAAGAACACATTTTCTTTATGATTCGTCCTTGAGAAGGACAAGTTGAATGGGAATAACTTCCACAACCGGTTTAGGACACTGAGAATTATTTCCACATAAGAGAGCAAGCTCTATGTTTAGGTCATAGCCAGAAGAACCTCTTTCCAATGCATCTAAGGATGACAAGGATGCTTATAAAAAGCACATTGAAGATGTTGTTGATGTAAAATGTCTAATGTTGTGCTCCATGCACTATGGGCTGCAAAGGTAGCATGAGAACATGGATGTTATTGAGATGGTCACACATCTTAAGAACATGTCCCAAGATCAGGCTAGACAAGTGAGATATGATGTCTCTAAGGCATTATTCAAATATAACATAGCAGAAGGAGAGTAAGTAGGTCCTCACGTGCTCAAGCTCATTGGGTATGTGGAGAACCTTTTTAGACTGGGATTCCCCTTGGGTCAAGAGTTGACTAGTAATGTGATTCTACAATCTTTGCCAGAGTCATACATTTAGTTAGTCATGAACTACAACATGAATGACTTTGACAAGTCGTTGACAAAGATACTTGGCATGTTGAGAACAGTTGAGGCACAAATGAAATAAGGCAAGCCCAAGTATGTGATGATGATCAGAAAACCAAAGGGAAAGTCTAAAGGAAAAGAAAAAGGCAAGAAGTGTTCTAAAATTGGCCAGAAGCATAAGTCTTTAGGATCCAAGAAAAAGGGAGGAGTGAATAGGGGAGGCAAGTGTTACCATTGTCACCAGGCTAGACACTAAAAGAGGAACCGTCTACCTGGAGGAACTAAAGAAGAATGAGGAGATATATATCTCCACTTCAGGTACATAGATTATAAGATAAATCTAAGTACTTCATATTGGGTATGTGAGACCAGATGTAGATCTGGCATATGTTTGAATATGCAGGATCTTATAAGAAGTAAGCCTTTACAAAAGGGCAAGGAAGGACTCTTCAAAGAAAGAGTTCCTACAACTTTATTCTTCATTTAGATTTATCTTATCCTATATGGAATGTTCTATAGTTAGATGAATTGCTATTTTAATATGTCAATTATAGAAACATTTTACTTTATGCATCTTGTACATACAAGGATGATAATGAATAAAGAGTTGTTAATTATTCTATTTCGAAGATGTGATCTTGTATGGCAATGTCCCAAATGTCTTGTGATCTTTATATGAAAGGATCTTAAGATGAATGCCAGTACCTAAAGGGTTACAAATGATCACTCAAACAATCTATAGCATTGTCATCTAGAGAAGATATATGAGAAATGCACTTCCAAAGTATATGTTGATGCTTATCTGGACTCTTTTGGTTATTGAACCAATAAGAAGCATGCTCTTATGAGGGTTTTGGAGAATCATTGAGGACAAAATGTGTGTCCTCTCATATATTTATATAAAAAGATACAAGAACAATTACATGTAGGTCTACATAGAGGAAAGAAATAACAAGAAAAATATAAAGGACACATAAAGGGCTAATATTTGACACTCCCCCTCAAGTTGGAGCATAGATATCAATCATGACCAACTTGTCCATAAGAGAGTAGAAGATCTTCTTGGATAGAAACTTTGTAAATATATCAACAATCTAATCTTTTGAGCGAGTGAAAAGAGTGCAAATACGACTAGTCAGGATAGCTTCTCTGATAAAGTGATAGTCAACTTCAATGTGCTTGGTCCTCTCATGATAAATAGGATTATTGGCAATAAAAATAGCTACTTTATTATCACAATGCATGGAAATAGGATCAGAAGAGCTCATACCAAGGTCTTTTAGGAGAGAATGTACCCACATAAGTTCACAAGCTATGTGAGCCATGGCATGGTACTCATCCTCATTACTAGATCTAGAACAACATTCTACTTCTTGCTCCTCCAAGTAACAAGATTTCCACCAACAAATGTACAGTAGCCAGAAGTGGATTTTCTATCAATCTTACTTCCAGCATAGTCAGAATCAGAATAGCCTTCAAGATAGCAATGGCCATGTTTCCTATAGAAAAGGCCATTACCAGGAGATTTCTTCAGATACCTAAGAATATGACACAATGCTTCCCAGTGGCACTGTCTAGGTTTGTCAAGATACCTACTAACAAGGCCAACTAGAGTAGAAATATCATCTCTAGTAGCAGGGAAATTTATTAACTTTTCAACCAGTCTCCTATAGAATCAACTGTCAGGATACAAGAGAGATTCATCATCATCTCGATTTACATTAGGGTCTATTGGAGTATCAGTAGCTCGAGCTCCAAGCATCCCTCCAAGCATCCCTATCACCTACATAAGTTCTAGAACATACTTCTTCGGGACAAAACAATAGCATTAGAGGTACTAGTGACTTCAATTCCCAAAAAATACCTTAGCTTTCTCAAATCTTTAGTGACAAAGTGCTTGCATAAATAGGCTTTGGTAGCATGGATTTCAGAAAGGTCACTGCCAGATAAAATACTATCATCAACATACACAATTAGAACAACTATACTAGAGTAAGTCTTCTTAATAAAGATAGAGTGATCAATATGAGATCTCAGGAAACCATAAGTAGTCAAAATCTTTCTTAGTTTGTCAAACCATGCACGTAGACTCTACTTGAGTCCATAAATAGACTTATTGAGACGACATACCTTATGTGACTCCCCCTAAGCAACAAACCCAGGTGGTTGCTCCATATAGACTTCCTTCTAAAGATCACTATAAATAAAGGCATTCTTGGCATCTAACTGGGTAAGGGGCCAATCCAGGTTAACAATAACTAAGACAAGAAACCACATAGAATTAAGTCGGGCAATAGGAGAGAAGTTTCAACATTATCAAAGCCATAAGTTTGAGGGTACCCCTTGGCAACTAGATGTGCCATCAGTATTTCAACAATCCCATCAGGATGGTGTTTGACAGCACACACCCAACGACAACCAACAGGCTTGCAATTAGAGGGAGAATCAACTAAATCCCATGTCCTTTTGTCAGTAAGAGTAGTCATCTCCTCATTCATATCATGTGCCCAAGCAGTACATTGTAAAACATTAGTAATATTTTTAGGAACGAAAATAGCAGAAAGGGCAACAACAAAATTACTAACATGAACACTAAGATGGGCAGTAGAAACATAGTCATCAATACTACGAGAAGTGCATGAATGAGTGCCTTACTGAAGTGCAATAGGAGGATGCAGATCAGAAGCTACCTCAATTGGCATAGAACCTTCTAGAGGAGAAGATTGGTTGATTGTGGGGGGGAGTCTTTAGGAGGAGTAGAATTCGATTGCCGATTCTTGCGTTGATAAAAAATAAGAGGTGGAGGTGTAGTCTCAGCAGGCTTTATAGAAGAAGTAGAATCACTGATAACATGTAGAGGTGCTAAAATAATACCTGAACTGAGATCTTTCTCTTTGGCAGAATAGAACGGAGTATCTTCAAAGAAAACCATATCACTTCTCGTGAACCACTTCCTAGAAGTCAGACTATAGCATCAATATCCTTTCTGAGTACGTTAATATCCAAGAAAATTGCATTTTTCCACTGTAGGAGACAGCTTATGGTGATTTGGTCCAGGTAGACGAACAAAATAGGTTTACCCAAAAATCCATGGAGGAATAGAGAAAATGGGAAGTTGGCGTTGTAGGACTAGAACATGAATTTGATTCCCAATAATAGATGTGGGCATGCGATTAATCTAGAAAATAAGCACTGAGAAAAACTTCAGGCCAAAACTATTTCGGAACATTGGAATGCAGCATAATAGTTCTAGTAACTTCAAGAAAATGCCTATTTTTTCTTTCAACAACATTGTTCTATTGAGGTGAGTTGGCATAGGATGTTTGATGAATGGCGCCAACAGATCAACAAAAAAAATCAACATCCTTTTGAATAAACTCCAAGGCATTATCAATGAGCAGAATTTTAATGGGCATCGAGAATTGGATTTTAATTCCAACAAAAAAAAAATTAATAGTAGGCAAGACTTGTGATCCATATTTCATCAGAAACAACCAAGTAGCATGGAAAAATCATCAATGAAAAGAATAAAATATTTATTTCCTTATAGACTTGGAACATTACGTGGACCCCATACATCAGCATGAACTAAATCAAAAATATCTTTAATACCAATATGAGTCCTTCTAGGAAAGGTTGTTCTAGACTATTTTCCTAACTGATATGACTTGCACTAGAAAATGTGTGTTGCTACACTAAAAATAACATGCTTTATTTTATCAGCAGATGGGTGCCCAAGTCTATAGTGCCACTGTAATGTAGAAACAAGAAGATAAAGTTGAAGCTACAGTTTTAGTGCCAATCTTTTTTAAATCATCCAGATAGTAGAGTCCATCATTTCCTTCATACCCCCACCAATCTTCATCCTCGTGTGAAGGTCCTAAAAAACACAAGTACCTGGTACAAAAGCCAAACTACAGTTCAAGCTATGCACAATTTTACTGACATATAACAGATTCAAAGGAAAATTTGGCACATACAGAGCATATCTCAGAAGAAAGTGAGTATAAATATCACCAACGCTAGACACAGTAGATTTTGATCCATTAGCAAGCATAACAGTAGATTTACAATAGGGTTTATATAATTTATAGAAAAGAGATCTATTGCCAAAGATATGGGAAGAAGCCCCAGAATCAATCACCCATTTGTATTACCAGTACTAGAAGATGGGGTAGTCAGAAAAGCAGAATCACAACCAGTGAATGTAGCAACATGTGCTCCAGACTCAGCAATAGCAGAAGAGGAAGTGCCTAGTTTCTCTAGCAGTAGTTGTTCCACTTCAGAGAGAATGAAGTCGGTAGTGGAGGAGCTCAAAGTATCAGCATCAAGAGTCTAAAAATCACCCTCAGACGTAGCATTGGCCCACGCAGGTGTGCCATGTTTCTTCCAGCACCTGTCCTTAGTGTGGTTGGAGGGACCACAGAAGTCACAGTACCACTGAGCAACGGTACTCCCAGAAGTATCAACAAAAGAACCATGACCAATGGAACCACGACCAAGGGAACCACGTCCTCT
Source organism: Alisma plantago-aquatica (assembly GCA_963693085.1). Lineage (NCBI taxonomy): Eukaryota > Viridiplantae > Streptophyta > Magnoliopsida > Alismatales > Alismataceae > Alisma > Alisma plantago-aquatica. The sequence goes on along the minus strand of OY856410.1, from coordinate 796,315,695 downwards.
ACCTGAATCGGGAGGACGGTTATCCTGAAACTGACCTTGACCTCGTCCATGGCCTCAGCCGGCCATGGCAACAAGAGAAGTAGTGTCACCAATGTCAGATGTTGGGACAAAGGAAGAAGCCGAAAGGCGTTGAAGACTCTGAAATGCACTCTCCAATGTTTGTAGTGGATCACTAGCAAGAATCTAATCAAAAACACCAGTGTAAGACTCAGGAAATCCACATAAGAGCTGAACAACCTAAAGTTCCTGCCATTGTCATTGCATGGTGGTCAAGTCAATAGATAGAGGATGGAGGTTTTCAAGTTCAGCCTAGATTCCTTTGAAAGAAGAAAAATTATTAGTAATATTTGGCCCAGAGAAATATAGACGGTTCAGTTGTTTGTTCAAGTCAAACACCTTCTTTGGATTCTTATTGTGAGAATAAATATTCACCAGTTGATCCCACTTCACCTTGGCAGTCGGGAGATGAAGAAGAGTAATAGTGATGCGAGTTTTACTATTATTGAGGATCCAAGTCAGCACAGTCATCTTTGACCCAATCATCGTAGGCCTTTATATCCTTGTACTCAGTAGTACTTGGCGGAGCAGGAGGAGCATCATGAGTCAGATGGGAATGTTTGCCTTGTGATTTTGCATAAATCTCCATAGAGCAGACCCAGTGTTGATAGTTTCATCCATCCAATTTCACGATAGTCACCTGTCGATGAAAATCATCATGGGAGGAAGCCATGACATAAATCGAGTCCAATATAGTATATAGAAGCAACAACAGAGAACCGCCTAGATCCTCCTTCTAGGCGGTAGCAGATACTGACAAGACTGGATGGACTGGTTATAGGAAGGCTACGCCTAGGCGAAGTAGAGAACCTCATGGCTCAAGGGCCGACGAGGGCAGGCAGAGAAGGGCCCAGTGCCTAGATGCTACGGTAGCACTGGCTAGCTATGGCTAGAAGCGGCGGTGAGAGAGCCAAGACACATAGGAGTGGGAGGGAGGGCGGCAGCGGCAGCGCAGAGAGTAGAGGAAAGGAGAGAGAGAAGGGGAGCACAGACAAGAGAAGGAGAGGGGAGGGGTGGGCAGTGCCAGCGGCATAGAGACGGGTTACATAACCTGCTCTGGTACCAATTTACGAGGGTTTTGGAGAATCGTTGAGGACACAATGTGTGTCTTCTCATATATTTATATAAAAGGTTAAGAGAAAAATTACATGTAGGTCCACATAGAGTAAAGAAATAACAACAGAAATATAAAGGACAATAAAGGCTAATATTTAACACATGCAAATGTTATATATGAGTAACATGAAAAAACACATCTCACTAGGTGTAGTGGGAGAATAAACATTATATTAGTGCTTATTATACATATTGATGTATGAAGATCTGTTAGAATAAATACCAGATGTAGATATTTGTACTTCATTTTATTCTTTGATGATCTTGGTAGATATGAGGTTTGTATTTGGTGAAATACAAACATGTATCTCTTGAAGTGTTCAAGAAGATTATAAATGAGGTATAACTTTGATGAAGTATTAATGAACTTTGATACGACCAAATGTTGAAATAATTTCATCAATAGCTTGAGTACCTTCTGGAGAGATTGTGATAGTTTATCACAAAGAACTCCACCTGAAACATGATGATGTATCAGAAAGGAGTCATGACCTGATGAGTCATAATGTGATTATCATTTAATTTAATCTTCTAATTTCCTTCTTGGCACATTCTTTAAACTAAAACAATGTACCATCTAAAATGGTTTAATAGACACCATATGAGATATGGTATAAGAAATGTCCCGATATGTCTTAAGAATTGAAATTTATACAAGAAAATAGTTTCTTGAAAGGTTTTGTCCTCAAGACAATATAAATGTTAATTTGTTAAATGCTACATACCTCAATCCAATAACAAAAGTGTTTGTTAGGATAGTGAAATTCCAAAGGAATCAATGGGAGTAAAGTAGAACTCAAAAAGTTCGAGATCAACAAGAAAACATTGAAGCTAAGAAGGTACAATAGGAATAAGGAGAATCACAAATTGTTCCATCTATAACACAAAACTCATAGTTCTAGTAGAACATGTTTTAGATTAAAATATTCAGAATCCTATAACTCAGAAAGTTGTGAATTAGTCATAAGATGATGAGGCAACAATTAACTAATAACCATTGAGGAACCAGAGTCTAATAAATGACTTGAGGCCATTATTATCCAAAATGGAGTCCATATTTAGACCTTAGTGGTACCACCTAAAGGAATAAAACCCATAAGGTGAAGTTGGACTTCAATTAGAACACCGACATGGATAACATAAACGAACATATTGGTTGAAAAGGTTTTCAAACCAGTTCAAAATGTTGAACATAATGAAATCCTTTCACCAATTATCATGTTTGTCATTATAGCTAAAGGAACATGTAAATATAGAGTTTAAAATCATATTCCATAAAAAGAATATGTGAGAGGATGTGTATATGACACAGCCAAAAGGTTATAACTCCAGTAATGCAAATAAAGTTTGTAAGCTACAAAGTTCAATGAAAAGGTTGAAACAAGCATCTCAGATTTGGGGATCATTTTACTTAACAAGATAGTCAAACAATTTGGCTTGAATAAAGTTAAAAGATGGAATCTGTGTTTACAAAAGATTTAGTGGGAGCATATATGAAAATATTCCATATATTGGTGAGGAATAACATCTCAATATCAAGTATTGAATCCTAGCATGGAAATCACCTTCTTGAAAAAGGATTAGGAGAAACATCCTATGTGATAGGAATTGAGATCTATAGAGATAGTTCTAAATTTTTTATTAACCCAAGTATGAGTACATACATTTCCAAGATATTGAAAGGGTTCAGCATGAAGGATTCAATGAGAGAATTTGTCCATGATACATGGGATTAGTCTCTCAAGAACCCTATGTTTTGATTCTTATGAAGAATAGAAAACATGAGGGAGATGTCATATGCATTCGCATTGGGATCTATCATGTATGCAATACTCATCACATAATCTTGTATGTATTGAACATGACAAGATGATATCAATCATATTCCAATGAAGGTCATTGGAATACCATAAAGAACATCTATTAGTACTTGAGAAGAACTAATTGATTAGTTGCTAGATTATATTATTAAGGAAGAGTTGGGTGTAGAGGGTTATAGTGATGCAAGATTACAAATTGACAGAGAATGATTGCAATATAAAATTGTTTTTAAACTTAAAAGAAGAGTTGTGAGTTGAAAAGTGTTTCGAACTACATACCAGTATTTTAATTTTGTAACAGAATCTATACATCTTGGTGTTATGAACACAAGAGTTAATACAGTATGAATCCAGAAGTTCATGTAGATGAACTTATGAGATGTACCAACCATTGATGACACAGTAGAAATACTATGACAACTATGGCATTATCGGTTATGCAAGGAATATCAGATTGCATACTAAGAGAATTCCATCTTATACGAAATGTCATACAACAAAGAGATGTGAAACATGCAATATGCTGACTAAAGGAAAAATGTTGCTAACCCACTGGATTAGCACTTGCGTACCTATAATATGATGGGCATGTTTAGATCACTAAATAAAAGATGTGTTGGTGATTGGCTCTAAGTGCAAGTGAGATTCTGGTTGGTATGTATGTCCAAAGAACCAATCATATAATCATTTATATGGCATATATTATAAAGGATTTGATTAATAATAAAGGCAATCTTCCAATTCATTCTATTTTTCTCAAATAATGTCTAAAGAGTGACATAACTCAGTCATGTATGTCTTCTGTTTGACTACCTAAACAATGAGATCTTACAGATGTCAAGAGCTTATATTTTTTTATGTGCATAGTTGGATGTTATTGTGGAAAGATAATAGATAGCAATAACACATGAGACTAGAGTGTGTGCTGGTTGATGAAAAAATTTCATCAGTCATGATATGTAATATCAAGACAAGCACATAGATACATGTTGTAGAACAGTGTATTTGATAGACCCACCTTGAGAGTGACACATGGAAACCGTAATTGGTGGTCACAGTCATCTCTCATAGTGAAGATGATAATTTTGGTTCTTAGACCTAAAAACACTACACTCATCATATGTCATTCGTTGTACTTTGACATCATCGATTGTGATCATAAATTAGAGTTGCCATAAAGGTGTGGATTGTATGCATTGTGACACATGGGGATGATTGTGAGTGATGTAGATGGCATTTGTCCCTCCTACATGAGTATGATATCATGGCCACTTGATAAGAGAGAATGAGAAAGGCATGCATATGAACATGTGAATCAATATATGATATTGAGGCCACATATATCTCAGACAATCTTCTCTAGTTCAAGGAACATGGATTGAACATTGAAAGGATGATGATTCCATGTCTCAAGTTCAATTATGATATCAGAGATAAAGGAATTATACAATCATTGTAACACCAATCACAGATTGTAGGTTGAAGTTGTTCTCCAACTTTCCAATTACTTGGGTAGCAATGTTGTGTTACTACACACTGCTCTTTTCTTGTGATGTCATGAATGGATTATAGACATACATTGGCAACATAACTTGGAACCTGTAGGGTCACACACATAGGTTACACTTAGAATATATTCATGAATGATATTAAAATAGACTACTTAAGTGTTAAGGTGTTAAATTTAAGCAATGAATTAACTGATTGGATTTTGAACTGACCTATTGGAGTGTAAGGTTGATTGGATATTGCATTGGTTGAATTTTGGATGAACAAGGGCTCAAACGGACCAGTTCAATTAGTTAACCGATTGGCTCAAGGTCATAAAATGACCGTCTCACTTCTAGGATCAATTTGATTGCATCAAGGATTAGTGTTGATGTCATGTTGTGCATTATTATATTAGAATTGCCAATACAATTGCCATTAGGAAACATGATGAAATGATAGGTTCACTGGTTGAACTGATTGGCCCACATGCCAATCGACCAGTTCACCTATGGACCGATCATTTCATAGGTTGTGAAAATACATGAAATTCCAATCGCTTCCTCTCCCTCTCAGACTAGGAACCCTAACCCAAACCCTCCTATAAATAGAGGGTTACTGGGGTCTTCTCAATACAACTCAATTACCTCTGACAATTGTTTGTCTTCTCTGGTTGTGGTAACCGAGAGAATCCAAGCAAGTTCCTACCTGATAATGGGAGGGATAGCAAGGGACAACAATTATGGGAGAGCAAGTTGGTGACTAGTATGCCAATCGAGAGAGAAAACTCCCTCCTGGTTGTTCTACTAGAACAACATGAGTTCTTGGTGATCTATTTGGATTACTATAAAGGCGTGGAGCTTTTCTCTCTAGGGGGACAACATCATGATGTCGTCTTTGGTAATCAAATGGGAGCTTCTACAGACGTGTTCGAATGTTTCTTGAAGAAAGTCACATACAACAACGAGGGAATAGTCACTGGACTTGCTCCAGGACTAAGTATGACCTTGTAAACCATCCTTCCCATTAATGATGTGATCTACTGGTTCATGGGAAATATGACAGTAAAAATAATTGTTTATGATGCTTCTTTGTCACCATATTTCCATACAAGCACTTGCTATGTTAAAAACCTTCATATGGGACTGACTAAACTTGATCCTTGTGCAACTAAATGTGTTTTCTTGAGATACTCTCCAACCCAAAAAGTGTATCAATGTTATGATCCTTCTACAAATAAGTGAATGGTTAGTATTGATGTCATCTTCTTTGAGCATATGGCGTTCTACTCCACATTTGGGTTTACTCTAACTTCTGATTTACTTGTTGCTACCCCTCTACCGGTGACTGTTAATCCTAAATCATCAAATATTGTTGTCGCACCAGCTCCTCTACTGAAAGTATATCAAAGCAAACTGAAAGCTGCTACTACCCCCATGCCCCCTCCAATTCCTCAATCCTCATCGAAAGATCCACCTCAGGTAACTTCTGACTTGGATATACCTACCAACTTACGCAAAGGATTTCGGCCTTGAATTCAACATCCCATTGGTAACTTCTGTTCTAATGCTAACATGGGGCAACAAATTTCCAATTTTACTACTCCACTATTTGTTATGTCTATTCCTAAAATTGTTACTCAGGCTCTTCAACACCCTACATTGAGTCAAGATATGGAAACTGAAATGCATGCTCTTCATGATCGTCATACATGAGACTTAGTTGATGCACCTACTGATTTCTCACTTGTCAATTGCCACTGGATCTTTATAGTCAAATATCAACTAATTAGCAAGATTGAGCAGTTCAAAGCTCATCTTGTAGACAAAGTCTATACTCAGACTTCTGGCATTAATTATTTGGAGACTTTTTTGTCTGTTGCTCACCTCAATTTTGTTCGTGTACTTGCTTCAATGGCTGTAAATTCTGATTGGCCTTTATTAGAATTAGATGTTCAAATGACTTTTCATATGCAAATCTACATGATGAAGTTTGAATGGAAGAACCTCCTGGATTTGTTATTTAGGGGGAGTCCTGCAAAGTATGTCATTTGCAAAAGGCAATTTATGGCCTGAAACAAAGCCCATGTTCCTTGCTTGACAAACTGAGTACAATTCTTCAAAAATTCAACTTTCGTTGATCTTGGTCTGACCATTATGTTTTTAACAAGTAAACTCCATCTGGACTTGTTATCTTGATTGTCTATGTGGATGATATCATATTATCTGACAGTTATCAAGATGGCATCTAGGTCACAAAAAAGTATTTAGAAAAATACTTTGTCACCAAAGTATGGGCAAATTAAGATATTTTTTTGGCATTGAAGTTTGTCACTCATCCTCAGGTGTCTTCTTATCACAACAAAAGTATGTTATGGATCTCTTATCTGAAACAAGAATGCTTGGGGAAAAAAATGCTTCTACTCCCTTAGACCCCAATAATAATTAGGATGATGATAGGTCTCCTCCATACATGTACCATCAACATTATCAAAGGATGGTAGGGAAACATATATCTTAATGTTACTAGGGAAGAAATCATTTCTATAGTGGGCCTAGACAACAGATACCTAGATAAACCTAAATAGTGTCACTTGGACGTTGTATGTCACATTCTGAAATATCTAAACTATTGTCCAGGGAAAGGATTGTTTTATAGAAGACATGGGCTTTGTAAATTGATAGGCTACTCTGATTCTGATTATGTTGTAAGAAAGGTAGATTGCAAATCTAGCAATGTCTACTACACCTTTGTAGGTGGTAACCTGATTACTTTGAGATGCAAGAAACAAACTATTATTACCCGATCTAGTGTTGAAGTAGTATAGAGAAATGGCTCATACTATCTATGAACTCTTATGGGTCTGTGGTCTTCTGAAAGAATTTTGGATTTCTGATTATGTGCCTATTCTCATGTATTGTGATAATAAAGCAACTATATTCATTGTGTTATCTTTGTGAGGGAAGCTGTGTTATCTTGCAAGATCTTCACTCCATAAACACATACTTCTGATCAAGTCGTAGACATTTCCATCAAACTTCTTCTAAAGACCATATTTGCTACCATGATGGACTAGTTGGGCATCATTGATATCTATGCTGCAACTTGAGGGGAGTATTAGTACATATATTTTCCTGATTTATTATGTAATGTTATTAGTGTTATAGGCTTTAAACTTGTCTATTATCTTTTTCTTTTATCATATATCACTTATCCTTATTTTTTGTTCTACCCTCTTATCCTATAAAAGAGAGAGCATTGTACTTGCTTTTGACACATCAAATAAAATATCTAATTATTTTAGAGTTACCTAGATTTGTAATTAGTTTATGGGAGTCGGTGATTGGTTGGGTGATGTGTCTTGATTATTTTGGATCTTGACTCGCTAGAATATTGTTTATTAGAATCTTCTAAATTAATAATGAGGGATATTAATTTTAATAAATTAGTGGGAGTGAAATTCATTAAAGTCTAAATTAATTATGTCAATAAAAAATTTATTAAATCAATTGGCTTGTGCAAAATGTCTTCTTTGATATCAATGTCTAACAACCCATTATCCATTTTGTCTACAATCCATCCTGAAGAAAGAGAAACTAGATGAGAATGATGTTAACATCTTGTTTAGGAAGTTGATAATTGTTCTCACTCATTAGTGTAAGCTCTACGTCTTTAATGAACCAAATCCAATTGCACATAGAGTGAAAAGGGAAGTTTACAAAAATCATTCTGATGATGTTATAGGCATCAAATTCATGATGTTTTGATCCATGATTCATGTTCTTCAAAAGCAACATGAGAACACTTATGTTTTTGACATAACACATATCAAGAATTTGTATTATGAACAAGAAAGGCAAGAGAGGTATTATGTTACCAAGGAACTATTTAAGTACAAAATAACCTTAAAGTTATCTAATTGGGCCCCATGTAATCAAGTTATTTGGGTATGTAGAAACTCTTACAAGACTGAAATTTCCTTTAGGTCTAGATTTGGCTGCTGACATGATCCTGTAGTCGATGTTGGATTTATACAAGAAATTTTTCATGAATTACAACATGAACAATTTTGATAACCCATTGACTGACCTACTTGGAATGTCGAGAAATGTTGGGGGGGTTGAAATACAAGTCCAATTCTATGTTGATAGTCAGCAATGAGAAGAGAAAGGGAAAAGAAAAAGCTAAGAAAATATATAAAGCTAGTCAAAAGTCTTTTGTACTTTAAAAAAGGAGTGACTAAGGGAGGCACTATCACCATTGTCACCAAGTTGGACATTAGAAGTTAAATTACCCTATCTAGCTTGAGAAACTGAAGAAAAAGAAAAATAATAGAGATCTCCACTTCAGACATATTTTATAGAGATAAAATTATCTACTTCTTTATCATGTTTATTGGATACAGGATGTGGATTGCACATATGCGCAAATATATAAGATCTCAAAAGAAATAGATCTCTGAACAACTTGGATGTGAAACTGCACACTACAACTAAAGCAAGAGATGCTTCAACTATAGTAGGGACCTATTGTTTATCTCTACCTAGTGGTCTTGTAATAGAGTTGGAGATCTACTATTATGTACCTTCCATAAAGAAAATCATTATTTCTATATCTTGTTTGAACACAATTGGTTTTGAGTTTCTAATGAAAAATGGTTATATTTCATTTATAAAGATGAGATATTTTGTGGCAGTGTCCCTGTCTTAAGGGCTTTATTTATTATATCTTGGTACAAATATATATAATATAAATACCAAAAAGTTAAAACTCAATAACTCAAATAAAAAATATACTTGGCACTTCCGTCTAAGGTACATAAATGAGAAGTGCTTTTCTAAATTCTATAAAGATGGGTATATAGAATCTTTTAATTCTGAATCAATAGAGACATGTGAATCTTGTTTATTAAGATAGATGACAAAGAACCTTTCACTAGAAAGAGAGAGAGTGAGTAACTTATTAGGAATTGTATATACTAATAAGTTGAGACCCGTTAGCACAAGTTCTAGAGCTGGAAACAGTCAACTTTTATAGATTTGGATATGTGTATCTAATAAAGCACAAATCAGAATCTTTTGAAAAGTTCAAGGAATTCATGAATGAAGTGCAAAACTAAGTTTCCAAAAGAATTAAAACATTTTGATCATATCGAGGTGGTGAATGCTTAAGCCAGGAGTTTGAGACCCTTCTAAGAAATTGTGGTATTGTATCATAATGGACTCCACATGGAACACCTCAACATAATGGTGTGTCGAAAAGAAGGAATCACAATTTATCACATTGTACAACAAATGTTGTGTTTAGTTGATCTTTCAATTTCTTTTTTGGGGACATGCTCTAGAAACCACTAGTTTTACATTTAACTAAGCACCATCTAAATCCATTAAATAGACACCATATGATATGTGGAATGGGAAACATTCCAATATCTCTTTCATGAAAGTTTGAGGATGTGAAGCTTATGTCAGAATTTTCTCAGTAAAAAGCTTGGACCCAAATCGGATGAATGTATCCTTGTTGGGTACCTTAAGGAAATGAAGGGTTACTACTTCTATATTCCATCTGACAACAAAGTGTTTGTTGTCATGACTGTTGTATTCATAGAAAATAATTTTATATCGAGAGGAGCAAGTGGGAGGAAAATAGAACTTGAAGATGTGCAAGCTCAACAAGATAAAATTGAGCCTATGGAGGTAAATAAGGAATAAGAGGAACCACAAATAGTTGTAGAACCTCAAGTATCTATCCTAACACAGGATCCTCAAAGGCCTAGCAGGGTATTCTTGATCTAGAGAGATATGGATTTCTCATGACTCAATAAGATGATGTGTTGGTCATTAAAGATGATGTACTGAATGCCCACAATGAGGCTATTAAGGGACTAGATTATGATAAATGGCTTGTGTGAACAAGTGTATTTTTTTTCTTATTTACACCCATGTCCTATATATGTAGAAGAGAAGGCACTTACAAGGAAGCACAAAGGAAACAAACTAAAACACTAATGAGACATGGGAAACAAGCCCATGTAGACAATAGACTAATTAACATATAAACTAAATAGGCTAATATTCTAACACTCCCCCTCAAGTTGGAGCATGGGTGAACGCATGTCCAAGCTTGGAGTTACACGGATTGATTGAACGAGAAGAATACATGATAAATGAAAGATAGATATGTCACCTCCCATACTGAAATTGTTCCTATGATGCCTCTTTGAGATGTGTTCTACAGGTAGGAGAAGCTCAAGCTTTGAAGAAGGTCTTTCACTTAAACTTCATCTGGAATGAAGAACATTTGAAGCAAACAATAATACATACCATGACTATGCCATATTCACTAGAGTGAAACAAGCACACTCAACACATCCCACATACATAATGTGGCACAAACGGGAAGCACAGTGCCAATATAGCAATAGAGGTGTCTTTGAATTGTTTGAGAAGTGTAGCCATCTGGAATTAGCATAAAAGACCATCGATGTGCATAACGTGGAACGAACACACTGGACGAGGTGTTAGGGTGTCGTCTCATCGTGTAGAAGTAGCAGATGCTACTCGGAGAAGACATGATGAACAGCTCTGTGAAGATCACTTTGGATGAATCATTAAAGATATAAAATTTGCATATGCTTGAAGATATGAGCTTCGGGGATGAAGAAACAACCATTTGGAACACTTAATGCATCATGAATGATCAATTGGAATGTCATCAACACCAAAGGGACTAGAGGTCGAAATTAGCTCAACAACTACTGTCCTGACGACCATAATGTGGTACAAACACGAAAGCCTTGGTGTCAATGCTGCAACTGTGAAATCCTTCAATGATGTCTCACATGTGAAGTGATGCTAAGTGGGAATGACGCGTCACAAAGACATCATGAAAGTAGATGTGCTGAAAAACATGAAGCTCCATGAAGATAGTCTGGCATATATCATCTCATCGTATCACATAGCATCTCTTCATATCCTCCCTCTCATGTTCTCCCCAAACCCTCCTCTCTATCTCTCTCTCCTCTATTCCACCCCCACACACCAAATACAATGAGAGTGAGTAGAAGGTGCAGAAAAAAAAGGAAATATGACCCCCCACACGTGGAAAGACGCATACATGATGGATGGAAGGGTGGGAAAGGGATAAAGTAAAAATGTGAGGTGTAGAATGTAGAGAATAACAAAATAAGACTATCAGAATGGAAGCATCAGTAGAAAGAGGAGATACACTATCAGAATTTTGCTTGGTAGGGGAAAAAGTGGCACTGTCGAAATGTCTCTCGGCAGAAAAGCAATAACTAGGAATAAATATGAAAAAAACCTAATTAAGATCTAGATTGATATATTAATGGATCTTTCTTGAACCAAAAAGATAATTTGTCCAACCCTTAGGTCGACAATCTATGGAAACTAAAATGTAGGCTCTTGGAGAAGATGGCTAACTAACAGATAGATCTAGATGGGAAGGATGGCACCGTCCAAAGACTCTGATAGATTGAAAAGGATAGATAGAGATTGTTGGGAATGATGGAACTAGTGCATAGATAATCTATGTGAAAGGGGAAGAAGATGTGAACATGGAGGCCGAGATGTGCCTGGAAGGTGGTCGGCCTATGACATAGAAGGAGGTAGCAACCACCCACTGGTGGGCTCCCCCATGTTGGTCTCTCTAGGAGAGGAAGGGGCGGTTGCTACTAAGGTTGAACGGAATGTTGAGAGGAAAGGGAAGGAGGGGCAGTGGCTAAGGTTGGCTCATGTGACACCATGTGAAGAAGTGTATTTTTTGTTGTTTTGATATGTACACCCCTATCCTATATATATAGGATAGGAGGCAATTACAAGGAAGCACAAAGAAAACATAATGAAACCCTAATGAGCCATGAGCAACAGGCCCATATGGACAATAGACTAATTAACCTATTGACTAAATAGGATAATATTCTAATATCTATAAACCATGATGTCTGTTATGGAATCCATGTATACCAACAAGGTATGGACCTTGGTGGATCCACCTGAAGGGTAAAATCTATATGGTGTAAATGGGTCTTCAAGAAGAAGATCGACATGGATACTAGTGTACTAACCTAAAAGGGTAGACTGGTCGCAGAAGGCTTCAAACATGTTTAAGGTGTTGAATACAATGAAACTTTCTCAATAGTTGCCACGGTTACATCCATCATGATCATGCTTCCCAGTGCAACTTATCATGACTATAAGATTTGGCAAATGGACATTAAAATTGCTTTCTTGAATAGGAATCTTCTAGAGGGTGTGTAGAAGACATAGTGTAGGTTTTATTGCTCCAAATGAAGACAATAAAGTATGTCAGCAACAAAGGTCAATATATGGATTGAAGGAAGCATCTCAGAGTTGGAATCTTCATTTTGATGAGATAGTCAAACTATTTAACTTTTTCCAAAACAAAAATTTTATAAGAAGATTAGTGGGACCAGGTTTGTATTTCTCATATTATATGTAGATGACTTAATATTGATGAGAAATGGCATACCTAATCTAAAATTGGTTTATATTGATTAGGAAATTCCTATTCCATTAACAAGTTAGGCGAAGAAGCCTATATTCTAGGAATTAAGATCTATAGAAATAGATCTCAAATGCTTCTTGACTTAAGTCAAAGTACATACATTGACAAAGTACTAAAAAGGTTTTGGATGCATAACTATAAGAGAGGAAGCTTACACATATCTTATGGAATAAGTCTCTCTAGAAGTAAATGTCCCAACTCTTTAGAAGAGCGAGAATGGATGTGTAATGTTTTGTGTTCCTCAATAATTGGATCTATCATTTATGTAATGTTATGCATGTGACTAGATGTCTTTTTATGCTTTGAGCATGATGAGTAGATACCAGTAAAATCCAGGTGATAGTCACTTGATAGTAATAAAGAACATACTTAAGTACTTAAGAACAATTAAGAACCAATTTCTATTTTATGGTGGTGAGGAAGAGTTAGTTATAAATGGTAACATTGATGTAAACTTCTAAACTGACAAGAATGATTATAGATCATAACACATATTCATTTTTTGTCTAAACATTCGAAATGTAAGATAAAGAAGTTCCAAGCAGTAGACTTTGATTGGTTCTACAGCCTCTGAGTACATTGATGCCTCTAGTCGAACAAAGAAAGCGGTTGGATCAGTCATTAGTAAACTTGGGGTGGTTCCAACCATTGAAGGCATAGTAGAGCTTTCCTACGACAATAAAGGAGCTATTGCACAAACTGAGGAACCCAGATTATGTCGGTGTTCCAAACAAATACTCAGGAGTTACTATCTCATACATGAGATTTTACAATGATGAGATAAAAAGTTTTGTAGAGTTCCAACTGAAAGCAATTTTGTTGATCCTATAACCAAAGTATTTTCATAACAAAAATGTGATGGTCATGTCAGATCAATTAGAGTTAGGTTCATGAGTGATCACTAGTGCAAGTGGGATATTTTTGGTTACTTTCCCTAAGAGCCATATTGCAACAAATGTAAAAAGGATATTTTATACTTGATTTGGTTATTAATAAAAGAAAATTCCACTTATTATGTTTGTTTTAGTATTGAGATAATGGATAACCCTGTAATACTCTATGAAAGATTTTACACAATTAGATATGGTTTGGGTTGAGTACATGAATATGAATTTATATGTATAATAAGAATTTTAATTCTTATTATGTCCATTGTCAGTTATTATTGTAGATTGTATAGGAAATCAATAATACACAAGACTAGCATGTATAGTGAGTGATGACTATGTCTCTTTAATCATCATATTGGATATCAACTTAGACACATGGGTACTTGTTAGAAAATCAATTGTACTAAGACAGATCCACCTTGATATTGACACATTAAAGACATATAATGACAAGTCAAAGTCACATCTCAATGTGACAGTGGAAATTGTGATCCTTACATCTGAAGTCACTGCACTAGCACATGTTTATTTGTATTATTTGACACTAGCTATCCCAACATACCCTACAATACAAGTTTCCAATAATGTATTGATTGGGTACACTGTGATACATGGAGCATAATGTGAGTGATCTAGTTGGAATATGTTCCTTCTTTGGAGTGATATCCCCAAGCACTTGATAAGGGAGATAATAAAATGCATGGTCATGCTCATGTGAGTCAATAAATGATATAAATCCCACATTATCTCTAATAGTTTGCTCTATTTCAAGGAACATTAACTAAATGATAAGAGGATGAGATTACATGCTTCAAGTTCAATTTGGAAATCTGTGGCAAAGGGATTATACAGTTATGGAAACTTTGATCACTTTAGATTTTATAGTTGTTCTTCAAATCATTCATTTTACATTGATGGAAATGATGTATGACTAGACAAAAATCTTGTGTTTTTTTAACATCACTGGCAATATAATTAGGTACCTACCGACTCACATGCATAGGAAGCATAAGGAAATTAAATTTTAGATTTAAACATATGATTAAAATACATATGAATCCTAAATAGGATATTAACTCCCAAATCGGGCAATCAGAATGTTTGACAGATCAATTAGATGATTGGATCATTAGATCAGTTGATTCTTAATTCATCAATTGTGATTTCTACTGGACACATGTGATTGGATGATTAGGCCACCTTATCAGGTGATCACAATGTTACAAGGAAAGTCGAAAATTGGAAAGCAAGTCATATCTAGATCTGGATTGCAAATGTCATGGCACTTGAGTGGTAAACATGATGTTGAATGAACAAGAGGTCATGAGTTCGAACCCCTAGTGATAGGATGAATGAATCACCATTTTTTTAAATCTAAATCTAGATTTTCATGCTTGGTTGATCAACTAATGTGATGATGTGATCTAAGTATGTGATTGGGAAATAATGAAACATGGTCGGTCGATCAAAAATCCAGTCTGAGTTTTTAATATTAAGATATTTTAAGTTTGTTATTAGTAAAAGGATTGAAATTAGATTTTCCCTAGCCCATGACTCACCTATGTAAGGGGAGAACATCCTGAAGGGCAAGACACAACTCTTGAGACAACTCATGAGACAAGTTGGTTGTCAAAGTTCTCTCTTTTGGAGAGGTTGACACCCTAAGGATTGTTGCCAAAGGTAGGAGAATAAAATGAGTTTAGGGATGCCTACTACATCAATAATTCTTGTTCCTCTTTGACTTTTTTGTGATTTCATTGTTCCTCATTTCTTAAAACCGAAGCACATTTATCCAAATTTTTTTGAGAATTGGACTTACTTGTTACATTGTTGGATAGACTTGTCAAGTTGTAAAAGGTAGAAGTGATGTAGGTGTCATAGTCGGTTGACCAATCTATATATTGGAGTGACTATTGGTGGTCGACTATGAGATATCAAATGTTAGAAACTATTGTAGAGACTAATATATGTAATGATAAACAAGATATTGGTTGAATAATTAATATTGTCATCATTCACCTAGAGTGATTGGTTAAACCAACTTGTCTAGCTAACTTGTATTAGTCATTTTGACTATTGATAAGTTGATTGACTTATCCTCCAGTGGTTGTCACACTATTGAATTTTGGTTAAATGAGTTCCTAATTTAGATCTATTGGTTGAATTCACTTTAATTCTGATATCCAACTCCTTATTCACCTAATAGATCTTGTGCAAACTCTATCATTCTGTTATTGGGTTATTATGAGGCTATTTGGAGGCTTGTTCTACATGGATGTTATTGATTTGAATCATACATAGAGATTAATGTTAACTAGATATCTTTTTCTCTTATATATTTGACATATATAAGTATTTATTAATATACTCTCTCTAATATCTTTATTCTTGTATTGATTCAATTTCTAGAATAGGGAGTCTAGGACTTGCTTTCATTCATCTATAGAACCTTGTTCTAGTGCATGACCTGGTGGTTTTCAAGATATTAAAGGAATGGAAAATTATCAAAATGTCACCTAGAAGAGAGTGGATATGTTATCTTGATAGTAAATTGCATCCAATTATTTTGCGTTTGATTTATCCATCTTTCTCTTGTTCAACTTTAGGGATGTGAACTTGCAATTTAATTCCTTACATATATAAGGTAAATATGAAATATATGAAAGAAGGTAATTATTGACCCTATGATGAAAACAACCATGGGAGGGAATTATTATATAGTAATTAGAACTGAGATGTCTAATCATATCTAAGTTGTAGTATAAATGTGTAAGATAATTGATTAATTTATTCTTCCTATGCATTAGTTGAATGATTTTTCTATTGATGATCAATAGAGGTGATATATTTGTTGATTGGGATTCCATTTGAATTAATCATATGTGTGATTGTATAATATAATTGTAAATATCCAAGTGAGATTACTCTACTAATTAGGATTTCAATACGATGTTATTCATATATGTAATGAACCGAAATTTGATTTTTTTTATTTGAAACTTAAGTACAATGCATTCAATGAGTTCAAGTTTTCAATATTTTGTATTCAGTGAGTTCAAGTATTCCATACCTTGTGTCAATAAAATATTTGAAAGTGAAAGATTATTTAAGAGTATGATAGTACCAAAGAACCCAATAATATAATAATAATTAAAATATCATAGAACATTCCATGGTGGTATATACAAGGAAGGGTGAAATATGACAGAAGGACATAGCTCGGATCAAGGATAGGAAGTACCCAACATTAACTGATTAGGTTTTACTATAGTAGTACTTTGGTTCAACATTAAGTACTCATTGTAAGCTCTCCAGGTGTTGTGAATCTTTTCCATACAGTTGGGTATCCAACAATAAATGGAGAGTCTAGTCATACCCACGACCGATGCAGTTAGCTTGAGATAGTGCTTGTGGATTACTCCTTCTAGTAGTACAGTTTACTTTTTGTATCATGTCTTCTCATATGGTAACACTTTATGTGGAGTGATCCTCACTAGCTTTAGATTGAGGTTTATTTTAGTTAGTAATCTTTTTTGGTGACTATTCCTCGTGAGATCGTCATATGATGATTGTAATGGATATTTTGTAATTGATTTGATTAATAATGAAGACATTTTTCTATGTTATTTTTTTTACTATTATATAATGACTAAATATAATAACATCCTAAGAATGTCTCAATGACATTTGATTTCAAGTTGAGGACCTAAAACATGAGATCGTATCTAGGCTAAGATTATTTATTCTTGTCTGAGTCCATAGTCATAGATAATTGTTGACACTAGGGTGGCAATAGTACATCAAGACCAGTATGTGTGTTGCATAATTATGAATTCCTATTAGTCATGACATTTGATATCAATTCAAACACGTAAGTACTTTTTAGAAAACAAGTGTACTAGACAGACCCATTTTGTATATGATACTAGGAAGTCATAAATGACAATTAGAATCATATCTCAATGTGACTGTGATGACTATGGTCATGAGAACTGAAGTCACTAGAATGATCACATATTTTTCAATGTACTTTAACACTACTCAATCTGACCTAAAGAGGGTTTCTATAAAAATATTAATTAGGTGCACTATTACATATATGGATTAGTGTGAGTGACGAAGATGGAATTTTCCCTTTCTATTCAAGTGATATTTTAGCCACTTGATATGTGATACTATGAATGCATAGACTTGCTTATATGATTGAATATCTAACATTTAAATCACATGCATCTCAATGGTCTACTATGGATCAGGAACATAGATTGAACTCTATTAAGGGAATGTTGATTCTATACCTCAAATTCTATTTGGATATCAGAAATAAAGGGATTATATGGTCATGGTGTCACTTGTCACACATAGTTGATGTTGTTATCCAACTTATTACATTACTTGAATGGTAATGGTGTGTTTTAAAATACTTTTCATTTCTTGTGAAGTCATAACATGATAAAAGCCATTACTATCAATGTAATATGGATCATATAGGGTCACACATATAGGATGTAGAGAAACATGATTATAATCAGAGGAATAATTTGATTGATTGCTGTAATGTTTCTATAATCAATTAGTGCGATTCTAGGTTGTCTAGGAACCTAGACAACTGACTACATGGTCTAGATGATCGACTAATTTCAGATGGTCATGTGATGAGTTAATAGAGTTGCCAAATAGAAAGGTTGCTACTACCATATATGATCAATGTGAGTCATTGGTCGATTGACGAGTGATATTTTACTGAATTATAAGTTTAAATGAACGATTAGTTATAAATATGTTTCCAGAATTTTCTGAACTATCCATTCGATTGACGGGACTGACGAGACTATGAGGGCCACTAAAAACTCTATTTTGTAACTTTGCACTTCTCAATTTATTACTAGAAATCCTACTCTCTGCCTCTCAATTAAAACGAGCATGAGGCTAGAGTTCCACACACATGTTTTGACACATGAGAATCCTAGACAATATTACCCAAAAGAGAGAGAGAGAGGAGAGAGAGAAACACTAAAATGTTGATAAGAAAGACACCTCTTTTCTATCATCTCAAGTAGGATAACGTGGAGTTCCCATCTTCCATGTGGACTACATAGAGATGTATGCCAAGGGAATATCCTAGGAGGACACCATAATCTGTCGTCAGTGCACTTTCGACGACATACATCACCTTTCAAGGAGCATCATCAAATATAACTATATTGCAATGTATACTTCATGCCAACTTTCCTCATACATCCTTATCGATGAGACCTACATGTGGGTTCATGAATAAAAAAAAATTGTCTTCCATTTCAACTATCACCTCATATAATCCAATAATATTAAGAATCTCATGTTACACCATGAGATTTATACATAAAGTCACACAATAATGTCTTTATTTTTGATATTATATTCTCAATGAGTTTTGGGGTAAAGTTATACAGAAGTACTGAATATAATAGTCAGTTTTATCATTAACTTTTTTCATTATCAGTGCAATTTTTTATTGTGAACATATGAAAAATGTAGTTATAATCTTTAATTATGTTATTAGTTTATATTAAATTTTCCATGTATATCTTACCTAGTTCGTATATAATGTTCTAAACTACTCTATTTATTTATTTTGACGTTTTATATTTAGCATATTTAATAACTTAATTTAAGTGCATTAAATTGCTATAAGAAATCCTACTCATAGGGAAATTAGATTACCGCTCTACATACATATATTTTTTTTTACTAGAGCTTACGTATATCTAATACAATACAAGTGTTCTTCCACAAAGATAGGATTGTAGATCAGTCATTCCATATCACATTAGGTTTGTGTAAAGGCCTAACAATTGTTCTACAATGATCACTATTGTGATATTATTTCTCTATGATAGAGTATATAAAATTAATGAGTGTTAGCAATCATATATACACAAAATGTTAGTATGAAAGTTTTCATTGTTTTTAGTTTGTTAAAGTAAATCATTTGTTGTTCCTATGTAGAGTTCAAAGAAAACGTATTTGTTTTTTATGTCAGATGGTTCTTGTGTTATGATGGATATATTGAACATATTAAAAAGGAGAAAGTTTGGAGTGTAAGTTTATATTTGTTTGATCTCAGATGTTGGAATCCCAAATCCTAATAGTGGTTGTGAGAGTGGGGTGTCACATCAATAATATATACTATATTCCTACTACTAAAATCAACAACATTAAAAAATCATGATATTCTTTAAAGAAGGCATATAATTTCCAATTAAATATTATTAATGATATGTTGATATAAGAATTTATTTTGATATAGAATAAGTTGTCATAATTTTAAAATATTTGATGAGTTGTTTTATACATCACAATATAAATGTGATAAACAAGTGAAATTTTAAAAGCATTTAGTCTCCAATTATATTATTTCAAATATAATGGATAAATTAGTCAATAAAGTATGAAATGTGGTATTTGAGGATAAGTAAACGTAATTTCACGTGTATTGATGGATACAAATTAGATATCTTTACCCATTTATATTTTGTAGATTGTAAAACCATCCCTTAGTAGTTTGTAAAGAGTTTATGGGTCTCCTATATATAGGAGTCCAAAATTACATCGATAGGCAAATGGATCCTGAATTAAGTGTACTTCCATAATATAAAAAATTGGAGGGTGACGACATCTCTCAAGATATCTGCTCTGATGGTTTCGGTTGTAGTAGTTGGGGTTCAGATTTTGCAAAGGCTACCCAGGACCATGGAGGGATTCTAGTTGATGGCTTCTTGATTCAGCGTATGAGGGAGGAATTAATGCAAAAATGTCTTATTAGCATCCAATCTTTGTATAAATTATTTCTACCTCTACATGTTATGTTGTCTAAACTTTATCACTTTGTTGTCTATGCAGATGTTGTATCGCTCTTCTTAATATAATTGGCCTCTCTTACCTTCAAAAAAATTAATAACAAAAATTATAAATATAATGGTTCTAAGCTCAATTTACAAATAAACCACTTATGCTAGAACTCTCCTCAAGATGGAGAGTAGACATTGTGTAATCCCAGCTTGGAACCCACATACTGAAAAAGTTCTAGTCAGAAGTAGTTTGTCCAAGATATCAACAATTTGATCATTGGTCGATATTAAGGAGTCAATCTTTTTATCTTTGTTCGGTACTATAAAAAAATGGCAATCCACCTCAATGTATTTTATACATTCATCAAATATTGGATTATTGATAATATGGTAGCAGTCTGGTTTTCACAGTATAGGAGAGCTCAAGTCTGAACATGAATTCCAAACTCATTCAGAATGGACCATACCCAGTATAGGTCTCGACATATGTGGGCCATAGCATGGTATTCAACATCAGTTCTATAGTGAACAAACAATGATTTCTTGTTACTTCACCATGCCATGGGATGATTCCCTAACATAATGCAAAGGCAGAAGTAAATTAGTGATCATTGGCATCTCTTGCCCAATCTACATCTGCATTTCTAGAATAGCATTGACATCCTCTTTATGACTTTTGTAGAATAATCCTCTTCCTGGGACGCTCTTGAGGTAGCAAAGAAAATGATTGCATGATGCAAAGGTGTTGTTGGAGAGCACTCATATGATGACTAGAACTCCAACATCATAAGTTATGTTTGGGTTAAGTAATGATTTAATAGATCAATTTTTTGATTACTTGGTGATACTTTTCTAGATCTGGATATAGAGCATCCTCATTAGGAGCCTTTATGTGATCATCCATGGGAGTGGACATGTATTTAGAATCTATAATCCATGCATTAGTACAAAAATGTCCTACATCATCGATCATTTTTGGCATATCTCTTCAGTTCTAAATTGACGACTGTTTCACCTTTGGGACATGATAATCCTTGTGAGGAGCAAAGAACCTCTATCCCTAGGAAGAATCATAGATTTTTCAAGTTCTTTTTTATGGATTGGTCTTGTAATGATTATTTCAGTTTGGTGATGGCAATTTTATCACTCCATGTGATCACATTGCCATCAATGTAGATAGTAAGGAGAATGTGTCCTCTTAAGGACATTATTGATAACAATGAATGATTTGTGGCTGATGCCTGAAAATCCAATCTACTATATTGAATATATTGAACCAAGCTCTCAGAGATTGTTTAAATTGATATAATGACTGTCCTAGGAGACAAACTTTTTGAGAAGACTCCCTCTTAGCAAAATAGCTAGGAGGTTGGGAACATGGACCTCTTCAAGAAGATTACCATGTAAAGACACATTCTTGATGTCTACAATAAAAAGTTACCAGTGAAAATGAGCTGCCAAAAAATAAGAATGTGTACTAAAGCAATCCTTGTCACCGAAAAAATGTCTTGAAATAATCCACATGAAAAGTTTGAATAAAACTCTTAGAAACTAGCCCCACCTTTAGTCTCTTAGTAGAGCCGTCAGAGTTATGCTTTACTGAAAACACCCAGTGCAACCAACTATATTCTTCTCAACTGGCGGGTCAACTAGACTCATGCACGATTGTCATGTAGAGGTCACATTTCTTCTAGCATGGCGGATATCCACCCAGGATGGCTCAAAGAGTTGCTTGGACATTTGGAAATAAAGATATTACCATAATAGTGGAAAAAGCATAAGAAATAGGAGAGATATGATATAAGCAAAATGTGTTAGAAATTGGATGTTTTATTGTACATGAATGTTTAATTTTGTGAAAAATGACTAGTGTTTCAGTTTGGACTTGAATAGATGATGATAGTGGAGTTGTTGTTTGGGGTCAACATTCCTTTGCTGGTATAAATTCTTGAGGTTGTAGTAATGGGATTGGAGAAAGGGTTAGGAAGCGAGATCAAGCCGTGTAATTTTAAAGGGTGAAGACAAGAAGAAGAAGAACAACACATCTTCATGAATACTTATATCAACAAAGGTACACCAATGACCAAATTTTGTATCGAGAAATTTGTACCCCTTTTAAGAGAAAGTGTATCTTAGGTGTAACATATTGAAATTTGAGTACTAATTCTATTATGAACTACAATTCATAATTCTCTCAAATACTGAGTCCATTGGTAGTTGATGTCTCATTATAGATCTCATTTAACCATTATGGTCAATTATCATGTTCTTATATATTAATTTGTCTCCTTTTAGATTCATTGTGTTTAAATGAGTTCATTTTCCTTACATGAGAAATATTTACAAACAAGCCCCTTGATTTATATTCATGTATCACTATTATAACATCTTGTACAATTCAACATTTTATACTCAAATATGTTTGTTAGATCTTGTACTTCAATAATGCACCTACTTTCTCCATAAATGGCTATGGAATAAACTTATAATATTATTGATAATATAAAATATCAATTATCGAATGAATTCTTAGATAAAGACTTGTAGACCAAGTCATAGACTTTAAGTGGAGAATTATAATTTTATTTTGATGGTACACTAATTGATCTATGTAAAGTTAAATGTTTATCACATTTAGACTTTGTTTGACGCTCCAATTAAATGGATAAAATCTATGGTGTTTTTACATCTATATCCTCATTTATTTACCTAAATTATATTAATTTCCAAACACGTGCATTATCTAGTCTTGACATAGTTTCTGTCTTCCTCGATCGTCACTTGTGATGTTGCCACCTGCTACACATCCCCCTCTTCCCTTCCTCTCCTCCTTTGTTTTCCTTTGCAACCCTAGTACCCTCCTCTACCCTATAACATATTTTACAATCTACATCCGTAGACATTGGAAGTCACAACTGTCTACAAACTTTGCACACCTTGACCCTTCAAACCTACGACACCACTCTACCACCTTGGTTCCAATTTTCAGTGATAAACTTAGTCTCATAAATCCCTATTGACCATGAACCTATAGGTATAGTGGCGCCTACTCTCCCTGGACCTGCAACTTCCTCTTTAACTATAGAAAATTGCCAACCAATATGGACCTTCAATGACAATAGGGCCCACATTCACATGAACTCCACAACTCAACAAAAGCTAATTGCCCACTGAGTAAACCTCTTTCAATTCACCCTTGCGCTTACAGATGAATGAACTAGAGTCGACACCTCTATAGTAAATAGTGGATCAAGACTCCATGAACTACAAGACCAATCCTAAATCAAACCCCTCTTGATATTATGCACATGATCACGATCGTAAACCTACAGTGACAACCTATGATCATCGCTCAGTCTCCATGACATCATCCTTCCTGAAACCAATAGAACGACCTCTTTCCTCTATCTACTTCGGTGACCTATTGCTTCCCTCCTCCATGGTTGCAACAGTGTTTGGGATCATTCTCCAGCCTCATTAATAGAATCTTGCAAACAAGAATCCATCATTCAATCGACCATTAATAGGCAAGTGCCACTAGATCCAACCACCAAAAACTTGCCCAACAACCACATCAGTTGACACCTGTGGTGGAGGACATAAAGTTTCCAGAGAAATTAGAAGCACGGCAACACTCTCAATCACCACTCTCAACTAGACTATGATCAGATTCATCTCTAGCCAAGCCATCACAGATTGAACACCCTTGTACGATGACACTTTGATCGGTCATAGTGGTTAACTTATCATCAAAGATCAGGAAACATCAATATGATATAGGTCAGTGCCTTAGTTCATAAACCTATCTAATGAATTATGTTTACTAACCCAAGAAATAATACTTACAAGTTATAACCTAATGATAGTAAACTTCAGGACCCTATAATGCAATAAATCAATTCCACCAAATTGATATATATATATATATATATGTATATATATATATTAACAATACTGGAACATGTAGTTTAAGTAACTATAATTTGAGCACATTGGTGGTATACTTTAGTTAGAGGTAATAATGTACTTCGATATCATACTAATAGGGTGTAATGTGTAGACATTGGAAATTAGATCTTAAGGTCTATCTTGAGGAAAATTTAATATGATATATAAGTATAAGGGAACTTGATTATGTCAATACCTATGAGTTCTATAAAGATTATATGAATATATCTTAATAAAGATGGCTATTGGAGAGTTTTAGATCTAAAACTCAAATTATGAACATTTATCATCATTACTTCAGATATTGATCTATATTGTTTCTTACTCACTTTGGAATACAATTACCATCTATATAGTAATGAACACTTAATTGTGACGGAAAGGTATAACTATATTAGACCAAATGTGGTACCCAAACATAATATTGATGTTTGCATGTAATATTTCCCATACGGACATTGATAAGTGTCAAAAATCTAGATCAATAACATACTCATAAGATGGTAATTGATATCATGTTAAGTACACAAATAAATGATGGTATTACATGTGGTACAACAACTTAATCTTATATGAACTAGTTAAAAGCATTGAAAGATAATGGAAATATGAAATAATAATAACCCTAAATGAGAAACCCCTTATACTAAATAACTCAAATTGTAAAACATTGTTGATTCCAGGCCATATAGTGATAACTATTCCTCTACATTTGTAGATCTCTCTATTTTTATTAAATCTTTGGAGTTGAATACTTACAACTCACAATTACACATATTTTTGATCCAAATGTGCAAAATTTCTAGTTCTATTTGAAAAGTTATTTTCCACATTGATTGGATGCATGATTGGATAGGTTGGATGGCCTGAAATTTGATTTTGACCTTAACCTTCCTTTTTGAAAGGCTATCGACATTTATTCTTGCAAAATAATATCACAATATTTAAACACCAAAAAAGGGCATGCTAGTGCCCAACTTTAGTGGAATTATGCTTCCACACCCTTGCACAGAGTTTGACATAAGGTTCCTTAGTGTACTAGGAAATTCATTTGGTATTTTTTTTCTCTGTAGGAAAGAACATATGTCTTCCCTAAAAAATAGACATTGACATGTGCTATCTATTGGAAAATTGAATTATTAGTTTCAAAAACTAGATATTAAATCTTATCAAATTTGAAGATCCATTGCTACCTTTTGATACTTGCCTATATTGTTTATTTCTTTGCAATTTGTCATGAAAATCATTTGTAGATGGGTTCATACTGTTTTACTTTCCAAATATCAAATTTGTATCAATCATTTGACTGATTTATGTTTTCCTTCTTGGGATCCATGTCTGGTTTTATTCCCTTTAGGGAATTCATGGTCACATGATACAAGTATTCCTAGAAGAGACATGCAAGAGTTGTCCACGTTTAGGAATAGATAGGAACCAATGCCTAATTTTGTAACCTTATGAAAGCTCCCATGACCATGATGCAATGTATGAATTTAAAAAGAATCATTCATATTTTCTAATATAATTTTATAAGGAGTAGGTCTTCATACTAGGAAAATTGTTCTTGTTGTGCAAAAGGATTGGTTATTGGCCCCAGGATCAAAATTATGAATAAATGTGACAAAAAGGTGACATATTCAAAAACCCTAGGTTGTAAGGAAATACATTTGGTGTGTGGATATATAACAGAAAAGGGAGTCCACTTTTAGAGAACCAGGGACAACGGTTGATTGAATCGGAAACATGTTGCGAGGACCATCAATTTAAAGAGTATTAATGGCATTGACATGAATGGTAAGTGAATTTGTAATGTCAATATGATGATGATATTTACTCTCTACTATACTATTTTATTTTGAAACATAAGAACAACATAGTTGAAGTATGATTCTCATATCTCAAGAAAAATAAGAAAAAACATGTTAGGCATATTGATCTAGATGAGAGATAGGCCTCACGGGTAATCAAGAGACTAATATGGGAAAGCCTACATTGTATAGGGCTTAGGTTGTCCAAATGCCAACCTAACTATAGGTCTTTGATGAATTTAGAGACAAATTTAGATAGATATTTGACATGCGAGGTGCCTATTGATAATAGGGATTAATTAAGTATTTGTGCCTACCAAAGCGAATGGCTTTCTAGTTAGAACGAAATGTGCCTATTTTGAATAAGGCTTTTTGGAGGTTGTCTACTTTGGTATAAGGTTTTTAATTTAAATTATCTTAATGGTCATAGAAAAATAAATCATAATCATTTTGTGAAAAGCAAAGAAATGGGGAAAGACATCATCATGAGTTTGAAGAAGATAAAGCTGTGTAATCTTAAGTCATGCACATATGTGAGAAAATATTTGTAATCATTATAGATTATTGTCAGGACCACTCACATAAATATGTTTCAAATCAAAAGGGTTTGAGAATTTTTAATAGTATGAAATTGGAAAGATCGATGTTGGTGTTTTCCCAATTGACATATATCACACAATATAGATGAACAATTCGAAATAAATTTATCTAAGATCTCAAGATTTTCCAGAGAAGAATGGATAAAATAGAGATGTAACTTGAAAAAAAGTCCCAACTATCATGGTGCTTCTAGTTGTCTTTGGATGTATGTAGGTAGTATTGATTCTATTGTTAAGGAGGTTGTATAGTTGCTTGTTGGACTAATTCATGTCTCAACTTTTGACAGACAAAGCCTAAGCTTCCAACCCACAACACAGTATTTTGCACATCCAATGATGTGCTTTATTTGAAGGTCAGTGACTGATATGACTAATAAGTTCAGTGCACGCGTCATAAGAGAAACATATCTTGTAGACTGATAAGGAAGTTGCCAAGTGGGATCTACATTTAGATTCACAATACCAAGCAATACTCTTGAGGTAAATCTTCCTTCAATCTCTATGCATATGGGTAAGCCAAAGCAAAATCTCTTTCAATAAATATACTATCCTATAATAGCTATCTATTAGCCATGTACCTTCATTCAAAGATAAGGCACTAGGCTAAGGAGGTTTGGTTTCTAAACAAAATTTGCATGCTCCTTTTTTCAATACTATTATATTATAAATTTAATTAAACTAGGCCATAAGGTCAAAAAAGTTACTATTGTGCTCTAATTGTCTATTTAATTTGGTTTGGTTTATTTATCAGATGATCTTTTATTTGTGTAGCATAATTGTATGTACTGGCATGGTTTCAAAAAATGCGCCTTGAGGCTTAAGAGGCGTACACCTCGAGGCGAGGCGGTCTCCGGTACGCCTCAAGGTTTAAGCCTCAGTCTGCTAGTGAGATGCATGCACCTCAGTTTCTGTGAGGCGTATCGAGGCATTAGAGGCATTTGTGAGGCGTAAGCCTGAGACTCTGTGTCTAAAAAGAGGTTGTATTATCCTATTTTGGGCTTAATAGAGGCTAAATTATCCCAAAATTGTATATATATATATACATATATATATATATATATATATATATATATGTATATATATATATATATGTATGTGCATATCTATATATATGTATGTTTGTTTGTTAACAACTAATGATATTTTACTACTTTTATCATTATATGCTGCATGTATGTACACATTCTCTTGTGTATGTGTATATATATGCATTTGTGTATAATTATAACTATATTTATATGTATAGATATAGATATGTGTATTTGTAATAGTATATCTATCTATACATATATATATTTCTGTTTCAGAGATATGTAAATCTGTATAGTTATATATGTAAATCTATATAGTATAAAACAGAAATCTGTCTATATAGCAATAGTGTATTTACATATATTTGATATATATATGTCAATCTGTATAGCATAAAATACAAATATGTCTATATAGTATATACATGTATGCATATGTAAATCTGTATATTTGACTATATACAATTCATATATAAATATATGGGATTATATATATATATATATATATATATATATATATATATATATATGAGTGTGTATATGTATATGTATGTTTATATATATATATATATATATATATATATATATATATATATATATATATATATATATATATATATATATTATATGTGGATATATTTTTATATATTTATATGTACGCCTGGCCTCGCTGAGCCGAAAATGTCTCGATGCGCCTCATGCACTTTAAAACCTTGTGTACCGGTACATATCATGAGCTGAGTGCATGGAAGTAGCAAGGATTATGGAAGTCTTTAGATTGAAAAATGGACCACAGCAAGACCACTAGTATATGCCTCATTTCGTTTTGTTTTTCAGTTTAAATTCTAGTCTTGTACAAGACTATGTATCTAGAACGCGTAAAACAATTCATGCCCAGCCGATTCGTACGTATCTTGTGTATGTCCTCTAGAATAAATGAAAGAGTTGGTGTCTTATAACCTCTAAGGGCCTACGTAAAATCCTATATGAACTAATCTATGGTTCCGATAGAATTAACTACTAAATTGAATGTCACTTTAAAAAAAAAAACTATTAAATTGAATGTTCGGTGCATACAAGATTCAAAGGACTGAATACTATACTACAATTCAAAAATCGAATGAACTATCTACCTACGCCCGTAATTTAAGTTTGCATATGTTTCCACGCTTTTTGTCGTGCACAACTTCAGCACCTGAAAATTGTGTTTTTGCCATTAATTTTTCTACGATGTATCTGTTATCGCCAAATAAAACTGCATACGAAACTGAGATATTTCCACAATTTCAAGTGTGGACAAAGCGTGGATAATTTTTTACCACTTAGCCAGCGTGGATACAACTCGTTTCTATGCTCTCAGGCGTGGAAAAAGTAACCACTTGAAGATGGCAAACGATCTTCACTCGTGGTCAGATGTGGATCTAAGGGTTGTGATCCTACTTGAAGGACATTTGAAAACCATGCTTACTACTTGAATTGTGTTCATCAACTCAAACAATTTATAGAGAATAAAAAGATGATTACCAATTATTAGATCAGACGAACGCCTCATGAAGTTGCACGGATTCTATTTGTTCCAGGCGTGATGGTCTTCCTGTGCCCCCTTGACTGTTTTATTCCAATGCACAGTCGCAGCGGCTGAATCGAAGTGCACTCGTTACGCTCGGCAGAAACATACGACTGACCCTCTTGTTTGCAACCGCTCCTTCCCAGCAGACATTTTCTTGGATCGCTTCCCTGAAGATCCTCGACTTGTGGAATCAGGTATTAAACAACACTGTGCTTGAAGATTGTTTGCCGAAGCCATATGCCCCCTATCATGATTCGGTGAGTCATGACAGAGGGTAGACGACCCTGGGACAGAGGAGCCACCCATTCGCAACCTGACGGCAACTGGTGTTGGACGAAGGTCGGGACGGGGTAAACAAGAAGTGTGTAACTGAATTCAAAGGAAGGCGGCGTTGTGCTCCCGGAGGGGACGCAGAAGACGGAAGTAGGAAAACTGTCAAATCTGTATATTTCCAGTGCAAAAAAATAGACGAATTACTGAAACGGTCCTAGTCCACTTGATTGTTACGATAAGTACAGGTTATCAGGAGTTTCATTTGCGGCAATCCAAATAACTGCTCAACCAAAGTTGTTAAATTAGATTTTAAAATAACTCCTATCGGGTTTTGGACGGTTCTTAGGTTGACCAAATCAGGAGATAAATAGATAAATTCTTGGTTTTTGCCGGTACACGGTCATGCCCTCCTGTAGATGCAGCATATCTATACCCTTTATATTGTTCCCCTTTCTCCTAATATTTGTTTTTCCCCAGTAACGGAAAGACCGAGAAATAAGCATGTAAAGCGATAAACTAAGTGAAGGATGGACTGTCAAGCATTTAAAACGATACAACTCGAAGAACGATTCTGCTTATGGTGCAACTGTACTGCATTAGGTTTTGACAGGAAGGCCGGCAGATGGTGCGAAAATCGGTCTATCTTCCACTATTAGGCGTAAAACCGTGCCTCGCAAGGGCTTCATGACATTAGATATTGCATGAGTTTAAGAACATAAAATTAGTTCAAAACTATAAACCCGGTGTTGCATCACGTTGTTGAGTTGGTGAGGTACCTTGTTTGGATAACCAGTTTGACCCCTCACGTTTAAAAGAAAGATCGTCTCCGAATCGTCAATCTCGATCGTGATGGAATGGTTGACCAATGTCGTACTACACACAATAATAAAAAAGAAGACGAGTAAAAAGAAATGAAAGAAACAATCAAGCCTAGAAAATGGCGATTGCTTCTCGGTGTGAGCAACGTTACTATGTGTATCATTGTCAACGTCAATTGGAATAACAACATCCTCCACTTCTTATGTTCCCAGCCTCCAAATGTAACAACCACAAACAGATATTGTGATCCGGTACCGATCGAGTCCCGTTCTTATTAGAATACACAAAGTACAATTTCTAATTTAAAAAAACAAATAAAAATATCGTGAAAAATAATTTGACAAAGGTAGTGCAAATATTGTATAAATGAATGCATCTCAAAACTTCCTTATTAGAATATAAAGATTAATTAGTAATTTGACACTCTCCCGGGCGTCCGACCTCTGCCATAGGTTATGGGAGAGGGGGGGGGGGAGAAATCTTTCTCTCTTAATCTCATTAATTAGTAATTTGAAAAAAAATATAAAAAACCCCTCTCACATACTTTCCTATATAGTGGTCGTTCTTGGCAACGGAGTCACCCAACTACTCTGGCTTTCTTTCCCTACACTTCCCACGGTAGCATTTGGAAGAAAAAAAGTGTGGTGATGTGCTGGAATTGGTGGGAGTTGGCTCAAAACATCATTAGATAAGATCTAATTTATACTCTAAGAAACTATATACAAATATAACAACAAACTACTCCCATACTCTTTCATTTATTGGATAGATCTATAGTATCAAAGGGGCAATTTGAAAATTATAACTAAATACAAATATCGCAAAAATGCATTAGTCATATTAGAATACAACGATTAATTTGTAACTAGAAGGAAAAATAGAAATAAACAATATACATCACGTTTTCCGTGTACTTTTTGATATTTGGAATTTTTGATTCTAACCTTAGTTACTTATAAATTACAAAAAATACACTAAGGGTTGTATTTGGATTGAGATAAAACACAAAGAACTTCTTAAATCTGTGAGTTATGTGCTGATAGATTTTAGCATTGATAAAATCACCAAATTCACTCACTCATATCCAAGACATCCCATATCTTTGTACCCTATTTACAAAACCCTCCATCTACACCAAGTTGTAGGAAAACAAGCATCACAAGAGGTAAAAGTCTGACTATTGATGTTGGCACCTAAGTGGAGGACATTGACACTCTCTTTCTTGACATATGTAGAATTTAAAACCCCAATCTCTCCAAGCAACATTTTTGAGGAAGCATACCCACTTAGATGTGTTTGGAAATGCACCCATGTTTGAAGTCCCCAAATGTCATCACAAAAACGACATTGTTATTCATAGTTTATCTTAATTGGCACTCACCTAGACCATTTTGTCCAAACAACTATGACCATATCTATTTTTAAATGTCTAAGAATCCTCCTACATGGGGTGTGCACCCTTGCAATTTTTGGGGCGATTACTGATCATAGTCAAGGTTTGCTCTAATGACTTCCTAGCCCTAAACCAACTTCCCATAGAATTGCCAATTGAGAGGGTTTGGGGTAGTAAAGGGTTTACCATTACACACTAAGTGTGGAGGGTAAGTGTATGGGTGATTACCCTCTCCACAAATATCCTTGGCCTTCCCTTACACGTACCATCTTTCCCACATGGTAAATGGGGAGGATAATTGTGAAGTTGGAAATTCATGTCTATCGAAAACATACACTCTTATCAACAACAATGTCTAATACATGGTTTATAATATCAAGGTACTCTAGAATGAGTATTTTTATGTAAAATGATTATGAATGTATTACAACCTTATACATATGGTTAATGTTTTATTTGAAATAGGGTAAATTTCATACAACTAAATGATGGTTCCTTGTATTCATAAATACACCAAACCTTATAAAATTTACAAAATCATATAGTTGTTTTCAGTTGTAATAACAAATATACTTTTAAAAAATTGTAATTATCTATTCATTTTTAACCCTTTGAGAATGAACTATAGTGACAATGGAAAATATAAACCAACATGTATCATTAACACAAGAATACAATACGCACATGCAACTATCTATTTACAGTATCACGTTACGTATATTTACTAAACTATTTTAGACACGTAGATTAGCGGGGATCCATGTTGGGTTTTGGAGGAGGCAGAGAAGCAGCGGAAACAAAAAAAATTCTCCCCAAACCCGGAACAAAAGGAATCGCGTCAACATCTATATAATAGGAAAGATGGTTTGTGAATCATACCTTGTCCCGAGGCTTGCTCGGCGACAATACCACGCGCCTTGCGCGGTCTTCACCTCCGGTCTTGGACGGTGTCTGTGCAGCTCCTGGTCGCACCGGGACTGAAGACTCCTCCTCCTACCGGACTGTCGGATGACAGTTGTCCTCCTGAGCGGCAGTGACCTCCCGCCTCTGAAGTAGTCCACACGGACCACCCGGAACTCCACTCTCCTTGTCCCACAAGGAAGTGGAAGGAGTCGCACCCTCCTGTTGACGTACTAGTCGCCAACACACTCTCCTGCTGTCGACTGCAACTGCAGTTGTCCTTCCCTTGCTGTACCTCCCTTTGCGGGAAGCACTTGCTCGGGCTCTCTCTCGGTTACCAAAACCAGAGAGAACGACAACTTTGCAGAGCAATCAACATGCACTGAGTTGTACTCTGAGAAGCCCCCAATACCCCTATATATATAGGCGGGTCATGGGACAGGGTTCTCTGTGCCCGGCAATACGGGACTAAAGCAGGAGTAGAAGGGTTCGGGATTTTCCACAAAAAGCAACTGTCTCGCAACCTGAACCGATCGGTTAACAAGTGAACCGGTCGGTTGGGGACCTGAACCGATCGGTTCACCACTGAACCGATCGTTTGGGACCCTTGAACCGATCGGTTCACTCATGAACCGGTCGGTTGGGGTTCCAGGTTGGTTCCCGATTGACTTTCCTTATTTCTTTCCCAATTGGTATCAAATACTAATATAATTCCCAATCGAATTGGGCAATTGAAACGAAAGGAAAATTCTCACCAATCCTACTTTCCCAAGTTGCTCGATTGCACCAGTTGAACCGATCAGTTCAACATTTGAACCGGTCGTTTCACTCTGTGCATGAGCCGATCGGTTCAACAATTGAACCGACCGGTTCAGCAACCTCAGCCGACCGGTTCATCACATGAACCGATCGGTTGGGAATGCAGATTGTGCAGAATCAGTCAAATGCGATTTCAATCAATCCGATACTCCAATCAACTCGTCCAACCCCTTGAACACTATGATATTGAGCTATCGATTAATTGAGTGTTTAATTGAACTACTAGACTCCTTTAGTAATCAATCTAAACATTGCTTATGGACAAAACTCCTCTTCCAGGTTGAATCCTATGTGTGTGACCCTGCAGGTCCATTTCACGTTGGCAGTGAAGGTCCATAACACTTATGACTTCACAAGCAAAGAGCGGTGCCTAGTCACACATCAGTGCTACCCAAGTGAAAGTAGAAAGTTGGAGAACAACTTTCATCCTACAATCCGTGAATGGTGTTACAGTGAATGTATAATTCCTTTATCACTAATATCCAGAATGAACTCGAGGCATGGAACAGTCATCCTGTCAATGTTCATTCATTTCCTTGATCTCAGAGTAGACCGAGTGAGATGTGTATGACATCAATATCACATATTGATTCACACGTGCATGTGCATGCCTTTCTCAATCCTACTCATCAAGTGGCCAAGGATATCAAACTCCCTTAGGAGGGACAAATCCCATATCTATCACTCACCCCTCAAAAGCTCCATGTGTCAAAGCCACCCAATCATCACCTTTATAACATCCCATGTTTCAGGATTGCGTTTGATGATTTCAAAGTGTACCCAATGACATGTGTTGAGTGCACTGATTTCAGGTCTAAGAATCACACTCACCACCATCACTGTGAGAGCTGACTTTGACTACCATGTCATGGTTCCATGTGTCACTCTCACGGTGGGTCTGTCCGATACCTTGTTCTCTAACAAGTACCTATGTGCTTGGTTTGATATCACTATATCATGACTAATGAGATTCTGTCATCAACCAACACACAATCTAG
Source organism: Alisma plantago-aquatica (assembly GCA_963693085.1). Taxonomy (NCBI): domain Eukaryota; kingdom Viridiplantae; phylum Streptophyta; class Magnoliopsida; order Alismatales; family Alismataceae; genus Alisma; species Alisma plantago-aquatica. The sequence continues at coordinate 796,280,789 of OY856410.1, read as the reverse complement.
TCTTCAGTGTTATTGATGTCTATGGCTATTTCACAATAACAACCGACTAGGGACCAAACAAGAAAGAATACCCTTAACATCCATATGATCTCATCGTTTAGGTCCTCAACCCAAAAGCATACGTCATTGAGTAATTCAATCTTTAGACATCTATCATGTTACACCATCATCTCAGAAACAGTTTAAACATATAGATTGGAAATTGCCTTTATTATTATTCAAATCAATTACAAAGTATCCCATTACAATCATCATATGACTTGCTCTATGGGCATACATACCAACAGACTCCCACTTGCACTTAGAGCCAGTCACCAAGGAAACGTAGTCCTTGTGACCTAGCATGACCATCATGCTTCTGCTGAGAAAGGGCCTTAGTCAGTGGATCAGCTATGTTGTCTTCAGTTGGTACTTTGCAAATCTTCACATCGATCTCCTCACTGTACGATCTCTTGTATGAGATGGAAGCGCCGCAGTATGTGCTTGGACCGCTGATGTGATCTGGGCTCCTTAGCTTGTGCAATAGCTCCATTATTGTAACAATAAAGCTCAATTGCATCACAGCTACTGGGAACTACACCCAGTTCAGAAATGAACTTCCTGATCCACACAGCCTCCTTTGCTGCATGCGAAGCATCAATATACTCGGCCTCTGTAGTAGAATCGGCAATTATTTCTTGCTTGGAACTCTTCCAGCTCACAGCTCCATTATTAAGGCAAAACACAAATCCTAACTGCGATCTGTAATCATCTTTATCGGTTTGGAAGCTTGCATCGGTGTAACCCTTTACAACCAGCTCTTCCTCACCGCCGTACACAAGAAACTGATCCTTAGTCCTTTGCAAGTACTTGAGGATGTTCTTCACGGCTGTCCAGTGAGCATCCCCGGGATCTGACTGGTACCTGCTCGTCATGCTGAGAGCATACGAGACATCTGGGCGTGTGCACAACATAGCGTACATGATGGATCCAATGGCTGATGCATATGGGATCTCATTCATACGCTCCCTCTCTTCACAAGATTGGGGACATTGAGCTCTAGAGACGGTAACTCCATGTAGCATAGGGATGTTGCCTCTCTTTGAGTTCTCCATGCTGAACCGCTTCAGCACCTTGTCAATGTACGTTCTCTGACTTAGTCCGAGAAGCCTTCTAGATCTATCTCTATAGATCTTAATTCCTAGAATGTAGGATGCTTCTCCTAAGTCCTTCATTGAGAAAGTTTTCCCAAGCCAAGTCTTTACCTTCTCCAAGGCTAAGACATCATTCCCCATCAAAAGTATGTCATCCACATACAATATGAGAAATGTGGTCGAGCTCCCACTAACTTTCTTGTACACACAAGGTTCATATTCATTTTGAATAAAGCCAAACACTTTGACTTCTTCATCAAATCGAAGATTCCAACTCCGAGATGCTTTCTTCAATCCATAGATTGACCTTTGCACTTTACAGACTTTATTGGCATTCTTTGGATCTACAAAACCTTCAGGCTGTGTCATGTACACATCCTCATGTATATTCCCGTTAAGGAATGCGGTTTTAACATCCATCTACCAAATCTCATAGTCATAATAAGCTGCAATAGCAAGCATGATCCTGATGGACTTAATCATGGCAACTGGAGAAAAGGTTTCGTCATAGTCAACACCTTGAATTTGTCGAAAACCCTTTGCAGCCAATCTACCTTTATAAGTTTGCACATTGCCATCCATGTCGGTCTTTTTCTTAAAGACCCATTTGCACCCTATGGGTTTTACCCCTTCGGGTGGTTCCACCTAAGTCCATACTTTATTGGAGTACATGGATTGCATCTCGGATCTCATGGCTTCAAGCCATTTCTCAGAATCTGGTCCCTCCATAGCCTCTATGTAGGTAGTTGGATCATCATCTATGATCAACTCTCCACCTTCCTGAGTTACAAGGTATCCAAACCTCTCAGGTTCAAGGCGAGTCCTACTAGATCTACGAGGTCCTTGTGTTACCTGAGGAGACTGAGATTCCACAATACCTTGTGAATCTACATTTTCCTCTGGTACATTTACCGGTTCAATGTTCTCTTGTTGGGCTTGAACCTCTTCAAGCTCTATATTCCTCCCACTGTTTCCTTTGGAAATAAATTCCTTCTCTAGGAACACAGCATCCCTGGCAACAAACACTTTGTTGTCAGTAGGGTGGCATAGATAGTATCCCTTGGTTTCCTTGGGATATCCAACAAAGTAACATTTATCAGATTTGGGTCCAAGCTTATCAGGAAACATTTTCTTGACGTAAGCCCCACAACCCTAAATCTTCATAAAAGACAAATTGGGACGCTTCCCAGTCCATATCTCATATGGTGTCTTTTGAACCGATTTAGATGGTACACGGTTAAGTGTAAACGCGGCGGTTTCAAGAGCATAACCCCAGAAAGAAATTGGAAGATCAGCAAAACTCATCATAGATCGCACCATATCTAACAATGTGCGATTCCTTCTTTCAGACACACCATTATGCTGTGGTGTTCCAGGCGGAGTCCATTGTGATACAATACCACAGGCTCGCAGAAGGTCCTCAAACTCCTGGCTCAAGTATTCTCCACCTCGATCGGAACGAAGTTCCTTAATACTTTTACCAAGTTGGTTCTGTACTTCATTCATGAAATCCTTGAACCTTTCAAGGGTTTCTGACTTATGTTTCATCAGGTACACATAGCCATACCTACTGAAGTCATCAATAAAGGTAATGAAGTACTGATACCCTCCTCTGGCATTAGTTCTAAAAGGCCCACATACATCAGTATGTATGAGTCCTAATAGATCACTAGCTCTCTCACCTTTACCTGAAAAGGGAGTCTTGGTCATCTTGCCCAACAAACAAGATTCACATGTCTCTATTGATTCATAATCAAAAGAGTCTAGATAACCATCTTTATGGAGTCTAGAAATGCGCTTCTCATTTATGTGCCCTAGACGACAATGCCAGAGATATGTTTTGTTTGAGTCGTTGAGGTTTTGCTTTTTGTTGTTTACATTGTATACACTTGTCTCCAAGTCTATCAAGTATAGACCATAAGACATAGGGGCACTGCCATAAAAGATCCCATCTTTAGAAATGGAACACTTTCCATTCTTAATAAGAAATTCAAATCCATCTTTGTCCAAACAAGAGACGGAAATGATATTCCTATTTATGGCAGATACATAATAGCAGTTCTTCAACTCTATTATTAGCCCACTAGGTAGAGTTAACTCATAGGTTCCTACGGCACTGGCGGCAACTCTTGCCCCATTAGCAACACGTAGTTCAACCTCGCCTTTCCCTAAAGGCCTACTTCTCTTAAGATCCTTCACATTTGAACAAATGTGAGATCCGCATCCGGTATCAAGTACCCATGACGAAGAAGTAGTAAAGTTAATCTCTATCACGTATACACCAGAAGTGGAGATCTCTATCTCCGACTTCTTCTTCCATTGTTCCTTCCATCCTCTCCATGTAGAAGAAATTGGTTTGGCAAGAGAACACTTCTCTCCCTTACCTACTTTCTTCTTCACCAACGCATTAAGCGTACATAGAGTGGATTCTAAGGCTCCTGGTATATCTGGATTGTGCGGAACACTTCTCACAGTCCTCAACCAGTTATGGAATTTATTCTCAATTAATTTGCCCATTTTATAAGATGATTCTTTTGCCATTCTACAAGAGAAAATTTGCATTTGTCAAAACCATTTTGATTTGATTTGAATAAAATTTGACGATAGTTAATTAGGCCTTTAATTAATTACCGCTCCCACTATTTTGACTCAAATAGATAGCCCTCACCATCAATTCGGAAGATTGCAGCGTACAATCTTCTAGTGGGTCAAGATCCTAGAATCCTCTAAGCCATGGACCAGCTTTGGCTGTCACCCACAACTTAGATCTTCCGGGTAGGCAACTCTTGCTAATTGCATCATATGCAACTCTTGATGAATGAACATGCGCAACACCTTGCCATGAACATTCCGTGCCTCTGGGCTTAGACGCTCTAAGAATCACCAGTTAAGTCTAACCCAAAAGCCGACACGGTAAACATGCATCCTTCTTTGGCAGAACCTACATGTCGACCCTTCACACTTCCACAAGATAGACGGCGCACCACGCTTTGGCATAACCTACGCTTGGTCGATCAAGTTTGCCATGTGTGTCGCTAATGGAAGGCGTATAAGACTTAATATTTTAATGAGGGATTTGGTTTTATATATACATATATATATCCAATCACCACAATATATAGTACGTATCATATACATGCTATATCCCACAGAAAACATGCATAAACGATAAAAAGTAATGATTATGACCATCCTATTTGTGATTCCTCGAGCCAAGAGGAATCACGGTCATCTAGGTCTACATCACATGCAACCTGTACAAGATGAAATTTGTGCCTGCCTTTCTGGGTTTGATCAGCTCATCTCCATGACTAATCGGCTCGCCATCAGGTAGGTTGTCCGGGTGCCACCAGCCGATCGACTGGCGCCTCCAGCCGATCGGTTCACCGGTCATCGTGCATCTCCTCATGTCGCCACCCGCTCATCTCGTTCCTCGAACCGGCCGTCTAGATCACCAACCGATCGGTTCACTCCTTGAACCGATCGTCTTCAGGTTGTCCGCCGTTCTTTGACATAACAGGAAATAAAATCTATCCTATTTTACAATTGAATTGTGAAACCCCGAGTTACATTCGGGGGGATCAGAGGTAGGAAAAGAATTCTCGAATTATTTCGAGTTACATCAGGATTATGAGAAAGGGAATCAGTGCGCAGACCGAGATGCAAGCAACCACACAAACAACCATACACAGATATAGGGGTTTATAGGCCATAATCATGCTACACATCCACCACAAAACTCGTTTAAGGGCGACACGTATCGAGTGCATTAATATTACATATCATATATGTATATTAGGGATTTGTGGATTGGACATGTATAAAGCCGATATTATTCGCATCACATGCAATAAATAAAGGCGACAAACCAAAAATCGATCAAATCGATAATCCTAAAATATAGAGTGGTTGACCTCGCTCTGATACCACTTTTGGGTTTGGAGGAGGCAGAGAAGCAGCGGAAACAAAAAACAATTCTCCCCAAACTCGGAACAAAAGGAATCCCGTCAACATCTATATAATAGGAAAGATGGTTTGTGACTCATACCTTATCCCGAGGCTTTCTCGGCGACAATACCACGCGCCTTGCGCGGTCTTCACCTCCGGTCTTGGACGGTGTCTGTGCAGCTCCTGGTCGCACCGGGACTGAAGACTCCTCCTCCTACCGGACTGTCGGATGACAGTTGTCCTCCTGAGCGGCAGTGACCTCCCGCCTCTGAAGTAGTCCACACGGACCACCCAGACCTCCACTCTCCTTGTCCCACAAGGAAGTGGAAGGAGTCGCACCCTCCTGTTGACGTACTAGTCGCCAACACACTCTCCTGTTGTCGACTGCAACTCCAGTTGTCCTTCCCTTGCTGCACCTCCCTTTGCGGGAAGCACTTGCTCGGGCTCTCTCTCGGTTACCAAAACCAGAGAGAATGACAACTTTGCAGAGCAATCAACATGCACTGAGTTGTACTCTGAGAAGCCCCCAATACCCCTATATATATAGGCGGGTCATGGGACAGGGTTCTCTGTGCCCGGCAATACGGGACTAAAGCAGGAGTAGAAGGGTTCGGGATTTTCCACAAAAAGCAACTGTCTCGCAACCTGAACCAATCGGTTCACAAGTGAACCGGTCGGTTGGGGACCTGAACCGATCAGTTCACCACTGAACCGATCGTTTGGGACCCTTGAACCGATCGGTTCACTCATGAACCGGTCGGTTGGGGTTCCAGGTTGGTTCCCGATTGACTTTCCTTGTTTCTTTCCCAATTGGTATCAAATACCAATATAATTCCCTATCGAATTGGGCAATTGAAACGAAAGGAAAATTCTCACCAATCCTACTTTCCCAAGTTGCTCGATTACACCAGTTGAACCGATCAGTTCAACATTTGAACCGGTCGTTTCACTCTGTGCATGAGCCGATCGGTTCAACAATTGAACCGACCGGTTCAGCAACCTCAGCCGACCGGTTCATCACATGAACCGATCGGTTGGGAATGCAGATTGTGCAGAATCAGTCAAATGCGATTTCAATCAATCCGATACTCCAATCAACTCGTCCAACACCTTGAACACTATGATATTGAGCTATCGATTAATTGAGTGTTTAATTGAACTACTAAACTCCTTTAGTAATCAATCTAAACATTGCTTGTGGACAAAACTCCTCTTCCAGGTTGAATCCTATGTGTGTGACCCTACAGGTCCATTTCACGTTGGCAGTGAAGGTCCATAACACTTATGACTTCACAAGCAAAGAGCGGTGCCTAGTCACACATCAGTGCTACCCAAGTGAAAGTAGAAAGTTGGAGAACAACTTTCATCCTACAATCTATGAATGGTGTTACAGTGAATGTATAATTCCTTTGTCACTGATATCCAGAATGAACTCGAGGCATGGAACAGTCATCCTGTCAATGTTCATTCATTTCCTTGATCTCAGAGTAGACCGAGTGAGATGTGTATGACATCAATATCACATATTGATTCACACGTGCATGCGCATGCCTTTCTCAATCCTACTCATCAAGTGGCCAAGGATATCAAACTCCCTTAGGAGGGACAAATCCCATATCTATCACTCACCCCTCAAAAGCTCCATGTGTCAAAGACACCCAATCATCACCTTTATAACAACCCATGTTTCAGGATTGCGTTTGATGATGTCAAAGTGTACCCAACGAAATGTGTTGAGTGCAGTGATTTCAGGTCTACGAATCACACTCACCACCATCACTGTGAGAGCTAACTGTGACTACCATGTCATGGTTCCATGTCTCACTCTCACGGTGGGTCTGTCCGATACGTTGTTCTCTAACAAGTACCTATGTGCTTGGTTCGATATCACTATATCATGACTAATGAGATTCTGTCATCAACCAACACACAATCTAGTCTTCAGTGTTATTGATGTCTATGGCTATTTCCACAATAACAACAGACTAGGGACCAAACAAGAAAGAATACCCTTAACATCTGTATGATCTCATCGTTTAGGTCCTCAACCCAAAAGCATACGTAATTGAGTAATTCAATATTTAGACATCTATCATGTTACACCATCATCTCAGAAACAGTTTAAACATATAGATTGGAAATTGCCTTTATTATTATTCAAATCAATTACAAAGTATCCCATTACAATCATCATATGACTTGCTCTATGGGCATACATACCAACACGCACCATATCTAACAATGTGCGATTCCTTCTTTCAGACACACCATTATACTGTGGTGTTCCTGGCGGAGTCCATTGTGATACAATACCACGGGCTCACAGAAGGTCCTCAAACTCCTGGCTCAAGTATTCTCCACCTCGATCAGAACGAAGTGCCTTAATACTCTTACCAAGCTGGTTATGTACTTCATTCATGAAATCCTTGAACCTTTCAAGGGTTTCTGACTTATGTTTCATCAGGTATACATAGCCATACCTACTGAAATCATCAGTGAAGGTAATGAGGTACTGACACCCATTTCTGGCATTAGTTCTAAAAGGCCCACATACATCAGTATGTATGAGTCCTAATAGATCACTAGCTCTCTCACCTTTACCTGAAAAGGGAGTCTTGGTCATCTTGCCCAACAAACAAGATTTACATGTCTCTATTGATTCATAATCAAAAGAGTCTAGATAACCATCTTTATGGAGTCTAGAAATGCGCTTCTCATTTATGTGCCCTAGACGACAATGCCAGAGATATGTTTTGTTTGAGTCGTTGAGTTTTTGCCTTTTGGTGTTTACGTTGTATACACTTGTCTCCAAGTCCATCAAGTATAGACCATAAGACATAGGGGCACTGCCATAAAAGATCCCATCTTTAGAAATGGAACACTTTCCATTCTTAATAAGAAATTCAAATCCATCTTTGTCCAAACAAGAGACGGAAATGATATTCCTATTTATGGCAGGTACATAATAGCAGTTCTTCAACTCTATTATTATCCCACTAGGTAGAGTTAACTCATAGGTTCCTACGGCACTGGCGGCAACTCTTGCCCCATTAGCAACACGTAGTTCAACCTCGCCTTTCCCTAAAGGCCTACTTCTCTTAAGATCCTTCACATTTGAACAAATGTGAGATCCGCATCCGGTATCAAGTACCCATGACGAAGAAGTAGTAAAGTTAATCTCTATCACGTATACACCAGAAGTGGAGATATCTATCTCTGACTTCTTCTTCCATTGTTCCTTCCATCCTCTCCATGTAGAAGAAATTGGTTTGGCGAGAGAACACTTCTCTCCCTTACCTACTTTCTTCTTCACCAACGCATTAAGCGTACATAGAGTGGATTCTAAGGCTCCTGGTATATCTGGATTGTGCAGAACACTTCTCACGGTCCTCAACCAGTTATGGAATTTATTCTCAATTAATTTGCCCATTTTATAAGATGATTCTTTTGCCATTCTACAAGAGAAAATTTGCATTTGTCAAAACCTTTTTGATTTGATTTGAATAAAATTTGACGATAGTTAATTAGGCCTTTAATTAATTACCGCTCCCACTATTTTGACTCAAATTGATAGCCCTCACCATCAATTCGGAAGATTGCAGCGTACAATCTTCTAGTGGGTCAAGATCCTAGAATCCTCTAAGCCATGGACCAGCTTTGGCTGTCACCCACAACTCAGATCATCCGGGTAGGCAACTCTTGCCAATTGCATCATATGCAACTCTTGATGAATGAACATGCGCAACACCTTGCCATGAACATTCCGTGCCTCTGGGCTTAGACGCTCTAAGAATCACCAGTTAAGTCTAACCCAAAAGCCGACACGGTAAACATGCACCCTGCTTTGGAAGAACCTACATGTCGACCCTTCACACTTCCACAAGATAGACGGCGCACCACGCTTTGGCGTAACCTACGCTTGGTCGATCAAGTTTGCCATGTGTGTCACTAATGGAAGGCGTATAAGACTTAATATTTTAATGAGGGATTTGGTTTTATATATAAATATATATATCCAATCACCACAATATATAGTACGTATCATATACATGCTATATCCCACAGAAAACATGCATAAACGATAAAAAGCAATGATTATGACCATCCTATTTGTGATTCCTCGAGCCAAGAGGAATCACGGTCATCTAGGTCTACATCACATGCAACCTGTACAAGATGAAATCTGTGCCTTCCTTTCTGGGTTTGATCAGCTCATCTCCATGACTAATCGGCTCGCCATCAGGTAGGTTGTCCGGGTGCCACCAGCCGATCGACTGGCGCCTCCAGCCAATCGGTTCACCGGTCATCGTGCATCTCCTCATGTCGCCACCCGCTCATCTTGTTCCTCGAACCGACCGTCTGGATCACCAACCGATCGGTTCACTCCTTGAACCGATCGTCTTCAGGTTGTCCGTCGTTCTTTGACATAACAGGAAATAAAATCTATCCTATTTTACAATTGAATTGTGAAACCCCGAGTTACATTCGGGGGGATCAGAGGTAGGAAAAGAATTCTCGAATTATTTCGAGTTACATCAGGATTATGAGAAAGGGAATCAGTGCGCAGACCGAGATGCAAGCAACCACACAAACAACCATACACAGATATAGGGGTTTATAGGCCATAATCATGCTACACATCCACCACAAAACTCGTTTAAGGGCGACGCGTATCGAGTGCATTAATATTACATATCATATATGTATATTAGGGATTTGTGGATTGGACATGTATAAAGCCGATATTATTCGAATCAAATGCAATAAATAAAGGCGACAAACCAAAAATTGATCATATCGATAATCCTAAAATATAGAGTGGTTGACCTGGCTCTGATACCACTGTTGGGTTTTGGAGGAGGCAGAGAAGCAGCGGAAAAAAAAATTCTCCCCAAACCCGGAACAAAAGGAATCGCGTCAACATCTATATAATAGGAAAGATGGTTTGTGAATCATACCTTGTCCCGAGGATTGCTCGGCGACAATACCACGCGCCTTGCGCGGTCTTCACCTCCGGTCTTGGACGGTGTCTGTGCAGCTCCTGGTCGCACCGGGACTGAAGATTCCTCCTCCTACCGGACTGTCGGATGACAGTTGTACTCCTGAGCAGCAGTGACCTCCCGCCTCTGAAGTAGTCCACACGGACCACCCGGAACTCCACTCTCCTTGTCCCACAAGGAAGTGGAAGGAGTCGCACCCTCCTGTTGATGTACTAGTCGCCAACACACTCTCATGCTGTCGACTGCAACTGTAGTTGTCCTTCCCTTGCTGCACCTCCCTTTGCGGGAAGCACTTGCTCGGGCTCTCTCGCGGTTACCAAAACCAGAGAGAACGACAACTTTGCAGAGCAATCAACATGCACTGAGTTGTACTCTGAGAAGCCCCCAATACCCCTATATATATAGGCGGGTCATGGGACAGGGTTCTCTGTGCCCGACAATACGGGACTAAAGCAGGAGTAGAAGGGTTCGGGATTTTCCACAAAAAGCAACTGTCTCGCAACCTGAACCGATCGGTTCACAAGTGAACCGGTCGGTTGGGGACCTGAACCGATCGGTTCACCACTGAACCGATCGTTTGGGACCCTTGAACCAATCGGTTCACTCATGAACCGGTCGGTTGGGGTTCCAGGTTGCTTCCCGATTGACTTTCCTTGTTTCTTTCCCAATTGGTATCAAATACCAATATAATTCCCAATCGAATTGGGCAATTGAAACGAAAGGAAAATTCTCAGCAATCCTACTTTCCCAAGTTGCTCGATTGCACCAGTTGAACCGATCAGTTCAACATTTGAACCGGTCATTTCACTCTGTGCATGAGCCGATCGGTTCAACAATTGAACCGACCGGTTCAGCAACCTCAGCCGACCGGTTCATCACATGAACCGATCGGTTGGGAATGCAGATTGTGCAGAATCAGTCAAATGCGATTTCAATCAATCCGATACTCCAATCAACTCGTCCAACACCTTGAACACTATGATATTGAGCTATCGATTAATTGAGTGTTTAATTGAACTACTAAACTCCTTTAGTAATCAATCTAAACATTGCTTGTGGACAAAACTCCTCTTCCAGGTTGAATCCTATGTGTGTGACCCTGCAGGTCCATTTCACGTTGGCAGTGAAGGTCCATAACACTTATGACTTCACAAGCAAAGAGCGGTGCCTAGTCACACATCAGTGCTACCCAAGTGAAAGTAGAAAGTTGGAGAACAACTTTCATCCTACAATCCGTGAATGGTGTTACAGTGAATGTATAATTCCTTTGTCACTGATATCCAGAATGAACTCGAGGCATGGAACAGTCATCCTGTCAATGTTCATTCATTTCCTTGATCTCAGAGTAGACCGAGTGAGATGTGTATGACATCAATATCACATATTGATTCACACGTGCATGCGCATGCCTTTCTCAATCCTACTAATCAAGTGGCCAAGGATATCAAACTCCCTTAGGAGGGACAAATCCCATATCTATCACTCACCCCTCAAAAGCTCCATGTGTCAAAGCCACCCAATCATCACCTTTATAACAACCCATGTTTCAGGATTGCGTTTGATGATGTCAAAGTGTACCCAACGACATGTGTTGAGTGCAGTGATTTCAGGTCTAAGAATCACACTCACCACCATCACTGTGAGAGCTGACTGTGACTACCATGTCATGGTTCCATGTGTCACTCTCACGGTGGGTCTGTGCGATACCTTGTTCTCTAACAAGTACATATGTGCTTGGTTCGATATCACTATATCATGACTAATGAGATTATGTCATCAACCAACACACAATCTAGTCTTCAGTGTTATTGATGTCTATGGCTATTTCCACAATAACAACCGACTAGGGACCAAACAAGAAAGAATACCCTTAACATCCGTATGATCTCATCGTTTAGGTCATCAACCCAAAAGCATACGTCATTGAGTAATTCAATCTTTAGACATCTATCATGTTACACCATCATCTCAGAAACAGTTTAAACATATAGATTGGAAATTGCCTTTATTATTATTCAAATCAATTACAAAGTATCCCATTACAATCATCATATGACTTGCTCTATGGGCATACATACCAACACGCACCATATCTAACAATGTGTGATTCCTTCTTTCAGACACACCATTATGCTGTGGTGTTCCTGGCGGAGTCCATTGTGATACAGTACCACGGGCTCGCAGAAGGTCCTCAAACTCCTGGCTCAAGTATTCTCTACCTCGATCAGAATGAAGTTCCGTAATACTCTTACCAAGCTGGTTCTGTACTTCATTCATGAAATCCTTGAACCTTTCAAGGGTTTCTGACTTATGTTTCATCAGGTATACATAGCCATACCTACTGAAATCATCAGTGAAGGTAATGAAGTACTGACACCCATTTCTGGCATTAGTTCTAAAAGGCCCACATACATCAGTATGTATGAGTCCTAATAGATCACTAGCTCTCTCACCTTTACCTGAAAAGGGAGTCTTGGTCATCTTTCCCAACAAACAAGATTTACATGTCTCTATTGATTCATAATCAAAAGAGTCTAGATAACCATCTTTATGGAGTCTAGAAATGCGCTTCTCATTTATGTGCCCTAGACGAAAATGCCAGAGATATGTTTTGTTTGAGTCGTTGAGTTTTTGCCTTTTGGTGTTTACGTTGTATACACTTGTCTCCAAGTCCATAAAGTATAGACCATAAGACATAGGGGCACTGCCATAAAAGATCCCATCTTTAGAAATGGAACACTTTCCTTTCTTAATAAGAAATTCAAATCCATCTTTGTCCAAACAAGAGACGGAAATGATATTCCTATTTATGGCAGGTACATAATAGCAGTTCTTCAACTCTATTATTATCCCACTAGGTAGAGTTAACTCATAGGTTCCTACGGCACTGGCGGCAACTCTTGCCCCATTAGCAACATGTAGTTCAACCTCGCCTTTCCCTAAAGGCCTACTTCTCTTAAGATCCTTCACATTTGAACAAATGTGAGATCCGCATCCGGTATCAAGTACCCATGACGAAGAAGTAGTAAAGTTAATCTCTATCACGTATACACCAGAAGTGGAGATATCTATCTCCGACTTCTTCTTCCATTGTTCCTTCCATCCTCTCCATGTAGAAGAAATTGGTTTGGCGAGAGAACACTTCTCTCCCTTACCTACTTTCTTCTTCACCAACGCATTAAGCGTACATAGAGTGGATTCTAAGGCTCCTGGTATATCTGGATTGTGCAGAACACTTCTCACAGTCCTCAACCAGTTATGGAATTTATTCTCAATTAATTTGCCCATTTTATAAGATGATTCTTTTGCCATTCTACAAGAGAAAATTTGCATCTGTCAAAACCTTTTTGATTTGATTTGAATAAAATTTGACGATAGTTAATTAGGCCTTTAATTAATTACCGCTCCCACTATTTTGACTCAAATTGATAGCCCTCACCATCAATTCGGAAGATTGCAGCGTACAATCTTCTAGTGGGTCAAGATCCTAGAATCCTCTAAGCCATGGACCAGCTTTGGCTGTCACCCACAACTCAGATCTTCCGGGTAGGCAACTCTTTTCAATTGCATCATATGCAACTCTTGATGAATGAACATGCACAACACCTTGCCATGAACATTTCGTGCCTCTGGGCTTAGACGCTCTAAGAATCACCAGTTAAGTCTAACCCAAAAGCCGACACGGTAAACATGCACCCTGCTTTGGCAGAACCTACATGTCGACCCTTCACACTTCCACAAGATAGACGGCGCACCACGCTTTGGCGTAACCTACGCTTGGTCGATCAAGTTTGCCATGTGTGTCGCTAATGGAAGGCGTATAAGACTTAATATTTTAATGAAGGATTTGGTTTTATATATACATATATATATCCAATCACCACAATATATAGTACGTATCATATACATGCTATATCCCACAGAAAACATGCATAAACGATAAAAAGCAATGATTATGACCATCCTATTTTTGATTCCTCGAGCCAAGAGGAATCACGGTCATCTAGGTCTACATCACATGCAACCTATACAAGATGAAATCTGTGCCTTCCTTTCTGGGTTTGATCAGCTCATCTCCATGACTAATCGGCTCGCCATCAGGTAGGTTGTCCGGGTGCCACCAGCCAATCGACTGGCGCCTCCAGCCGATCGGTTCACCGGTCATCGTGCATCTCCTCATGTCGCCACCCGCTCATCTCGTTCCTCGAACAGGCCGTCTGGATCACCAAACGATCGGTTCACTCCTTGAACCGATCGTCTTCAGGTTGTCCGCCGTTCTTTGACATAACAGGAAATAAAATCTATCCTATTTTACAATTGAATTGTGAAACCCCGAGTTACATTCGGGGGGAGCAGAGGTAGGAAAAGAATTCTCGAATTATTTCGAGTTACATCAAGATTATGAGAAAGGGAATCGAAGCGCAGACCGAGATGTAAGCAACCACACAAACAACCATACACAGATATAGGGGTTTATAGGCCATAATCATGCTACACATCCACCACAAAACTCGTTTAAGGGCGACGCGTATCGAGTGCATTAATATTACATATCATATATGTATATTAGGGATTTGTGGATTGGACATGTATAAAGCCGATATTATTCGCATCACATGCAATAAATAAAGGCGACAAACCAAAAATTGATCATATCGATAATCCTAAAATATAGAGTGGTTGACCTGGCTCTGATACCACTGTTGGGTTTTGGAGGAGGCAGAGAAGCAGCGGAAACAAAAAAAATTCTCCCCAAACCCGGAACAAAAGGAATCGCGTCAACATCTATATAATAGGAAAGATGGTTTGTGAATCATACCTTGTCCCGAGGCTTGCTCGGCGACAATACCACACGCCTTGCGCGGTCTTCACCTCCGGTCTTGGACGGTGTCTGTGCAGCTCCTGGTCGCACCGGGACTGAAGACTCCTCCTCCTACCGGACTGTCGGATGACAGTTGTCCTCCTGAGCAGCAGTGACCTCCCGCCTCTGAAGTAGTCCACACGGACCACCCAGAACTCCACTCTCCTTATCCCACAAGGAAGTGGAAGGAGTCGCACCCTCCTGTTGACGTACTAGTCGCCAACACACTCTCCTACTGTCGACTGCAACTGCAGTTGTCCTTCCCTTGCTGCACCTCCCTTTGCGGGAAGCACTTGCTCGGGCTCTCTCTCGGTTACCAAAACCAGAGAGAACGACAACTTTGCAGAGCAATCAACATGCACTGAGTTGTACTCTGAGAAGCCCCCAATACCCCTATATATATAGGCGGGTCATGGGACAGGGTTCTCTGTGCCCGGCAATACGGGACTAAAGCAGGAGTAGAAGGGTTCGGGATTTTCCACAAAAAGCAATTGTCTCGCAACCTGAACCGATCGGTTCACAAGTGAACCGGTCGGTTGGGGACCTGAACCGATCGGTTCACCACTGAACCGATCGTTTGGGACCCTTGAACCGATCGGTTCACTCATGAACCGGTCGGTTGGGGTTCCAGGTTGGTTCCCGATTGACTTTCCTTGTTTCTTTCCCAATTGGTATCAAATACCAATATAATTCCCAATCGAATTGGGCAAATGAAACGAAAGGAAAATTCTCACCAATCCTACTTTCCCAAGTTGCTCGATTGCACCAGTTGAACCGATCAGTTCAACATTTGAACCGGTCGTTTCACTCTGTGCATGAGCCGATCGGTTCAACAATTGAACCGACCGGTTCAGCAACCTCAGCCGACCGGTTCATCACATGAACCGATCGGTTGGGAATGCAGATTGTGCAGAATCAGTCAAATGTGATTTCAATCAATCCGATACTCCAATCATCTCGTCCAACACCTTGAACACTATGATATTGAGCTATCGATTAATTGAGTGTTTAATTGAACTACTAAACTCCTTTAGTAATCAATCTAAACATTGCTTGTGGACAAAACTCCTCTTCCAGGTTGAATCCTATGTGTGTGACCCTGCAGGTCCATTTCACGTTGGCAGTGAAGGTCCATAACACTTATGACTTCACAAGCAAAGAGAGGTGCCTAGTCACACATCAGTGCTACCCAAGTGAAAGTAGAAAGTTGGAGAACAACTTTCATCCTACAATCCGTGAATGGTGTTACAGTGAATGTATAATTCCTTTGTCACTGATATCCAGAATGAACTCGAGGCATGGAACAGTCATCCTGTCAATGTTCATTCATTTCCTTGATCTCAGAGTAGACCGAGTGAGATGTGTATGACATCAATATCACATATTGATTCACACGTGCATGCACATGCCTTTCTCAATCCTACTCATCAAGTGGCCAAGGATATCAAACTCCCTTAGGAGGGACAAATCCCATATCTATCACTCACCCCTCAAAAGCTCCATGTGTCAAAGCCACCCAATCATCACCTTTATAACAACCCATGTTTCAGGATTGCGTTTGATGATGTCAAAGTGTACCCAACGACATGTGTTGAGTGCAGTGATTTCAGGTCTAAGAATCACACTCACCACCATCACTGTGAGAGCTAACTGTGACTACAATGTCATGGTTCCATGTGTCACTCTCACGGTGGGTCTGTCCGATACCTTGTTCTCTAACAAGTACCTATGTGCTTGGTTTGATATCACTATATCATGACTAATGAGATTCTGTCATCAACCAACACACAATCTAGTCTTCAGTGTTATTGATGTCTATGGCTATTTCCACAATAACAACCGACTAGGGACCAAACAAGAAAGAATACCCTTAACATCCGTATGATCTCATCGTTTAGGTCCTCAACCCAAAAGCATACGTCATTGAGTAATTCAATCTTTAGACATCTATCATGTTACACCATCATCTCAGAAACAGTTTAAACATATAGATTGGAAATTGCCTTTATTATTATTCAAATCAATTACAAAGTATCCCATTACAATCATCATATGACTTGCTCTATGGGCATACATACCAACAATCCACTCCTAACTAATTTGAGAATTAAAACCATCCTATTACAAATATAAAGGAAAGAAGGAATTTCATTATTTTCGAAGTGTTATATGTGTATATATATACATATATATATATAGAGAGAGAGAGAGAGGGAGAAAGAGAGAGAGAGAGATAGTTTTAGTTGCCCACGCGGGTAACAAGATTACGCTACCCGACAGTAGTTGCGGAGCGGAAAAAAGCGGAAAAAAGAGACCAGCGCGCGGAGAGAGCAGCTAGAGAACCCCAATTCGTCGTCGTCCCCACCAAAGCAAAACCCCAGTTTATCGCGCCGTCCCCACCGAAGAAAAACCCCAGTTCATCGCCCTCCCCAGTGATTTTCCAGTTCTCGCGAACCTCCTCCGTCATCACCACCTCCTCCGTTGTCATCTCCTCCAATCGCTCCTTCATCCACTCGTGGAGATGACGAGGACGAAGAAAGCCTCACAGAAATCGTCGATTATGCCTCCCTGGAGAAAGAACAGACCGACAATGGTCGAAATAGACGATGACGACTTCGAAACGCACCCGTTTCAAGCCGATGAGAAGATGGACAAACAGGGAGAAGAATCGGAAAAAGCAGCATCGACCGCGGAAAGGGAAATACACAACCAGATTACTCCGACAACTCCAAAAGAGGATAAGAAAGAGGCTACCAAGGCCACAGAAGCGGAGAAGAGGGAAAAGAAGAAGCTGCGGAAATGGAGAAGGGGTTTGCTTCTGAGACTCCTCAGACAATACAGAAAGAGGTCAAAAGAGGAGCTGCGATTGCTACTGAAGGAGATAAGCAAGCTACTTCTTCAACAACTAAGACACAGAAGAAAGGCAAAAAAAGAGGGGTTACAGCTCCCCATGGATCAAACCTCAATCAAAAAGTGCAAAGCGCAGTAAGGTTGCTACTGCTGGTCGTGGAGTCAACAGAGCAACTGAGAAGAAAGAATCTGCGCGCAACAAAGCGGGAAAAGTTGAACAACAAGGTGATGCTCGAGTAACTGGAATTAATGCTTGAGTAACCGAGAGTAATGCTTGAGTAACTGATAGTAATGCTTGAGTAACTAAAATTTATGCTTCAGTAACTATTACAAAATGCTTGAGTAACCGACATCAACTATTACAGAATGTTTGATAAACCGAGAGTAATGCTTGAGTAACCGAGAGTAATGCTTGAGTAACTATTACGTAATGCTTGAGTAACCGAGATTAATGCTTGAGTAACTAATAGTAATGTTTGAGTAACTGAGATTTATGCTCGAGTAACTATCACATACTGCTTGAGTAACTGAGGTTTATGCTTGAGTAACTGATAGTAATGTTTGAGTAACTGAAATTTATGCTTGAGTAACTATTACATAATTCTTGAGTAACCGAGAGTAATGCTTGAGTAACCGAGAGTAATGCTTGAGTAACTAAAATTTATGCTCGAGTAACTATCACATATTGCTTGAGTAACCGAGAGTAATGCTTGAGTAACCGAAAGTAATGCTTGAGTGGAGAAGGTTGTTCAGTTACTCAACCATTACTTTCATTGTTAATTCGAGTAACTGAAAAAAGCCTGCGAGTAACTGGAAAAGGACTGTGAGTAACTGAACAATTCACGTAATGGTTGAGTAACTGAACTGTGAGATTAATTCTTGAGTAACCGAGAGTAATGTTTGAGTAACTGAAATTTATGCTTGAGTAACTGATAGTAATGTTTGAGTAACTGAAATTTATGCTTGAGTAACTATTACATAATGCTTGAGTAACCGAGAGTAATGTTTGAGTAACCGAGAGTAAACTATAAAACAATATTGTTAAGCTAAATACTACATTCTTGGAATAATTGTATTCGTATGCAGGAGAAGAAAGCAAAGGGGATCAGGAGAGTACAAATGCAAGTCAGAAGCAGAAAGAGACAGAAAAGGCTAACGAGAAAGGTAAGATTGTATGGATTTGTAATTATTTTAATTTTCAGTTACTTATAGTTTATTAAAATGCTTTTACAAAATAAACAATGAGCTCTAACGATAAATTTTGATATGTTTGCAGTGGGAGTAAATAGACTATACCACAGGTGCTCCTTAAAGAGCTACATCAATACCAGCAAGAGAATGGTTTATACAAAGGAACAACTTATGATGCTGAGCTCAACAGCCTTTGCAAACCTCGTAAAGATGCCAAATCTTACGGTTGACATAGGCTTGTTAGAGGATTTAATAGATAGATATGTCGATGAAGACATATTTTTGCTGGCCAACGGAGAGGAGAGAAGGATGACAGTAGATGATGTGGGGATAATTCTAGGTATCCCCAGCAAAGGTATAGAAATAACACAAAGGAAAGATTCTGACATAGTAAAGTCGATATGGCAAGAGTTTGCCAAGGCGACTTGTAAAAATAGAAATGATGGTGAGACCTCAAAGAAGTTGAGAGAAAAAGATGTCATGCATAAGGACAACTTAACAAAACTTTGGCAAGAATATGCCAAGACCAACAATCCAGCGGACAATACAAATATGTGTCGTGCATGGATGTTGCACCTGCTGGCAACATTCCTAATCCCAGACACTAGCTATTTCACACCAATCTACATTATCCACTACCTAGATGATGTCACTGCCACTGGGCAGATGAATTGGGCAAAGCTAGTGCATGGGAGTATCTTCAAGAATATGAAGATGCTGAAGGAGAATGTGCAGCTAAGAAGGAAAGGAGATAAAGGGGCTAAGAACACCCTGTACACAACAGGCTGTGTCATGTGCCTATGCGTAAGTGAATAAAATCATATTCATCTACATTGATACAATATTGACTATGGGGGGCAGTTACATATGTATTATATTTTCTATATATTACATGCAGGTTTGGGCATATGAGATGACAAAGATGGAAAAGCCAACATTCCTTGACTCCAAGCCAAGGATAAAGAAGTGGGCTGCTCCTGTCGAGAAATTGATGGAATTAAGGGCAGTGGACCCTAAGGATGTAAGATTATCTAATCTTTGTTACAAAATCTAATATACAACATAATCATACATGTTTCATTTTGTGACACATTATTTTTAATTATATGTTGGACAAGTTTGTCAAATGATAGTGGTACACCAGGGAGATGATTGGCAGGCTATAAAATCATCGAAGGACATGCCAGAAAAATGTATGCCAACAACCAATGAGGCACCAGCAAAGCCAATCATTGAAGAGGGAGATACTATTGACACCTCCACCCTGGAGACAAGAATCCAAATTTTGGAGGAGGAGCTCAAAATGCATAAGCAGATCTGCACAAGAATAAGTGTTGAGAAATTCACAGAGCTGCAATTGGAGAATAAAAGGATAGAAGAAAGAATAGCCAAGTTAGAAGAAGAAAATAAAAATGTAAAAAGAAAGTGGGAAGATGAGGGTGACAAATCACAGTCACCTGAAAGTGGATTCAAAGAATTTGTAGAGGGTTTTGTCTCGGTGAATGTAGATGAACCGAAAGACACACCGACAAAGGATGTCGACCCACCGACGAAACGAAGAAGGCTGACTCTCAGAAGAAAATACGTGGAATCAGAAGATTACAGTGAGGAAAGGAAAACTGCTGATGAAGAGGAGAAGAAAGAAACAAAAGACAACAGTTATGAACAACCAAAGTCTGTAGAAGATGCAGACCAAAAGAAACAAGAAGAAGGGAGCGAACAGCCGGAGAAGATAGTAGAAGAAGAAGAAGGGCAGAAGAAGCCTAGAAGAAGATTGAAGAAGAAGAAGACGATGGAAGAACTAAAGATAGGAAGCATAGAGAAAAATGTGAAGAAAAGAAGGGAGGAAAAGGTAAGTTTCATCTCCTTTCAAGTATATCATAACTGTAAGTAATGTTTGAGTAACTGAACCCAAAGCTTGAGTAGTTGAACCTAATGCTTGAGTAACTACACGTAAGGCTTGAGTAACTGAATATAATGCTTGAGTAACTGAACATAATGAATGAGTAACTGAATGTAATGCTTGAGTAACTAAATGTAATGCTTGAGTAACCGAGAGTAAAGCTTGAGTAACTGATAGTAATGCTAAAATAACTTGGGAAAAATGAAGATTGATTCTAACATGGATTGCTCTATTGTTGTTGACAGTACAAGATGTCAAACTTCATAGGTTTTGAACATTTCAAAACAAAAGAAGCCAAAAAAATTGTCCATCACTTCATGGACAACATAGAAGAAATGTAAGAGAATTGGTTATTGTCAAGTGTAAAATGATAAAACATTAATGTTTCAATATCCAACTCATACGTATAACATCTATAAAAATAATTGGTAGGTCAAAACGAGAATGGAAATTCAGTGAAGATACTTGGTGAACGGGGAAGGACCTCGTCGCCCTCCTGTACAAGGATCAAATGACACAGTCACCTGTTAGAAACAAGAACGTAGTGTAACTCTTTGAAATAGATAATTTGGATTGCTAAACTGATAAAGCTTTTGGTTTTATTCAGGTTCTCGACTACTTTGTACAGATGCTCAAGGAGAGCACAAGCAAGTGGAGGAGGAAGGGGTTGATGTGGCACTACATGAGCACTTATGCTCTGGTAAGACAAATAAACTTTGTATACAAATTTACATGAAATTACAATATAGAAACACAAACTGAAACTTATAGATGTGAATTTTAAACTCTACATTTGCAGCAAAAGCTATCATTTAATATTGAGGACATCACCTTGGAGCAGATAGACATGCTATCTCTACAATTCAATGTTCCAATGAAAGATTGGGACGCAATGGACTCAGTGTTCACAATACTAAACAACGACAACCACTGGCACTTGTATGAAGCAAGTTTCAGGGATGGAGCACACCGGTCTTATAATTCAATGAGTTGGAGTAGCAACTCAAGAAAATAATTCAATAGATGAGTAAGTGGTCTATAAAAATTAAGTCTATTATAAGTGGATTGAAAGGATTAATGATCTTTAATTGATGATGAATAAATGTCTTATTTTTTTTTAATGCAGGTGGGTATAGTGCACGAATTCTTTAGGGGTGCACCGGAAACGGGAAGCCAGTTGTCGCAGTGGGAACGGGAGTACCCGATCTGCCCACAGCAGGAAGAAGACTCACTTGACTGTGGGATCTTCATCATGAAGTACCCAGAGTGCCTAGTCAATGGAAAAACCATGGACTTCACCTGCAAAGACATACCAGCAATAAGGGCTGATGTTTTTGAGCGAATGATGGCAAGGGGGCAGCTGCAGCCTCTAAGAGATGATGAAAAAGATGAAAGCGAAGACATCAAAGAAGGTATATCTGATGATAACAAGGGAGGAGAAGCTGAAGCTGATAAACAACAAGAAACAGAGAAGAATGAAGAAACAACAACAAAAATGGATGCAGAACATATCTCAGATGAAGAAATAGTTACAAGCCTTGATAAATGGCTAAAATAAGAATAATAGCCTTCTGTTATTCTGTTGTATAAGTTGTGTATAGTTGAATGTACAGCTGCTCTTGAATGTACATCTGTTAAAAGTCTGAATTTACAACTGATCTTGATGTACAGTTGATCTTGATGTACATGTCATCTTGAACAATATTGATTTTGCCCTTATATTTTGGCTAAATATACATCTGATTAAAATGGATTATTTATTAGTGTGCTACAAAAAGACTGAATGTACAGCTGATCTTGAATGCTTCGAATACATTTATGGTGTGAATGCTTATGTTCTTCAATGCTTTAAATACCTTTATGCTTTGAATGCTGTAAGAGTAACTCTAAAACTACTACGAGTAACTGAGCTGAAAGTAACAGAATGCTTGAGTAATGCTTGAGTAACCGAGAGTAATGCTTGAGTAACTGAAAGTAATGCTTGAGCAACTGATAGTAATGATTGAGTAACTTAACAAACACTTCGAGTAACTGAAAAAACCCTGGGATTAGCTCTTGAGTAACTGAGAGTAGTGCTTGGGTAACTGACAGTAATGGTTGAGTAACTGAACAATCACTGCGGGTAACTATCACAACCTTGGAGTAACTGAAAAACACTATGAGTAACTGGAAAAGGACTGTGAGTAACTGAAAAAGGACTACGAGTAACTGAAAAAGGACTGCGAGTAACTCAAATAGCCTGCGAGTAACTAAACAATGCGAGTAACTGTCACAACCGCTCCGAGTAACTGGAAAAACACTGCGAGTAACTCAAAATAGCCTGTGAGTAACTGAACAACCCTCTACGAGTAACTGACCAAACATTGCGAGTAACTGAACAACCCTCTCCGAGTAACTGGAAAAACAATGCGAGTAACTAAACAACCCTGCGAGTAACTGAACAACCGCTCCGAGTAACTGAACAAACACTGTGAGTAACTGAACCAACACTGCGAGTAACTGAACCAACGCTGCGAATAACTGAATAAACGCTGCGAGTAACTGTATCAACACTATGAGTAACTGAACAACCGTGTGAGTAACTGAACAAAAAACATAACCATACGAGTAACTAAACCCTATGCGAGTAACTGGACAACCATGTGAGTTACTGAACCCTCTTCGAGTAACTAAAAAAACACTCTGAGTAATTGGAAAAAACTCTGAGTAACTAAAAAAGGACTACGAGTAACTGAAAAAACATTGCGAGTAACTGTGACAATACTGCGAGTAACTATGACAATATTGTGAGTAACTGAAAAAATCCTATGAGTAACCGTAATAGCAGTTAGAGTAACTGCGAAAACACTGTGAGTAACTGTCCTATGAGTAACTGTCATGCGAGTAACTCTCCTACGAGTAACTATAGAAACACTACAAATTACTTAACTGATAGTAATGCTTAAGTAACTTATATGTATTTTTTCGCATGCTAACTAAAAGTATATATAATCAGACAAAAACACTACAGCTAAACATTAAAGATTACAACATTCAAAGCATAAAACGTTATATATTATACAACCAGATCAACTATAAAGAAGGTCCATCAACTGAACATAAAAATATGGAAAAAATACAGTCAGATCAGCTATAAAGAAGGTCCATCAACTGAACATAAAAATCAAATTGCTCAGGGGGTCGGATCCATCCCTGGCGATAGATATCATACACACAATTCCCTCCATCGCAAAGCATAGACATCAAGCCAAAACACACATTCGTATATGAGAAGTTCATATATGTTGTAAATGAGTGAACCTGTAAAGGATTTACCCATGAGTCATAAATAGGTTTTGAACCCAGGATGGTTGGGGGGCGGTATAGATAGTGATGGGGAAGATTGTCGACCAAAAGGCTAAGAGAAAAGGGTGCCGGTGCATACCTATTTGTGAAAGGAAGGCTGGACATAAGAAGAAGTAGTGTCTTCTACAGATGTTGAGGTGTCCGCTGTTGTGGATGAGTCAACCTGAATGGGATTTACAGCTAATCTCGGCGCTGCTTGGTATTTGTCCCTAACAAAGAGATGAACTGCAGAGTCATCTGATCCAGAGAATACTTCATCGCCAGGCATTCTGAAGAGCAGAATAAGCTCGGTTGGTGTTTCTAAGAACTGATCTGTGATCCATGCTGTGATAGTCTGGTGATCAGTTGGCTTGAGGAAGATGATCCAACCTTTGTGAATATTGAGCTGCGTGATTATCCTTTTCCAGCCCTTAGCAGTTGAAAGTGACCAATTTTTATTCTGCATAAGGGTTATCTGGAATGTCTCATTTCCGATTAGGAAGGTGGTCTTGCCTGGTTTGATGTGAAAATGGAGATGGTTCCATTCTATAGGAAGTTGAATGGATTCCATTGTCTTGTCATCAATGGTGTAGTTGATGGGCTGGATGAACGGCTCCATGGTAGAAGAAGGTAGGCTGTGAAGGTAGGTTGTGAAGAAGTTGGCTGTGAAGAAGGTAGGTTGTGAAGAAGGTAGGTTGTGAAGAAGTTGGCTGTGAAGAAGGTAGGTTGTTCATGTGGGCATCAACTTAAAGGAAGATGGCAGCAGTGCTCTGTGATATTGGTGCTGCAAAGATGGGAAGCAGTGCTTTGTGCTGTTGGTGCTGCGAAGATGGGCAGCAGTTTTCTGTGCTGTTGGTGTTGCAAAGATGGCAGTAGTGCTTTGTGCTGTTCTGACGACACAGTAGCTCTGTGTCTGTGCTTTTACATCGTACAATAGACTCTTGTACATATCTTTATAGCTATGTGCTCTCTTTTCTTCACTTTTCTGGTTTCCTTCTTTAATAAAGTTAGTTTCTGAATGCTAGAGTTACTTTTTGTTTTATCATAGTTACTCTTAGTGTTGTCACAGTTACTCATTGTGCTCCTACTATTACTCTTAGTGTTGATACAATTACTCATTGTGCTCCTACTATTACTGAACAAACACTGTGAGTAACTGAAAAACCCCTGCTAGTAACTGAAAAAAGCACGCGAGTAACTGAAAAAACCCTGCGTGGAACTGAAGAAACCCTTTCGAAGGTTACTAAAAAACCCATGTGAGTAACTGAAAAAAGCACGCGAGTAACTGAAAAAACCCTACGAGTAACTGAAGAAACCCTTATGAAGGTTACTAAACAAACACTGTGAGTAACTAAAAAACCACTGTGAGTAACTGAAAAACCCCTACGAGTAACTAAAAAAAGCCTGCGAGTAACTGAAGAAACCCTGCGAGTAACTGAAAAAACCCTGCGAGTAACTGAAAAATCCTGTGAGTAACTGTGAAACACTATGAGTAACTATGAAAACAATGCGAGTAACTAAACGAGCACTACGAGTAACTCAAATAGCAGTTAGAGTAACTGTGAAAAAAATACAAGTAACTGAAAAACCACTACGAGTAACTGTGACAACCCTACGACTAACTCTAACAACAATAAGAGTAACCGTGAAACACTATGAGTAACTATGACAACAATAAGAGTAACTGTGACAACACTAAGAGTATCCTTTGTACACAAAGACAAACACATATTCTTCAAAAAGAATAACAATTGATCAGAAAACATTCTTTGCAACATATTCAGAGTATACATACAACTGCTGGAGCACAATGTAACACAAAGATAGATTACAAACACAAGTGAAGTACTTAGAAGGTTACAAAATCACTTTCACAAAACTACACAAAAAGAACAACCCCATTATAGATTTGAACATGCCTCACTGACACACTGGTCAACTACAAACTCCACTAAAAAAGATAGAACCGCATATACAACAATAGCAGCAACAACATCACCAGAACACGAGCAGTAGAAATAGTAGCAGCAAATCCTAATCATAGAATGCACTACTTCTTAAGACATTTCCTGCTGTCATGGTTAACACCAAACTCTAAGCAATTCTTGCACTGCCTCTCTCTTTTAGACTGGGCAATCTTAACTCCAGATATAAACCTCGCATCTCTGAATTTGGGTCTCCCCTTAGTTTTGCAAACATTGGGGATATGAACCTTGACAGCGGAAGAAGAAGCTGTATTTGAAGTAGTTACACCAGCACCTGCATCTGCACAAGTATCAGTGAGATCCAATTCTAACAGCTCCTTTCGCAAGGCTAGCAATTTTTCATGGAAAATATCTACATCGTTGTTCCTACACGCTATGTTCACAATCGAATTGCAGGCAGAAACAAGCTTAAGAGTCCTCCCAGTGGA
The DNA here is from genome assembly GCA_963693085.1 of Alisma plantago-aquatica. Taxonomy (NCBI): domain Eukaryota; kingdom Viridiplantae; phylum Streptophyta; class Magnoliopsida; order Alismatales; family Alismataceae; genus Alisma; species Alisma plantago-aquatica. Next base: position 796,254,166 of record OY856410.1, on the reverse strand, counting down.
TAGATGGCTAACTGACGCTTTGCCAAAAATCAAAGGATGTTCTCTATAGCCTTTGGCCCACCTCTTATATATGTATGGCTCGGGAAGGGTGCAAAAGTCACGACTCTTCAAATAAGACAGGATGTGCCTGCAAGGGATACCTTTGAATTCCAACATGTAACAGTTGCAATAAACAATCTCACTCGACGGCTTTTTCTTCAAGATGCGGGCAGATCCAAGGCCACTGACACGATACACTTCAAACACACCTTCTGAAGCTTCCTTTACATTATATATGATGCTTTGATGAACCTCACTCTGAAAGATCTTAAAAATTGACTTTGTGTATATACCTCTCATCTGCTCCTCCAGAGGCCACAGTGATGACAAAGGGAGATTACTATACTCGTCTTCAAAGTCTTTGAAATTTTTGAATCTCCCGTACATGAGAGTAAGCAGTCTCCAATGAGCATACAAGTTCAAAGAGAGTCTTCTTACTATTAACATGGCTTCTAATGAATGCATTCAAGCTCTCGATCCTTTGCGTTGTCCTCATGCCCACGAAGAAGGAAGACTGTATATAGTACGGAACCCAATCTGAACGCATCACATACATGTCAGACAGCCAAGTAATGGACGATAGACCATACTCCTCAACAACAGAATGCCACCTCTCTTCAAATATACCGACATCATCCACATTCCACACGCAATCATTCAAGGAGCTTATGATCTGCTCCTTGTTAGGAAGACCACTAAGCTTAGAGGGAAGCTTTTGTAGGATGTGCCAGCTGCAGAACCGATGCTTGCAATTCAGAAAAATAGTAAGGATAGCAACATTCATAGCCGGGTCTTGATCGGTTATGATGGACACCGGCTCTTTGCCAAAACAAAGTAGATACTGCTTGAAAACCCTGACAAATGACTCATACTTCTCGTCAATCATAAGAGCTGAAGCAAACAAGACCATCTTACGATGGTGATCAACACCACCAAACATTCCAAAAACCATCGAATACTTGTTGGTGCGGTAGGTGGTGTCAAAAATAATCGCATCTCCAAACAACCCGCAGTCTTCAACAAAAATAGGATCAGCCCAAAACAGATGAGTCAAGCAACAATCAGGATCGTTTTGGTATGCATAGAAGAATTTCTGATCGAGTACCTTAAACTTGGCAAACCGATCCAAGACCATGTCGACGTCGTACTTAACCGACTCTCTCCTCTTGCTACTGATGTGTCAATGAGCTTGTCTGCTAGTAAATGTCAGATTTTCATAGCCGCCAGACTCAGATGCCATCAATGCAATTTGTCTCGATACAGGTATGTTAGCTTGGCTCATGGAAGAAAGCATATCTTTTTGAGTTTCATCAAGAGATGAGTTACACTTCAGGTAACAGAGATGTGCATCATCAACAAGATCGTGGTTGTGTTCCTCAACAAAGCAGTCACAACCCACGTGGATGAGGACTTGTCTAGTGTGAATCGGATCATGGCTCCACAACCACACCTCTTCACAAATCGCTTGTGCTTCTTAGAGAGATTTTCCTACAACTTACCCACTTCATCACAAACGGGGCTCATAAGCCCTCTTGACCTCTTAGAATGGCCCATTGTACCCTGCTTGTCACAAACTAGATATTTGGCAACGAGAATCTTAGTTCCCCGTTCATACCTGTTGTCATCTTTCCTGATATTAAAACCAATCATGCCAGCGTAGCTAGAATAGAATGAGATAGCTTCATCTAAACTTCCAAAGTGGAGACCAATTTTAGGAACTGTAGTTGGCGGCAGAGTGCAAGCACTAACAGAAGTATAAGAATTAGCATTATCATTATCAAGGCCGACATTTGAATTGGCAGCATCTGTATCAAGGCTGGGATCCATTACAACGTCTGGCAGTAACTCAGCAGTACAGAGGAGTAAACCTGAAACAACAGAGAGTAACTCTATCAGGCCGAAGAGTAACTCATCATAACAAACGAGTAACCGAAGGAAGATTTGTATTCCAAATTACAAATCAGAATAAAATAGATTTCTAAGTTGAACATAAACACTTAAATTGAAAAAGAAAATACAGATAGGAAACTTGTACAAATAAGTTTATATGTAGATTTTCAAGTGAGCTTCACAACAGTAGAAAAAAGGGCAAGGATTTGAAACAACTACTACATCTGGTACATGTCGTCGAAGGCATGAATTAAGAAAACAAGGCCAGGCGATGTCCATAGAGGTGCAATTCTCAAACAAGTCGACAAAGGTGTAATGACATAGTACCTTAATAGAGAGAAGAAATGATCAAAATTACTGTTTGAGAAGTTCTGCAAGCATTCGCTTGACCTATCCTGGAGCGTCGTCGCACCTTTGAGGTGCCTAGGGCGTCACTGCAGGCCGCTGGAGGTAGCCGGAGCAAAGCTGAGTAGGGGATGTCTTCACGAACAGGCGAGAGAGAAAAAGGACAGCGGAGAATGGTTCCCTTCTAGGTCGGGCGCCACTTTCAGATTGGGGCACTACTCTACAGGAAAGATGGGCAAGACGCAATAGCCGCACCGTCAATGTAGCTTAGGAAGTAGTCACTATGCAGTTGGGGGTAATGCAGGGTGATATGGCTTGACGGCAGAATAGCCTGTATGGAAGCATCTTTCGCATCGGATTGGCGAAGACAATGAGCGCCACGCATACGAAGATTCAAGGCCGCCTGCACCGGGTAACGAAACTAAATTACCCCTACAGGAAGGATGGGTAAGATGCAATATCCGCGCCATCAATGTAGCTTAGGAAGCAGTCACTATGCAGTTGGGGGCGAAGCAGATATGGCTTGACGGCGGAATAGCCTGAATGGAAGCATCGTTCGCGTCAGATTGGCGACGAGAATGGGCGCCGCGCAGACGGAGAATGAAGACCGCGTGTGGGGCGAAGTAGATATGGCTTGACGGCAGAATAGCCTGAATGGAAGCGTCATTCGCGTCAGATTGGCGACGAGAATGGGCGTCGTGCAGACGGAGAATGAAGACCGCGTGTGGGGCAAAGCAGATGTGGCTTGACGGCGGAATAGCCTGAATGGAAGCGTCGTTCGCGTCAGATTGGCGAAGAGAATGGGCGCCGTGCAGACGGAGAATCAATACCGCGTGTGATGGGTAGCGAGGGTAAGTTACCCGTGCGGGTAACAAATATTTAGCCATATACATATATATATATATATATATATATATATATATATATATATATATATATATGGCCGTTTATTCATTGCCCGCACGGGTAGCCTGGAGTTTCGCTAACCGGCAGCTAAAGAAGTAACTCTTCTGGCCACAAAAGTAACTATGCTGTAAAAAAAGTAACTATGGCGATAAGAAAGTAACTACACGACTAAAAAAGTAACTCCGTACGAAATATACAACAGATATATATAAGGATGGATTTTTTTATTTTGGGGGAGAGGGGGGAAATGATATTATTTTTGGATGAATTTTTTTGGAAAGCTAGATAAAATACTCCTCTGCAATTGCGATTTTTTTTTTGAAAAAAAGTACTGGGAAGGGTGGGCGGGTAGCTACCCACGCGGGCAATAAATATGGGCCATATATATATATATATATATATATATATATATATATATATATATATATATATATATATATATATATATATAGAGAGAGAGAGAGAGAGAGAGAGAGAGAGAGAGAGAGAGAGTCAGGCTAGAATACACTCGAGTGTACGGATCGCACGAATACACTCAAGTGTGTTTGCATATCAAGACTAGTTTTTGCAAAATGTAAACTGTTGATCTTCACCGTCATACTATAACTAGGCTACATACAAATTTTGAGCCCATTTGGATGAGTGTAAGTCACTCATCCAAGGGCAACAAAATCAACGCGCGAAACTAATTTGAAATGCATAATTTTTGTGGTCTTCATAACATGAGCTATACATATCCAAATGTGCTCAAATTTTGTGTATGAGTTGTTCACGAGATGTTTAAGAAGATCAACGGATTAGATTTTCAAAAAAAATATTGCATCATGAAAAACCATTTGAGTGTATTCCGCTCCGGATACACTCGAGTGTATTCTAGCCTGACTCTATATATATATATATATATATATATATATATATATATATATATATATATATATATATATATATATATATATATATATATATATATATATATATATATATATATGAGAGGGCATAAAAGTTCATAAGAAGTAGAAACATATACTATTTTACTCTACTAAACACGGTCACTCAAGTACTCATTTCCGCCCTATTCAGTTCCCAGTAATGGCAGGGCTCTTATCTTGTTTCGATCAATCCTAAAAATATACAAAAGTATGTTGTTTTGGTTTTTCATATCCCAGTGGACTTCTATTGTTTAGATATATACCAAGTCTTTCCTTAGCCCACGTCTTTTTTCTTTATTTATTGTACCCATTACTCGTATTTTTTATTATTTAAAGCTGCAATACATCGTCATAATGATGGGAGATGGTAAAATTCTTCTTGTTTGCGGTGCGGTGCCTTAAAGAAGGCCGTGAAGCGGAGCAAAAATCTAGCGTTCTGATTAATTCCTTCAGCCGTATCGCCGGTTTCCTAAAATCCGGTAGGTTAAGATCGTCAGCCTACAAGTAATATTGGTCTTTTAATGGGCTCTCATCGGCGCTAGATGGCACATCTGCTCACCTCCAAATATTAGAATTTGCTATGTTCATCGACAGGTTGAAAGAAAGACAGGCATCAATTAAACCAGAATTTTGACTACGTCGAATCTTTTACCACTTTGCCGAACGTAACAATTATTAACAGCATCATGGGAAACTCGGAAAAACTAGCCTTCCCTGTTGACGGTCTCTCGGTCAATTTGTCTAGGTGACCAATTCCGACTCCTGCATCTATATATACTATCTTTCTTCTTGCAGCCTGTTGTGGCAATATCCTCGATGTTGCTACCACATATTAGAAGGAACAAAAGGTATTATGCAGAGGGTTGGTTTGTAATTGCAGGTCCTTTTAGGATGAAAAAACTCACTCAAGTCAAATATTAAGGACATAGAATCACGTAATTTCTTTTCCACTGAATTGTTTTCAAATCACTATCTCAACACGTGTGATGACTATAGCCTCATTGTTAGTATCACAATTTTTTAATATATCAATATAAAATATAATACTTTCTGCCTCTTCTTCTTTGCAGACACCATAACTATAGAGGATTTGGGTGCCTAGAGGATTTGGGTGCCAACACTTTAAATAAATGATCCATGACCCAGTACATGACGAATTAGAACATGTATGCATTGGGATTCGTCAACCAAGAATCATGGGTTACAAATGGGGTGTTGGCTTCACTAGATACTCTTAATTCTAGGAAGTTAGATACTACATACTAACACAATTTAATTTCTTAATCCCAGATTGACTGGAACTGGTATGTGAGTGAATGGATGCACTACTTTACCTTTTGTATACTCAATGCAGAATGTAAGGAGGGATGGTATGCTCAAGGGATCTGAAAGGAGTGACAACAACAAGGCAAGATAATAGAGCTAATGAAGAAATCACTCAACGGATTATGTCTAAAAGTAAAAAGTTATAAAGGTACAAAACATGCAGGTTATATTTTGAGATATTGTTACATAGGTTACCTTCGTTATACCATGTTATTTGTATCTCTAAATATAAAGTAGAAAATATCTATACATTTGACTCAAGCTGAGAAACAATGAGTATAAATATTATATTTTAGCTTACAATATTGTTTACAGTTCATTACATATGTAAAGCATTACTCCTTGAATGTGATGCTTTATTATTCTTTTGAGGCATAGAAGCTCTACGTCAAGCCGTAGTGTAAGATATTTGGTTTGTTCGTTACAATTAGGAAATGTTGTAAAACCTACATGGAGAGTATTTTTATGGGGCGCCTGTATGGAATCTTTATTGTAATTTACAAATTAAAATAGAATGCCTTTGCTTATTCTTATTCTTTTTAAAATTTCAAGCGTGTTGTAACCATTAAAATCTTATTGACTTTGAAATTTTTTGGAGACCAACATGAAATGTAATCAAGATTTTAGATGATGAAAGGGTATGTAAGGATTTTAGAATGATTAGTATATCAGAAACTATCTGACCAATTTAGGCATTTATGTGATACATCCAAAGTTTGAAATGTGAGTCAACCAATGATTTGAGCTTCTTATTCTTACAATTTACATATAGCCACACATTTGTCATACTATTTTTGGAGTTCATTGATTAAAAATCAAAATATGTTTAGTCCTTATGTACAAGGCACTAAATCCTTACATCATACAATGAACTTGAATAAGTGTTAATCTCCCCTCCAACGGATCAATCCAAAAGTTAACATGTGCCTCTTTCTTAGAAGCAATTCTTGCATGTGAGAGTACATCATATATAAAATCCTAAAGAAGATTATGTCTATACTTGAATCCATGTAACTTACTACAAATAAACTCCATGTTCCTTGAGTTTGTCCAAACTGCATTTGTATAGAATAAAATTTGTTTTCTTAGTGTTTACTCATACAAATTTGAGAAAAATGATGTGAAAATCGACATACATATTTTACATGAATAAATAATGATTCCAATAGCTTTATAGAAATAAAAAAAATGATTAACATTTTTTTGGAATATTATCAATTATCTATTACTGATCATTTCTAAGGATAACGTTGTCCACTACATCTATACTCATAGCTTGTTCATCTTCAACTAAATTAGCAAACACTTTCATAAGCCAAGTACAATTTAAAACTTTACTCTATATATACTTCACATACTTTCAGAAATATAGTTACAATTTTGTTTTGTTAGTTATACATCAGAAAATGTTTAGGAATTTTTAAAATAATAATACATTTTTTATTTGATGATGTATAATAATTTTAGTCTAAATCACTATATATATGTAGCAGTTGGTTGACTGCGAAAATGTAGAAAAAATATCACAATTGAATTGTAACTATATTTCATGGTCTCCAAAGAGTCATTAATAAAAACAAGTATCTCTTTATTTATTTTGCAAAATACATATTTGGTTTTCTATACAACATGAATAGGATATACACCTCAATACTATAAAAAATTAACCATATGCCAACTAAATAAGGAACTGAGAAACATCAATGTCAAAACCTTTGGTTGTCACAATTTTTTTGTAAAAATATATTAATCAACACATGACTAAGAACATTTTAGTCAAAGCGTTAGTAAATGTTATTTTCAATACATAAGTACATCAATTTTAAGTGTGTGTTCAATACAAAGTATATAATTGAAAATGACAAAATATCACAAAATCTAATGCTTCTATTATAGTATCACAATGAAGAAATCAGTTTTGAGAGGAGAATATTATACTTCACTCCAAAAAACAATGAGGTGAAAAGGTTTATTTTCAAAACATGGATATATATTTTTGTCCTTATGATCCCACATTATTTATAGAAAAGATGTTCAAATCACTATAATTAGACATATCACTTACATATTTAGTTGATATATTCTTGTTTATATTTTGATTATGTGTTATTTTTATATTATTTAATAATGTGATTTCAAACAAATATAGAAATATGTCTATAACAAAAAAAATTATAAGGTTCAGAATCCTTTATGTTAGTACAATTTATTCATTAGTTTATTAGGTTTGGTATTTCCTTATTCATTTGTTTTATGTATATATTATACATTATCTATATATTAAATTATTACATATATTACATAGATCTCATATATAATACAAAATCAAGATATATGGATACTTCCAATGGGTGAACTTTCTGCTTGTTCATCATGATGTATGCTTTTCATGACCATCATCTATATCAATTATGCTATTTTTGTGCATGAGATCATTTTACATTTTGTAAAACTTATGAGTTTGATGTATATGGACATACACAAAATAGGTATATAATATAAAATAAAGAAATTTTTCTAATTCATTTTAAATAAGTACAATTGTCTTTCTACAATTTGGAGCACATATGGCATAGTGGAATCAAGTAACTCAACATTTACTACTCTCACTATGTAGTGAGCTAAAAGTTTATTAAAACTAGAGTATAATCAATAAGTTGTATTTCAAAAATTACATCTAATTAGTTGGAAAATACTTATTGACAAAAAATGTTTAACCCAATTGTTAATGATTTTCAAAGAATTGGTAGATAAATTCCACTTCTATGCTAACTTTTTTTCTTATATTATAGTATATTTTTGCTAACCCATTTAGATGATAATTAATTAAAAAAAAGGTCATATTCATTTGCATTTGGATTATGGTTTTATTTTCTCCAAAAAAAGATAGAGAAATCATTACAAAAATTGTTTTTGTTTGTATACTTTTCAAGAAGTAAACTTGATCCTATGATAGATAGAATCCATAGTTCCATATATTGTGAATAAATTATGGTGATATATATGAATAATTATATTTTCTTTGACATATTGAGAAGATAGAAGTTCATAAAGTTTACTTTTCAATATACTTCATTAAAACGTTATAGTAAAGAAACTGAAAACATTCATATGTTAGAGGGAAACTAATTTGTTGATTATCTTATTTCTTTGTAGGTTATTATATCAAGTTACTCTATAAAACATGTGCATACGATGTTGTCTCTGAATATTATCTTTATTCCTTGATATAAACTAACAAATTCATATGATGCATGGACCAATCCTTTTAAATGGGAATAAACTCAATGACTGAATATGAGTTCTTTTTTAGATAATTTATTAATTCATTACAAATAATTATGTGAATGTAATAGTAATAGTATCAATCTTAAGCATCCATTTTATGCAATTCAAAAGAAGACATGCAAAGCATGTGCATAAACTAGTAACAGTTTACAAAGTTACTAAATATTCCATATAAAATTGTTTCGCACCTTGAAGGTGTAATTATAAAATAAAAGAGATTCATCTAATAGTATACTAGGACCAGTACATAGGGGTCAGATCATCATCATGGGATTGATCTTTATGGCCAGACAAAGACATTCTACTATGGTCTCGAAAAAGGGGAACAAGCTTGTCTTGATAGTGTAGGCACATGTTTCATCTTTAACAATTAGGCTACCAGGTATCATGAGATATTAAAGAACATGGATAAAAATCAGTCTTGGGGTAAGGAGAGAGAAGCATCAACAACAATAAAAAAGTATACCCCATCTTCACCGACTGTGCAAAACAAGAAATTTCAAAGTTCCATCATTTCTAGGTCACCGCTCCTAGTTCCAAAAAAGGTGCCCACACAACAAGCATAGCTGAAGGTTATACTTCATAGAGGAGCAGTCACAATCAACAAGCACCCACAATTCAAAAGTTATAGCCATAGCTCATTCCATCCGTAGGAGACATGTCAAATTATGTCTTAGAAGGTGACATTAAAACAAGTTTAGGGTAGGATATCCCTAATGTGTCATTCATTCCTCCATACAAGTGTACATAGAAGCTACATGTACCATTTCTAGATGGTCTGGTGCTGAGAAAGGAGGAAAGGAAATTTAAGAAATTCTTGGGAATCTTCTGAAAGCTCCACATTAACATCACACTCATGAAGGTGATAAAAAAAACTCCTACATGCGAGAGTTCATGAAGGATATCATAAACAAGAAAAGACAAGTAAAAGATACAGATGTATTGCATGTGGATGAAGTGGTGAGTGCAATGATCTCAGAAAGATTGTCGATGAAGAGAAGATACCTAGGATGCTTCTACATTCCTTGTTTTATAGGCAGAAAATATTTCCAACAATCAGAGTGTGATTTGGGGAAAACCATAAATCTCATGCCTCTCTCCACTGTTCAAAAGTTGGGATTGAAGAAACCAACATAGGCATCCATGAAAATCCAGTTGGTAGAGAGATCGGTTGTGAGGCTGTATGGGATGGGAGTATGTTCTTGTCCAAGTTGAAAATTTCATCTATCCTATCAATTTTATGGTTATGGATATGCACGAGATGTGGGGATTAGAGATGTTGTTAGGAAGATCTTTCCAAGCTATGGTCGATGTGATCATTTCCATGAGTACATGTTACTTGACACCTAGTATAGATGACGATAGAGTGAAGTTCAAACTGCTAGATGAGTCTTCACAACCATCTTGTAACAACCCAGACTCAAGAAAATCACCTTACTGTTGAGCCTAAGACATTAAACAAGGCACGTACGGGAGGCAATCCAATTTTATTTGTGTCATTTACATTTAGTTAGGACTTTTCAATGTTTAAATTTGTATTTGTCTTATTAGATGTTTAGTTTATGTAAAAAGGTAGCTTGATGCCTTTGTTTGGTGTACAGATAGAGTCAAAGTCAATACCATCGTCACCAGAGTCGGTGACACCGACTCATACAGCTTAAAGGATGATAAACTGTAGGGAAATATGGCATCAGATAGGTAGCTCAAACAAAAATTTCTAGCAGATCGCGTCAATAACTATATAATGGAAAAGATGTTTTGAGGATATACTTGGTCCTGGAGCAAGTCTAATGACAATCTCCTCATTGTTGTAGTCATGCAAATGTCTTCTAGTTGCACTGGGACGACGTCTACAGTAGCTCTTGGTCTCACCACAGACAGCAGGCTGACATTGTCCTCCTAGAGGCAGGAAATGACCTCCTCGCCTATATGGAAGTCCAAACGGACCACCTAGAACTCATGTCATCCTGCTAGAATACACAAGATGGAGTTGTCCCTCCTATTGGTGTAATAGTAACCAACTTTCTCTTCCACAATTGTTCTCCCTTGCTATCCCTCCCTTTAATGGGTAGGACGTGCTCGAGCTCTCTATTGGTTACCTCAGGCTCTATATTGGTTACCACAACAAGAGAGGACAACAATTGTTAATGGCAACTGAGTTTTGTCTCTGGGAATCCCCCTATACCCCTATATTTATAGGAGGGGTTAGGGTCAGGGTTCCCAGTCCATGCGGGAGTGAAAGGGACAAAAATCAAAAAAATATCGTGACCTACAAATAGAGAAATAATAAGCTCACTGAGTGAACTGATCAGTTGGCTTGTGAACCTATCAGTTTGCCTAGTGAACTGGTTGTTCCTCATGTTTTTCAGTCACATATGAATTGGCAATTCTAATCCAATTAATGCACGACATGATGTCAACACTAATCCTGGATGCAATCAAACTGCACCACAAACTGAGTGTTTCGCTCCATGAAACAGTCGTCTCGCAATAGCGAGCAGTCGTTTCACTCCCTAGCTCATCCAAAATTCATCCTATGCAATATCCAATCAACTTGGCACTCCAATTGGTCCTTTCATCACATGAATTGATTGGTTGGGAGTCCAATCAGTTGATTTGATACTTGAATTGAATACTTAAACACTTTAGCAATCAATTCAATCATCATTCATGATCAAAACTCCTCTTCTAGGTGTATCCTATCTGTGTGACCCTATAGGTCCTAAATTACGTTGGCAGTGAATGTCAATAACCAATTATGATATCAAAAACAAAGAGAGATGACTACATCACTCATCACTCACACTCATCCCCATGTATCACAAGGCACCCAATCATCATGTTTATGGAAAACCTTATCCAGGATCACGGTCGATTATGTCAAAGTAAATCGAACAACATGTGATTAGTGTAGTGACTTTAGGTCTAAGAACCACAATCATCACCAACACTATGAGAGCTGACTATGACTACCATTGTAATGGTTTCCATGTGTCACTCTCATGGTGGGTCTGTCTGATACACTGTTGTCAAACATGTATCTATGTGTTTAGTTTGATATCGCATATCATGACTAATGAGATTTTGTCATCAACCAACACACACTCTAGTCTTATGTACTACTATTGTCTACATTACTTCCTTAGTAAGAAATGACTAGGGACATAACAAGAATGTATACTCTTGACATCTATATGATCCCATTGTTCATGTCTTCAACGTCAAGGCATATGTCACTGAGTAATATCATCCTTTATAGATTTATTGTGTTACATCATTATCTCATAACTAAATAGAATAGAATAAATTGGAACTTTTCCTTTCCCATTAATCAAATCATTTACAAGTTATGTTATTACAATCATCACATTATTGGCTCTCTAGGAATACATACCAATAGAATCTCACTTGCAATTAGAGACAATCACCCATGAATCTTATTCCAAGTGATCTAACATGACCATCATGCTTCTGCTGCAAAACTACTTTAGTCAAGGGGTCAACAACATAGTTCTCAGTTGGTACTCTTCAAACCTTTACATCTTCTTGCTGCATAATCTCTCATATGAGATGGGACCACCTTTGTATATGCTTGGAATGCTAATGCGGTCAGGGTTCCTTAGCTTGTGTAATAGCTCCATTGTTTTCACAATATAGCTCAATTGTGTCGTTGATGCTTAGTACAACACCAAGTTTAGAGATGAACATATTGATCCAAACAACCTCCTTTATTGCATTCTGTTACAACCCCAAATTTTGGGTTCATTTGGTGAGAAATGTAATTTCTCATATTAAAGATATTTGAGAAAATAATGATATAATTTGCTTCAAATAAATGGATTTCATTTACAATAGCCTTTATGTTTGTGTTGTGGGCTTTATTGGCTATTGGGCCCAAATAACAAGAAAATTCAATTAGTAAATGAATAAATGAATATTTGAGAAAAGAAAAATGTGGAAACCTCTAGAAGGCAAATCCAAAGAGGGGTTTCGTGCCTCTTGGGTTCCTTGAGTTCCAAGGAGTCCAAAGTTTCAAAGAAAAGGCAATAAGAAAAGAAAAGTTAATTACGTATTTCTTTAGTAAGAAAGAAATTGAAAATAATGTTAAAATGTTGGAAATAAGTGGAAAAAGGTATAATGGGGTTATCCTTGGTGGAATTTTGTATCCCAAGGATTACCAATGATAAGAGGAATACCAATGAGGAAAATAAAAGAGAAATAAAGAGAAACCCTCAAAAAGAGATATTTTAATGAGAAATAAACAAGATAATGTGAAATAATGCATAAAGATGCATCTAGAAGGATAATAAGTATCCAATAAAAAGGATTTCGAATATAATAGAGTTTCTTGGGATCCAAGGAGTCCCAATGAAGAAAGAGGAAAGAGAAAATACAAATAAAGTCAAATAAGAAGATAATATGATGCATAATGAATAATTATGAGGTATTGTTAAAAAGAAGTGTTGTTTCAACAAAAGGAAATAAATTTCGTGGTTAATAGATTAAAATGCAAGAATAATGATAATAAGAGAAAGGATTTTCATTTTCCCATTTATCCATGAAATAAATCTTAACAAAAGGATAATGAGGAGAGAGAAGAATACTTTTCCTAGAAGGAATATGAATTTTTTTGGAAAGGGGCCCTTTGAGTCATGTATAAGCCTATCCAGGGCTTCGTTTCTCACCCCTATATAAGGGGTAGAGCTCTGGTTCGAAGGGAAGGAGAACCACACATTGCTCTAACCTCTTCTTCTTCTTCCTTCCATGCTAACCCTAGACCACGGATGGTGAGTTCTCTAGAGCAATGGAAAGACGTGGAGCCATATTGAAGAAGGCCTAATGAACCGCGATGACCAGTGGGTGATCCGTGAGCGTCTTGGAGCGTTGGGCTTCACCTGGACACCTACCGCACGGCTGCAGCAAGGTTGTGCACCGCGGGCTTGCAGAGCCTATTCTCGGCCGTTGCGGCCAAACCCAAGGTGGCCCCACCTACGAGGGGCACGACGAGGGTAGGGGACCTGTCCCCGAAGGCCGTCGAGGGCCCATGTGCGAAGGAAGAGCCGCGCAAGACCTGCTAGGGTGGCAACGCGCGCCATCGAGAGGAGGAAGAAGGAGCTCAGGGCTTTGGATAGTTTTACCCATCCACGGGTAAAAGAGATGGCCACTTAGGCAGGGGCAAAACTGCCATTCAAAACACATGGCACAACCTGATTGGCCAAGTAAGTAACATTTTGCTAAAATCATAATTAATTCTAGGAAACTCGGATTAAAACAAGTTATATATGAAAATTGATCCTCAGAACGAGAGGAACACAAAGAAATTATGTTTGAATCCTAATTTTGCATGCTATTCGAAAAGTAGTGTAAATTATCATCTTTAAAGAATTAAAGATTAAGAAACCCTATTTTGATATGATTAATGTGTTTAATAGGGTTTAATGGATCTTTAGGGTTGATGTTAACCTGTTAAATGTAAAACGGTACATTATGTTAAAAAAGGAATAACTTTGCACGTGATTAGTCTAATTTAGAGTTTATATGCATAGATATGCTTGAAATGTGAAAAGTACATAAAGTTATCATCTTTAATGATTTAATTAAGGAAAAACCCTTAGATTTGATGATAGATGGACTTAATGACGTTATTCAAGCTGATATTAACTTGTTGTTAAATAAAAGAGAAAATAGGATCTAAAAAGATGATCTTTTTATATAATTGGCTTAAGTTAGGGTTTCGTGCATGATTATGCATTAATGAGCTTGAAAACCCTAATTTAAGAGAATATGTCTTTTAATTGGTTTAATTGTTTAAATCCATGAATAAATAGGGATATGATGATCCTAAGTCAATTTGGGTATAAAAGACTATTAAAATGGATAGTTGAGCAATTAAGGTTCATATAAATGGAAAAGAGTATTTTAGGGTTTGTTGACCTAAAAGGGATAAAGTTTGAGAAATTAATCTTAGAAACCCTAATGAATATCAATGAAGCTTTAATGTGGATTAGAAACCCTAGAAAGTGAATCCAAGTCAATAAAGCAGATTCTTGATAAAGTTTGTAATAAATAGAGTACATATTCTTTTCAGGAATTATGTGATGATTGAATTACTTGCTTGGATCTATTGATTGGCTTGATTGTATATACATGAATTATATGTTGAATATTCTGCATGACTCATCAAATCAGGTATGTGGTTACGATTATGAATAATCGCTCTAGTTTCACGGCGATTCCAGAAGTTTTAATCGGTTGCTTGAAAATAACTATTGGATGTTTATTTATTTCATGCAACTATAAAGTGACTATGATTATCACTATACATGTGCGTATATAACTGACTAGATCCGGGTCCACCTCTATTGCTTTGAAAAGGCTAAGAAAAAAAGGGGTAATCCTAGATCAAGGTCTAGGTTACCGAGAGTTAGAAACTGGGCTACCTACGTGTAGTGCCATGAGACTCATTAGCTTGCCATGAGTTAAGGAGTGGGCTACTTATGAGTAGTGCCATGTGACTCAACCCTAGAAATTGGTTCACTTATAGGTGGATCATGAGGGGTTTAATGGGGACAACATAGAGGATAGGGTATTCTTGGATCGCGGAGTTATATCTAAAATGTAATCTTGGTTGTTAAATGATTAATTGAATGATTACATTGTTAACATATTTACATAATTATTGTTTCCCCCACATACCAGCTTCGGCTGATCGACATTTTGTTTGTCGGCGTTTTAGGTACAAGCCAAAAGGACAAACAGTAAATCTTCATATTGTGAAATACATGAAGTTAAATACAAGGAGGATTAGTTAGAGTAGAATCCTTAAGTGGATAGAAGTATAGAGATCTAAGTTTTCAAAAAGGTATGCAAAAAATTATTTTCTTACAACTTTTCAGTATAGTAGGTTAAAATTTGATTATTATTCTTGGTTAATTTCCGAACCTTTGATCTGGAAGTTATGGGTGCAGCTTCGACCTCTCGGTCTCCCTTAATTGGGGGGTTATCGGGAGGTGGGGTCGTAACATTTGGTATCAGAGCTTAGGTTCCTCAGTTAACCATTAATAATTATTAAGTTTTACAAACTCCATAGAACCCAAGGGAGTTATTAGAGGACTATCCGAAAGACAGAGGTGTCTAGAAAAGGATCACGACTGGGGGCTGGCAATATTTTCCTCCGCACCGCTAGTCGGAATATGAGGACTCTCGGATCTGTGTGACTTCCTGGCCAAAGTCTTAGGGTATGAATCGAAATAAGATACCTTTAGGACTTTCTCATCTTATTCATCCCTTCTCATCACAAATTCTATTAAGGACCTTAAGGATTAGGGTTTTCTCTCTTCTCCTCACCCTCTTGAGGTATGGGTAAGGTCGATAAGGTTTAAGGGATCCTCCACCAAATTAAAGGAAAAGCATGTAAATAAGATGTCATGGACATAAGATTAATAGACTGGGCGCAAATTAAAGGATAGATACATGCTTAGGTCGTATGACATAAGTTGTCATGTCCTTAGAAGAGATCTGAGGCTAGACCTTCTTGTCAGGAGGATAAGTTAGTCTTGGAGATAGAGATCTCCATTGCAAGTAGAGACCTGGCACATCCTCTGAGGATGATGTTAACCCTAACCCTAAGTGAAGGTTAGAGAGGGAGAGCTAGATGTCTTGGTAGACCAGGAGTTTGGATGGACATGCTTGGGATGCCATACGAGCCATGAGAGGTTGGATGACTGAGTACCTCTGGTAACCCAACCCTAGGAAGGGTTGTGCATGTTAGAGTGAAGGATAGCTCCTTCATTGTTGAGGTTAGAGAAGAACCTATGGAACCCCATGAGCTAATATGAGCATGGCATAATAGGCACCCTATATGTATCAGTAGTGCGAGCAATAGGTTAAACCCTGGCTGAGGGAGTTTGATGGATAGCTTATGTGATAAGTATAAGGGGTTATGGATAACCTTGAGCGAATATAAGTTGACCATAGGCTTCTTTTGGCTAGGGGCATGCTTTTGAGGTTGACCCTTCATGAAGAGAGGACCTCTAATGGTGAGGTTGGTTGTAGGGTTAGAGAGAGCAGGACACCAAGCAAGAAGGTCATAAACCTAGACCCCGAGATATGAGGAACAATGGGGAGTCAAGGATGATGCGACCTAAGTGAATGATAGTAGTTGCCTCATGAATAATTCCTGGAGGCTGATGATATCTTGGTTGTCGTAAAGGAACCAAAACCTAGAGAGAGGATGAGTTTGCTTATACCTTTGTACCTATGGTATAGATGAGAAGAAGAGTTCCATAAACCCTTGACAGGTATAGTAACAGGTTATGAGGCCTTACACCTTGTTGATTTTCCTTAAGGAGGACTCAACCTTAAAGTGTTGATCGAAGAGAAGGATGATAGGAAGTGTATGACATACCCGGTACATGCTTGGTTTGTGGTTAAGAGATTGAGCATGCAGTTGGACACCCAAAGTGAACTTAGGGTTCCTGACCTAAGAGGGGAAGTGGTATACCTAATGCTCATGATGAGAATTAAGTTGCCATAGTTTCGAGCATGGTACGCCTCATGTATAAAGGAAAAGGGAAGCCCCTTAAGTTTAAGGTATGTTTTATGAACCCCTCACAACTAGGTTGATGGTAAAGGAAAGTATGATCTTGATCCAACATCGAGGAAAGAGGACAAGTATGACCTAGCATGGTATAGTAGGTGATCTGCTTGTGCCTTAATATCTTGCTAGGGTTAAGTAGGCTCATGTGGATGTAAACCCTAGACCTAAGAGCTTTTGTGACCTTGTTGTCAAGAGATAGTTTTCCTCCCATCCTGGGAGATGGACCCCTTTGGTAGGGTGTATATCAGTTTGGTTGGTTTAAGGTAACCTAAAGAGGTATCATAGGATCTTGAGAAGCTAAGTGAAAAGTACATGGTATGAGAATGAACCTGTAGACCCATAGATATCCATCTCTAATTGCATATGAATATGGTACCATGGAGGTAACCAGTATGGGACTTGACCAAGGTAGGCAGGTTGCCATGATCCGTATGAAAGGATGAAAGCCAGCCCATGAATGCAGAAACAGAGATGATGAAGACTTGGGTAAGGTTCTAAGTGAACATGTACTATAATGGAGAATCCTAAGTCTATCCTAGGGTCAGGTAGGGATAAGACCGATGAAAGTTGGAGTTGCCTAATTCCCCAAATGCACATGACCATAGGGTCAGGAGGTAACAACTATCATTGTCTGAGGGCCATGAGTTAGGAGATTGATCACCTTCATGAACTCATGGGACCCAAAGGGCAGATGAGTAGGGCACTCTCTTGATGCACGAGGGAAGAGGGGTGACCCCAAAAGTGCTGGCACTCTATATATGTAGAGGAGATGACCATGCGATGTGTGTAAACCTCAGTAGGTTCAAGACTAGTTTGATATCATGATGTCTGTGATGTAGAGACATATGTGGCACGTTGCAACTTAGATGTAAAGGTGTATTGGGAAGGTGGGATGTACCATCTCTACTCTTGGAACAGGAAGAACTCTGTATTTGGACTGCAGCCAAATGCTTATTTCCTCTTGTTATGGGAGTGAGAGATAGGACAGTACGCATGCCATACACCAAGGATAAAAGATGATGTGAGTTGGAACGTTGCTAAGAGGAATGAGGTAGTCACCTTAGGAGGAAGTTTTTATCATGAGCTATGTAGAACTTACAAGTTATACCAGGTTGAGTTTGATCACCATGATGATGAAATCAGAGAGTGTTCTTAATTGAAGATAGACATAGAGTTTGAGGTGAGATGATAAGTGAAATACATGGAAGTGTATGTCTTCAACGTTACTTAATACCTAAGGATGTGAAGTGGTAATGGATGCTCTGGTTGAGATACATCTGACTTGTTTGACTAGAAGCTAGAAGAGGTTGTTTGGCTAACCTTAAGTTTGAAAAGGAGAGGTGTTTGGATAACACTCAGATGTAACAAGATTCGTTGAAAAGTTAAGGGTTGTTTGGTTAGCCAGTCTAGTCCTTGATGCACTGAAAGGATGGTGGTAGAACCTCAGATGCACTTCTTTGGAAAAGAAGGTGATGAAACCCCGACTATAGTGGTTTAGGGTTTTGGAGGAATCGATCTTTAAGAATCATGACATACAGGAAATCATGATTGAAGATCACCATACAACGTGGTAAATGGCAATAGCACTTTGGATGCTTAAGATGAAGTTGCATGTGGTTTATGGTCATGCAAGCCAGGAGGTAAAGGACGAACCCCAGTAACCCAGTGTATCAATATAGAGGACAAAAGAGTCCCTGAGAGGGAATGGGAGTTCATCACTATGGATGTTGTGATAGGTCTCCCCTAGACCAAGGAAGGTTGAGATGCAATATGGGTTATGGTAGATCGCCTTACCTAGATGACATAAGAAAGAAAGAGTACTGTCAAGGGACAGATCGGGTTGAACTACATATGAGAGATATGGTTCAACTACACCATGATGCGAGTTGAAAAGTTCATGAGTATGACTTAAAGGTTCACTTCCATAAGGTGAAATTAGGTACATGAAGAACTCGATGATAGTACAGTTTATCACCCCTAACTAATGGTTAGTATAATCCAGACTAAAGGGGTCTGATGAGAGCATGTGTGCTCGTTCAGGGTGATATCTAGAGACAGTTCTTGTCCTATGAAAGATGTGACAATGACCACCATATCCAGTATCGAGTTTTATAAGAAGCTCTGTAAGGGAGGTTGTGTCGGTCACCACTTCAGTAAGGTGATGTTGGTGAAAGGACCACATGATGGTTACAAAAGGACCACAATGCGTGTAGATGAAGTCGCTTTGATCGTGTAATGGCTGAAAGGAGCTTAGAGATGATGAAAGTCATGAGCAGATGCAAAGTAGACTGACATGCAGTCCACTTTGGGAGAATATGTGTTATGACCCACTCCGTGATTAATTAGTAAGTATAATTATTAGTGCATCATCAAGTTGATTAAGTTGAATTAAATATATAAGATACAATTAGTGTATAATGAAGATGATTAATTTAAGTTAAGTAATCACAGATGTGATTAGTGCTTTGATCAACTATTACTAGTTGATTAGAGTGTTTTATCGCTTTGAGGTTGTAGAGAATCACGTGCTTGAAAGTTTGCAAGAGAAATCACTCGAATCAGACATTCGAGGAAAACGTTATGACAGTTTCAAGGTTTTTGGACCTGGCTGCAATTTTCCCAGTAATTGATCTTTTATTCTTTTTTTTCTTTGGGGGTCGGTTACCCCTTTACTTATCTTCTTCATCATTCGAACGCAAGCAGGGGGGCGCACATACAGCAGCCCGATTTCAGTCAAGAGACATTAGAGCGTTTGAGTGGGCGATTCTTGCTCCTAGCTTCGCCCTTAGGTGCGCCCTACCTCCGCCCACTCCTCTTCTTCTCTTCTTCCTCGACCTCCACGCCCTAGCAATGCCCAGCCGTGCCCCTACCTGCTTCAACCTGCATGAGAAGCCATGGCCGCCCAACATGAGCAGCAGCAGGCCGCTCGAGCAGTAGTGACCTAGGGCGATTCATGGCCCTTAGCCCCGAACCAGCGACGCCCCTGTCTTCTCCTCCCTTCCTCCTCTCCTTTCTTGCCTTAGCCAGCAACCCCGTCACCCTGCTGCTTGGCTTACGGCTAGCTTGCAGCAGCAAGCTGCTGCGTACAGCAGCGGCCAGGGGCCCGATTAGGGCGCGCCAAGCACCAGGGAGGGTTCCTTTGAGGTCGGCCGTGAGGTACAAGCAAAGGTTCACCACTCGTAGTCACGATTCGGCTGCCGATCAGGTTATTCCGTCAACCTGTAACTGTGCGTGAAGTAACCAGTTTGCAACAGATTCTAAAGCTGAATATCCAAGGTTGAAGGCAACCAGTTTTTGCCCGGAATCAGGTCCTAGACACATCTCCGGACGAATCCGGATAGACCAAATCGCTGTGAGTGGGGTTTCATTTATTTATCATTAATAAACTCAGGCGTTTGAATATTTCCAGTTATGTGCGCGAATTTCGCTGATAACAGGCGTTATCAGGCGTCGGCAGCGTTTGGCGTCGCCCGACTTTTTATTTCATAAATTGCTTCTAGACGCTGTTATATGATTAAATTTAGCAATTGATTAGTGTGGATTGAATCGGTAGATTTTTATGGTTCATTGGAACCTAAATTGTTTATTTGAATGTTGAAATTAGAAATTCATGTCTGAAAATGGTATGATTTGGGTATGAACCCAAACAATGAAGATTTCTGATAAATTATCAGATGTATGATTTCAAAGTTGATATGAATAAATAAAATATGCATGAAAACCTTAATTGCATATATCTTTTGACGTTAATATGTGTAAATTGATATTTACATGAAATGGCACATTTCTCTGAATTATTACCAGAAGTTCTCAAGTATTGTTATTAAATTGTGTTGTGATATGTAATTAACTCTTAATTGAGTTAAGTGATGCACAAACCAGGATTTGGGTTAATGTGCACTTTTTCGAGAAATTTAGAGAATTGATAATTGTTGAGTATGATTCTCATATGTGAAGCAAATTTCTTTGATTTGTGCAATAAGATGTTCAATTGCGTAAATTCGCTATGTATGTGCCAAATTGAAATAAGTTGGGTTATTTATGCATTTCTAATTTGTCTGAATGCATGGTATGAGAATTTCTCAGAAATTACAATGATTAAAATATATTGCTCTGTCAGTTTAGAATGATAGTGTAGTGTGATCCGATATGAAATCAGTAGATGTGATTTTCCTGTTTAAATGGTTATATGTTAATCAGTTAATAGACTTAGGTGCCCTAACACCGTAGAACCCCTTTGACAGATCTGCTTCTTAGGGGTGAAACTCGTGTCCAACATCAACCGGTTGAGTAATTCTGGTGGCACGAGGGTTGATAGACAGTGTCCAACACCAACCGATTGAGTAATTTCGGTGGCACTGGGGTAAATAATAAATAAAGTAAAGGGTTATCCAACACCAACCGGTTGAGTAATTCTGGTGGTAACCCAGTGTTGACTCTCCGCCTGTGTGCTCAGGTTTGTCAGGAGGAATCTGGAGCACACGTGGTTGTGCAGCACACGTGGTTGTGCATTGAGGCCGTGGAGCCTGGGGTCCTGTAGCAGAACAGGGCTGGCGTCAGACTTAGCATTTCCCGGGTGTGTCGCTAAGTCTTGTACGGTGGGATCGTAGCATGAACTTGCTACGGATCTTCATAGGCAGAGTACACTTCATATGATTAGGGCATAATAATAATATAAATATGTAATCATATAGGATCATAGTAAATTAATGTGTTATAGAGATCCGAACTTGTGTGCCAATTCTTTATATCTGTTATTTGTTTAAATTATCTGTTGTTGCGTAGAATTGTGATTATATTCTGCAAATCTGTTATGTTATTAGAACTGCCCTGCTTAGTACTGCACTTATGTTTTATTTCAATTTATAAACCTGATGAGTTGTGTAATGATAGCTAAGTGAAATGCTATTCACTGAGCGAGTAGGCTCATACCTCTACTCAAAACATTTTTAGGTCAGCGACAGTTTCAGGAATCTGAAGCATCTTACCACCTTAGTCAGTTGAAGGTATATGTAGTTAGTTTAGTTAAAGGTCTCTTAGTCCTTTCCCCTCGGTCCTTGGGACATGGTGTGGGTGAGAGAGAGTGTGTATGTGGAATGTGTATAAAGATGTAAATTAACTGTTATGTTTACTTTCTGTTAAACAATGTTACATGTTGTAAACTCTGTTTACGTACTCTAGCCAGTTTAATTGAAATGCTTCCGCAATAGTTTATTTTGTTTTAGTTTACAGCAGAAATCCGGATATCATTACGAGGTTTTAATAAGAAAAGGTTCTCAGTGATTTGTTATGTGATAATCCCTCCGTCGCGCCCTAATCTTGTGATTAGTGGTTAGTGTGAGATCGGGGTGTGACAACTTGGTATCAGAGCATAGGTTGAGTATGCAGTTACTCTAAGTCAAGCCAGGGGACGACAAGAGACCAATAGGATTAGGACTTAGGTGTCTTCCTTCTAACTGCAATTTTATAACAGGAAATGTTCTGTTATAGTATTACAGATAGCAGGAAGAGGATGTGGTCACGAGAATCAAGTAATGAGCTTAAGATGAGTCGTTAAGAATCATTAAGGTCAAAGATAAGGTTATAACTAAGGCGAATAATGAATGATGTGTTTTAGCTCTGGAAGGTCTGAGTGTTTAGATACCCTGGCCAGGTGTCTGAATACTTAGATTGACCAGTATCAAGCTACTCTGTCTGTTCTTCTCTGGATGCCCTGGCCAGGTATGCAGAGGAAGGATAGGCTAGAGAGAAAACCCTAGAAATCTTAGGGTTAAGAGATTAGAAATTAATAAAGGAATAAGAGATTACATATAAGATGCGATTCAACTCTTGTCTATCATTGTTTATTTGATTTAAAGATCACTAGAAATGCTTTTATATGCATAAAATTAGAATTTTCAGTCTGTAAAGCAAATAAGATTCTTCTATATTGTTGTGTCATGAAGTGAATTGTTTAATGTTTGTTTTCTTAGTACTAAAGTAGACCCAAATTTATGTTTAAATGAGTTTGCTCTGAATGGATATTCATACCACATGTTTAAGATTAATAGGGGTAGATTAATCCCGAGTAGCTCTTGGCTTCAGGACTACAGGTTCGGCCTGGTCCGGCTGGCAGGATGCGTTACTGGTATCTAATGACTCCTATTAATAGTATAATAAGAGTAGACTCTGTATAATTTAGACCCGCATCATAGTGAGAATGTACATACGTTAAGATGTTGAAATATAAGAGAAAGACTAGAACAACTAAGAAGTAGTTGGAATTGATATCGGAGGCCCAACGTTGAAACCTCATATGTGCAATCCTTAATTGGAAATAAAAGAAAATGATATAAGGTTCAAATTAAATTCAATGATTTGTATTATATGAACTCTAAATATAAGAGTATAGAAAGGATATGAGAAAAGCATGTAAGGGCTAGGACGTAAGAATCAAATTTGGGTTGGATCATGGAATGGAGTAAAATACTTTATGTACTTTAAGGCGAAGGGAAAATAGAAGAAAATAAGTTGAGCATACAATAAGTACATAGAAATAAAGAGTCTTATGAAAATCATAAGATCAAGACAAGAAACCTAGTTGGATTAAAGGAAATGTTAAAAATGATAACTTGATTAAGGAACGAGAATTATAAGACATAATTGAGAGTATGGAATGCATATCTTTATTATAAAGTTAAATACATTCATACATATTACCTTTGGATTCTAAGTCTTTATAAACTAACAAATTAGTTTTTAAAATAAAGAACAAACACATAACTTAGAAAATGAATGCATGATATAAAAATTTCTCAGTATTTACAATTATACGATCACATTTTCTGAATGATATAGCAGTGTGGTAATTGAATTTTATCTTTTTATTGGTATATCCAATTGATCTCAAATTTTAACTGTGCTTGAAAAAAATACAATTTTAGACACTCTATTAAATTGGCATAATTTTTGAATGACTTTTGACCTCTACAATAAGGGTGTCGGCCGAGTTTGTAACTCAGCCGAACCTGCTGCAGACTGCAATATAGCAGTGCACTGTTTGATTTTTAATTATTTATTGATAACTTGAAATGATCTCAAATTTTTACTGGAAGTCTAAAACTTCATTAGGTACAACATATAAAATTTCCAGAATTTTTGGAGCTTCTGTTAGCTGTTTAATAAATGAATTACAGAAACTATTCTGAAAACTGAATTTTCAGCCAATATAATTAAAGTTGAGTGTTGGGTTAATATGTTATTGACCCAAGCAACTCAATTTGATCTATATGATCGATCACACATACACACAATAATGCTATGTTACTGATATGGACCAAAACCCTAGAATGATTAGAGTTAAAGCAGATTAAGGGATATCATTAGTGATGTAACCTTGAATACTAGTAACTTCGTAAAAATAAGATTTTGAGACATGTTCTATGAAAAGTAAACTGGATTTGAAAGCAATCTAGGGTTTTGAAGTAGATAATCTGATCAATACATGAACAACATGAAATGATGTAGAGAAAAGAGTAAGACATAAACTTGAAATGTAATTATAAGAAAGTAGCATAGAAAGCAGAGTATTACCCGATATATGATATGAAGATAGCTGATGAAGTTCATATTTTTAAGACATGGTGTCACTATCTTTATGATGTGACAATAGATTATCACTCTGGTAAAGAGAATGTGATGAATAATGCTTTCAGCAGAAAGTCAAGTTCAACAGTTAATGCATTCTCTATGGCAGGTTTCAGTAGAGACCTGTTAGTAGAAATGTGGAAGTTGAACTTAGGCTTAGGGGTGACAACACAAAATGATTTGATTATATAGAAGTTAAGCCTACTTCTTATGATCAAATCAAGGAACTACAATAGGGTGATAGTGAGATAAACCAGACCATGTATGACATGATAGAAGGAAAAGAGACTAGAGTTTAAGTTTTATGATGATAAGGTGTTGTATTAGCATGACATGCTGTGTGTACCTCGTGATAGAGTAAAATTCTTTTAAGGGGAAAAGCCTGAAAGAAAAGATTCTTATGTAAGTGTATGTATTGATGTATGCTATGTTTTCAAGAAAACACTAAGATGTATATGAATTCCAAGAAGTTAAAATGGATGGTCAGATATGCAGAAGGACGTAACTGAGTACGTGGTTAGAAGTAGTGTGTACCAGTAGGTTAAGGCTGAACCCTAGAAATCTACAACTACCTTCTAATCTTTTTCTGTGCCTGAATAGAAATGGGAATATATCACAATGGATTTTGTGGTAAGGTTACCCAGGACACCTAGAGGTTATGACTCGATATGAATGATTGTGGATAGACTAATTTAGTCTGCTCACTTTCTTCATATTAAGTCAACCTTTGATGTCTTGATACATGACTAAAATATACATGGATGAAATAGTTAGATTGCCTGGTAATCCAGTTTTAATCATATCTTATTGAGATTCTAAATTCACATTTAGGATTGTAGAAACAGTTGCATCGTGCTTCGGGCACAAAGTTAAGATTCAATATAACCTTTTCAACTGCAGACGGATGACCAGTCTGAGAGAACCATTCAGACTCTTGAGGACATGCTGAGAGCATGTGTTTTGCTTTTCAGTGGAAGTAAGAATGAATGTTTAAGTCTTATACAAGTTGCCTTATGTGAATGTTGAGTTTAGTAATACACAAACGATAATGGTACAGTTTGGGTATAAACTCAGGCAAAACAAATTTGGTAAATCATCAGGTGCATGATTTCAAGCTAGCAAGACAGCATTAAAATACGTAAATAAACCTGGTTGCATGCTTCCTGTTATGTTAATGTGTATGACTTAAAATTTACATGAATCGTTTCTCTGAGGTATTATCAGAAATTCTCAAGTACTAATAATTATTTGTGTTATGATACGGAAATAACTCTTAATTGAGTTATGTGATGCATAAACCAGGAATTTGGTTAATATGCACGTACTTCGAGAAATTTCAGACAATTGACAAATATTATAGATGGTTTCTTATAGGAGAAGTAAATTACTCTTATTGGTGTAATAAGATGTTCAATTACATGGAATTGAGTATGTATGTGCCAAAAATTTGATTTGAGTTTGGAATATTTATGAATTTTTAATCTGCCTGCATGCATAATATAAAGATTACTCAGTAATTACAATGATTTTGAATATATCGCACTGCCAGTTTTAGAATGATACCGTATTGTGAATTGAATTGCAATCAAACAGATGAGATAATGGAAACCCTAAGAGTAGGGTGTTGCCATGTGATTACTGAATGAGATAACCCTAAGAGTAGGGTGTTGGCATGTGATGAATGAATAAGGCAAATGAAACCCTAAGGATAGGGTGTACGATGAATTAAGTATTTTGATATCAATTCTCAGTATCAGATGTAGTGATGTTTAACAGTTAAATTGCATGATTTAATTTTAGTACCAAGTTGACATGCATTCTGTTTATTTAAGAATTTAAAATGTTTGTCTGCATGAATAGTATGATAATTTCTCAGTAGTTATCATAAATTGAGATACTGTTATAACGGTTCTGGAAAGACAATGTTTTGTGGGTTGATCTGGAATCAGACCAGATGTGTCCTAAGTTAAGGGACCTATACAGATGGTTGATCGGAGGATCAAGAAGCTTAAGAATCATGAGATACCATTAGGGAAAGTTCAGTGGAGGAATCATAACCTAGAGGAAGCTACGTGGGAGCTTGAGTCTAAGATGCGTAACAAATTTCCTTTTCCCTATTAGGAATTTCGGGACGAAATTCTTATAAGGGAGGGAGATTGTTATGACCCACTCCGTGATTAATTAGTAAGTATAATGATTAGTGCATCATCAAGTTGATTAAGTTGAATTAAATATATAAGATACAATTAGTGTATAATGAAGATGATTAATTTAAGTTAAGTAATCACAGATGTGATTAGTGCTTTGATCAACTATTACTAGTTGATTAGAGTGTTTTATCTCTTTGAGGTTGTAGAGAATCACGTGCTTGAAAGTTTGCAAGAGAAATCACTCGAATCGGACATTCGAGGAAAACGTTATGACAGTTTCAAGGTTTTTGGACTTGCTGCAATTTTCCCAGTAATTGATCTTTTATTCTTTTTTTTCTTTGGGGGTCGGTTACCCCTTTACTTATCTTCTTCTTCACCCGAACGCAAGTAGGGGGGGCACATACAGCAGCCCGATTTCAGTCAAGAGACATTAGGGCGTTTGAGTGGGCGATTCTTGCTCCTAGCTTCGCCCTTAGCTGCGCCCTACCTCCGCCCACTCCTCTTCTTCTCTTCTTCCTCGACCTCCACGCCCTAGCAATGCCCAGCCGTGCCCCTACCTGCTTCAACCTGCAGGAGAAGCCATGGCCGCCCAACATGAGCAGCAGCAGGCCGCTCGAGCAGTAGTGACCTAGGGCGATTCATGGCCCTTAGCCCCGAACCAGCGACGCCCCTGTCTTCTCCTCCCTTCCTCCTCTCCTTTCTTGCCTTAGCCAGCAGCCCCGTCACCCTGCTGCTTGGCTTACGGCTAGCTTGCAGCAGCAAGCTGCTGCGTACAGCAGCGGCCAGGGGCCCGATTAGGGCGCGCCAAGCACCAGGGAGGGTTCCTTTGAGGTCGGCCGTGAGGTACAAGCAAAGGTTCACCACTCGTAGTCACGATTCGGCTGCCGATCAGGTTATTCCGTCAACCTGTAACTGTGCGTGAAGTAACCAGTTTGCAACAGATTCTAAAGCTGAATATCCAAGGTTGAAGGCAACCAGTTTTTGCCCGGAATCAGGTCCTAGACACATCTGCGGACGAATCCGGATAGACCAAATCGCTGTGAGTGGGGTTTCATTTATTTATCATTAATAAACTCAGGCGTTTGAATATTTCCAGTTATGTGCGCGAATTTCGCTGATAACAGGCGTTATCAGGCGTCGGCAGCGTTTGGCGTCGCCCGACTTTTTATTTCATAAATTGCTTCTAGACGCTGTTATATGATTAAATTTAGCAATTGATTAGTGTGGATTGAATCGGTAGATTTTTATGGTTCATTGGAACCTAAATTGTTTATTTGAATGTTGAAATTAGAAATTCATGTCTGAAAATGGTATGATTTGGGTATGAACCCAGACAATGAAGATTTCTGATAAATTATCAGATGTATGATTTCAAAGTTGATATGAATAAATAAAATATGCATGAAAACCTTAATTGCATATATCTTTTGACGTTAATATGTGTAAATTGATATTTACATGAAATGGCACATTTCTCTGAATTATTACCAGAAATTCTCAAGTATTGTTATTAAATTGTGTTGTGATATGTAATTAACTCTTAATTGAGTTAAGTGATGCACAAACCAGGATTTGGGTTAATGTGCACGTTTTTTGATAAATTTAGAGAATTGATAATTGTTGAGTATGATTCTCATATGTGAAGCAAATTTCTTTGATTTTTGCAATAAGATGTTCAATTGCATAAATTCGCTATGTATGTGCCAAATTGAAATAAGTTGGGTTATTTATGCATTTCTAATTTGTCTGAATGCATGGTATGAGAATTTCTCAGAAATTACAATGATTAAAATATATTGCTCTGTCAGTTTAGAATGATAGTGTAGTGTGATCCGATATGAAATCAGTAGATGTGATTTTCCTGTTTAAATGGTTATATGTTAATCAGTTAATAGACTTAGGTGCCCTAACACCGTAGAACCCCTTTGACAGATCTGCTTCTTAGGGGTGAAACTCGTGTCCAACATCAACCGGTTGAGTAATTCTGGTGGCACGAGGGTTGATAGACAGTGTCCAACACCAACCGATTGAGTAATTTCGGTGGCACTGGGGTAAATAATAAATAAAGTAAAGGGTTATCCAACACCAACCGGTTGAGTAATTCTGGTGGTAACCCAGTGTTGACTCTCCGCCTGTGTGCTCAGGTTTGTCAGAAGGAGTCTGGAGCACACGTGGTTGTGCAGCACACGTGGTTGTGCATTGAGGCCGTGGAGCCTGGGGTCCTGTAGCAGAATAGGGCTGGCGTCAGACTTAGCATTTCCCGGGTGTGTCGCTAAGTCTTGTACGGTGGGATCGTAGCATGAACTTGCTACGGATCTTCATAGGCAGAGTACACTGCATATGATTAGGGCATAATAATAATATAAATATGTAATCATATAGGATCACAGTAAATTAATGTGTTATAGAGATCCGAACTTGTGTGCCAATTCTTTATATCTGTTATTTGTTTAAATTATCTGTTGTTGCGTAGAATTGTGATTATATTCTGCAAATCTGTTATGTTATTAGAACTGCCCTGCTTAGTACTGCACTTATGTTTTATTTCAATTTATAAACCTGATGAGTTGTGTAATGATAGCTAAGTGAAATGCTATTCACTGAGCGAGTAGGCTCATACCTCTACTCAAAACATTTTCAGGTCAGCGACAGTTTCAGGAATCTGAATCATCTTACAACCTTAGTTAGTTGAAGGTATATGTAGTTAGTTTAGTTAATGGTCTCTTAGTCCTTTCCCCTCGGTCCTTGGGACATGGTGTGGGTGAGAGAGTGTGTGTATGTGGAATGTGTATAAAGATGTAAATTAACTGTTATGTTTACTTTCTGTTAAACAATGTTACATGTTGTAAACTCTGTTTACGTACTCTAGCCAGTTTAATTGAAATGCTTCCGCAATAGTTTATTTTGTTTTAGTTTACAGCAGAAATCCGGATATCATTACGAGGTTTTAATAAGAAAAGGTTCTCAGTGATTTGTTATGTGATAATCCCTCCGTCGCGCCCTAATCTTGTGATTAGTGGTTAGTGTGAGATTGGGGTGTGACAATATGTGACATGAAAATCTGACCCCTCTGAGTTGTAGCTGAGAAAGCTGAGTCCTCAATACATGGGTCCATTAGAGATGGATGGGTGGAGATGGTTAGGTTTTGACCCTACCCCTCAGGATAGAGTAATGTTTGATGAGTTCCATGTGTCCAATTTAGAGCACTATGTGAGGTGCCCTGACCATGTGCTGAGAAATGAACCTAGTGAGCCCCAAGGGAGGCTGACATGGCCTGAGTCACCTGTGCAGTTTATAGACGCCAGGATGAAAGAACTCAGAGAAAAGAACATGTAATGATAAAGGTTCTTTGGAAACGCCATGAGTACGGTAAAGCCACATAGGGGCCAATGATGGACATGGAAAAGTCTTATCCTGAATTGTTTGTTTGCTTGATAGAATTTTGAGGACAAAATTCCTATAAGAGGGGAAGGATGTTACAACCCCAAATTTTGGGTTCATTTGGTGAGAAATGTAATTTCTCATATTAAAGATATTTGAACAAATAATGATATAATTTTCTTCAAATAAATGGATTTCGTTTACATAGCCTTGATGTTTGTGTTGTGGGCTTTATTGGCTATTGGGTCCAAATAACAAGAAAATTCAATTAGTAAATGAATAAATGAATATTTGAGGAAAGAAAAATGTGGAAACCTCTAGAAGGAAAATCCAAAGAGGGGTTTCGTGCCTCTTGGGTTCCTTGAGTTCCAAGGAGTCCAAAGTTGCAAAGAAAAGGCAATAAGAAAAGAAAAGTTAATTAGGTATTTCTTTAGTAAGAAAGAAATTGAAAATAATGTTAAAATGTTGGAAATAAGTGGAAAAAGGTATAATGGGGTTATCCTTGGTGGAATTTTGTATCCCAAGGATTACCAATGATAAAAGGAATACCAATGAGGAAAATAAAAGAGAAATAAAGAGAAACCCTCAAAAAGAGATATTTTAATGAGAAATAAACAAGATAATGTGAAATAATGCATAAAGATGCATCTAGAAGGATAATAAGTATCCAATAAAAAGGATTTCGAATATAATAGAGTTTCTTGGGATCCAAGGAGTCCCAATGAAGAAAGAGGAAAAAGAAAATACCAATAAAGTCAAATAAGAAGATAATATGATGCATAATGAATAATTATGAGGTATTGTTAAAAAGAAGTGTTGTTTCAACAAAAGGAAATATAATTTTGTGGTTAATAGATTAAAATGCAAGAATAATGATAATAAGAGAAAGGATTTTCGTTTTCCCATTTATCCATGAAATAAAGCTTAACAAAAGGATAATGAGGAGAGAGAAGAATACTTTTCCTAGAAGGAATATGAATCCTTTTGGAAAGGGGCCCTTTGAGTCGTGTATAAGCCTATCTAGGGCTTCGTTTCTCACCCCTATATAAGGGGTAGAGCTCTGGTTCGAAGGGAAGGAGAACCACACGATGCTCTAACCTCTTCTTCTTCTTCCTTCCATGCTAACCCTAGACCACAGATGGTGAGTTCTCTGGAGCAATGGAAAGACGTGGAGCCATATTGAAGGAGGCCTGATGAACCGCGATGACCAGTTTGTGATCCGTGAGCATCTTGGAGCGTCGGGCTTCACCTGGACACCTACCGCACACCTGCAGCACGGCTGCAGCAAGGTTGTACACCGCGGGCTAGCAGAGCCTATTCTCGGCCGTTGCGGCCAAACCCAAGGTGGCCCCACCTGCGAGGGGGCACGACGAGGGTAGGGGACTTGTCCCCGAAGGCCGTCGAGGGCCCAGGTGCGAAGGAAGAGCCACGCAAGACCTGCTAGGGTGGCAATGTGCGCCGTCGAGAGGAGGAAGAAGGAGCTCGGGGCTTTGGACAGTTTTACCCCTCCGCGGGTAAAAGAGCTAGCCACTTAGGCAGGGGCAAAACCGCCATTCAATTATGTTTTCCAAACAAAGGGCAACGTTGCATGGAGCACACGTGGCACAACCTGATTGGCCAAGTAAGTAATATTTTGCTAAAATCATAATTAATTCTAGGAAACTCAGATTAAAACAAGTTAATATATGAAAATTGATCCTCAGAACGAGAGGAACACAAAGAAATTATGTTTGAATCCTAATTTTGCATGCTATTCGAAAAGTAGTGTAAATTATCATCTTTAATGAATTAAAGATTAAGAAACCCTATTTTGATATGATTAATGTGTTTAATAGGGTTTAATGGATCTTCACGGTTGATGTTAACCTATTAAATGTAAAAAGGTACATTATGTTCAAAAAGGAATAACTTTGCACGTGATTAGTCTAATTTAGAGTTTATATGCATAAATATGCTTGAAATGTGAAAAGTACATAAAGTTATCATCTTTAATGATTTAATTAAGGAAAAACCCTTAGATTTGATGATAGATGGACTTAATGACGTTATTCAAGCTGATATTAACATGTTGTTAAATAAAAGAGAAAATATGATCTAAAAAGATGATCTTTTTATATAATTGGCTTAAGTTAGGGTTTCGTGCATGATTATGCATGAATGAGCTTGAAAACCCTAATTTAGGAGAATATGTCTTTTAATTGGTTTAATTGTTTAAATCCATGAATAAATAGGGATATGATGATCCTAAGTCAATTTGGGTATAAAAGACTATTAAAATGGATAGTTGAGCAATTAAGGTTCATATAAATGGAAAAGAGTATTTTAGGGTTTGTTGACCTAAAAGGGATAAAGTTTGAGAAATTAATCTTAGAAACCCTAATGAATATTAATGAAACCTTAATGTGGATTAGAAACCCTAGAAAGTGAATCCAAGTCAATAAAGTAGATTCTTGATAAAGTGTGTAATAAATAGAGTACATATTCTTTTTAGGAATTATGTGATGATTGAATTATTTGCTTGGATCTATTGATTGCCTTGATTGTATATACATGAAGCATATGTTGAATATTCTGCATGACTCATCAAATCAGGTATGTGGTGACGATTATGAATAATCGCTCTAGTTTCACGGCGATTCTAGAAGTTTTAATCGGTTGCTTGAAAATAACTGTTGGATGTTTATTTATTTCATGCAACTATAAAGTGACTATGATTATCACTATACATGTGCGTATATAACTGACTAGATCCAGGTCCACCTCTATTTCTTTGAAAAGGCTAAGAAAAAAGGGGTAATCCTAGAGCAAGGTCTCGGTTACCGAGAGTTAGAAACTGGGCTACCTACGTGTAGTGCCATGAGACTCATTATCCTGCCATGAGTTAAGGAGTGGGCTACTTATGAGTAGTGCCATGTGACTCAACCCTAGAAATTGGTTCACTTATAGGTGGATCATGAGGGGTTTAATGGGGACAACATAGAGGATAGGGTACTCTTGGATCGCGGAGTTATATCTAAAATGTAATCTTGGTTGTTAAATGATTAATTGAATGATTACATTGTTAACATATTTACATAATTATTGTTTCCCCCACATACCAACTTTGGCTGACTGACATTTTGTTTGTCGGCATTTTAGGTACAAGCCAAAAGGACAAACAGTAAATCGTCATATTGTGAAATACATGAAGTTAAATACAAGGAGGATTAGTTAGAGTAGAATCCTTAAGTGGATAGAAGTATAGAGATCTAAGTTTTCAAAAAGGTATGCAAAAATTTATTTTCTTACAACTTTTCAGTATAGTAGGTTAAAATTTGATAATTATTCTTGGTTAATTACCGAACCTTTGATCCGAAATTTATGGGTGTAGCTTCGACCTCTCGGTCTCCCTTAATTGGGGGGTTATCGGGAGGTGGGGTCGTAACACATTTGATGTAGTAATATACTCAGCCTCTATTGTAGAATTGACAATTGTCTCTTTCTTAGAACTCTTCTAACTTACAACTCTATTGTTGAGGAAAAACACAAATCTAGGTAGCGATCAATGTAACCCTTTATTACAAACTCTTCATCTCCTTCGTAGACCAAAAACTGATGTTTAGTTCTTCTCAAGTACTTCAGGATATTCTTGACGGTTGTCTAGTGAGCATCACCTGGATCTAACTGGCATATGCTCCTCATGTTCAAGGCATAAGAGATGTATCGACGAGTACATAAGATTGCACACATGATAGATCCAATTGCATATGCATATTGAATCTTACTCATGCGCTCCCTTTCTTCATAAGAACGGGGACACTAAGCTCTGGAGATGGTAACTCCATGATACATGGGCAGGTTTCCTCTCTTTGAGATCTCCATGATGAACATCTTCAATACTTTGTCAATGTATGTTCTTTGACTTAGTCCAAGAATCCTTCTAGATCTATCTCTATAGATCTTAATTCCCAAGATATAAGATGCTTCACCCAAGTCTTTTATAGAGAATGTACTTCCCAGCCAATTCTTTACCATCTATAAAGAAGGAATGTCATTTCCCATCAATAGTATGTCATCTACATACAATATGAGGACTGTGACTATGCTCCTGCTAACCTTCTTGTACACATAAGGTTCATCTTCATTTTGACTAAAGCTAAACTCTTTGACCGTCTCATCAAAACAAAGATCTAGCTCTGAGATGCTTGCTTCAATCCATATATTTACATACTTTATTTGCATCCTTTGGGTTTATAAAACCCTCATATTGTGTCATATATACATCCTTGAGAAGATTCCCATTAAGGAATGTGGTTTTAACATGCATATGCTAAATCTCATAGTCATGAAAAGCTGCAAGGGCAAGCATGATCTTAAAGGACTTAATCATGGCCATTGAAGAAAAGGTTTCGTCATAGTCAATACCTTGAACTTGTCTGAAACCCTTTGCAACCAATCTGCCCTTGTAGGTTTGTACTTTTCCATTATGCTAGTCTTCTTCTTGAAGACCAACTTGCACCATATGGGTTTTACCCCTTCAGGTGGATCCACCAAGGTCCATACCTTGTTGGTGTACATGGATTCCATCTCATATCTCATGGCATCAAGCCATTTCTCAAACTCTAGTCCCTCATTATCTTCTAGATAGGTAATTGGCTCATCGTCGATGAGCAACTCACCTCCTTCCTGAGTCATAAGATAACCAAATCTTTTCGGCTCAAGGCATGTCCTACTGGATCTATGAGATTCCTATGTTACTTGAGGAATTTGATATTTCACAATGACTTGTGATTTTCCATGTTCCCCTTGTACATCTACTGATTTAATGTTTTCTTGATGGTCTCGAACCTCTTCAAGTTCTACTTTCCTCCCACTATTTCCCCTAGAAATAAATTCCTTTTCTGGGAATACAACATCTCTAGCAACATACACTTTGTTGTCAGTTGGGTTATACAAGTAGTATCCTTTTGTTTCCCTGGGATATCCAACAAAATTACATTTATTAGATCTAGGACCAAGATTTTTAGGAAACATTTTCTTCACATAAGCTTCACATCCACAAATTCTCATAAAATACATTTTGGGATGCTTCCCAGTCCATGTCTCATATGGTGTCTTTTGAATCGATTTAGATGGTACGTAGTTAAGTGTAAATGTTGTAGTTTCTAGATCATAACTATTATAACCTCGATTTCTTCAAAATGTAATGTAAAGTGTATTTCTCTTTTAATGAATAACTGAAATCCTTTTCTTTGTTTTGTGAAGGATTTCGTGTGAAATGGCCTTGCTTGATTGATGGTGGGCTTTGTTGGCCATTGAGCCCAATTGAAAGGAAAAGAGAATTAAAAAGGAAAAGAAATTGATTAATAAAAGAGAAATATCAAAAATTGACAATTAAAAGAAGATAAAGGCAAATAGATAATCCCCAATATGGGAATCCGTGCCTTTAGGATTTCTTGAGGTCCAAGGGACCCAAAATAATAAGATAATCACAAAGGAAAAAGGAATACAAATTAATTTGGATTAATTAATGAGAGAACTTGGGAGAGAAGGAAGCCTTATCATCCATTTCTTTTTGTTTCCCAAATTTTGTACAAAGCTAGAAAATAATTAAAGGAACGTTCCCTTAAATTTTGAGATAAATAGGAGTTACGGTTTGGGAGATATTAATTTTCCAAGTTATCTCCAATTTGGGAATTATTCTGAATTAAAGCAATAAATCTTTTCCCTTGTGTTTGATCGCGGGCGATGAGATCCGTTGGATCTTAATCCAACGATGGACATTCATCGTCTAAGTCCCAAATGGATTGGGACTCTGCAAGTTCCAGGGAGACTTTCTCACCTTGTTTTCTCACAATCTAGTGGACATGCCAGCCTGGTATTGGTCCCATTGGACTCATGAGAGGAAATCGCGAAGATTCCTCCCTATTTTTGCTAAGTTTGGTCATCATTTTAGGAAACGCCTAACTCGATAGGGACATGCCTCGACCCTATATATAGGGGAGGACGGACAAGGGAACCAACATGCTATTTAGCTATCCTAGACGATGCGGCGGATCGAGGGGAGTCTACTTGTGCACCCAATTCGAATAAAAACCCTGACCTTAATCGTCGTCTATCCAGTTTGTCTCGCCTGAAACCGGCGAGTCAGAGGCGGTGCTAGCACGGCCAGGCCCAGCAATTGAGGGCTTGATCGAGTTCGGAGGAGGCAGGCGGAGCTCCCTGAATGTTCGGCGTGCTTGCAGGAGGCTAGAATCATGAAGTCAACGCCTGAGTTGACCACAGAGCTGTTGTCTCTCTCGCGCGAGGTTGAAGATGAAGACCTTGTGGTCTTTTACACTTTTACCCCTCCACGCCTCTTTTGCTGGTAAGGGCATCCGTGTCTTTTGTTTCTCTTAATCGCAATTTTAAGGGTGCGTGCATCCACGAAAATTGGGTCCTCAGTGGATCCGCGGACCATGGATCAGGCGGCCCTGGTTTTTCTAGAAAATAGAAAATACTCCATAAAAAGGGAATTTTCTTGTTAAAATTATATCTTTTTCTAGAAAACTCGGATGCAGGAAGCTAATACATGAAAATTGATCAGAACAATATGAGGAATACACTAAAAATGGTTTGAACACCTAAATCTGGATATTTTTGCAAAAGTGCATTTTTTAATGGGAAAAGTGTTAATTTGTAATTAGAAAACCTAATTGTTGATAAAAGATATATTTAATCTTGCAATTAGGTTAATTCAAGCATGGTTTACTTGCTTAATGGTAAATATGGATTTTTTACCTATTTTTATGATAGAATGGCAAAGTTTAGGGTTTTAAACCTAATATAACAGTTAAGGTGCTTAGAAGCCCTAAATTAGAGAAAAAGAAAAAGAAAGTACTTATAATCTGAAATTAGGGTTTCCTGTTTCTAAAAGATGAATTTAGAATCTTTTGTAAAAGAAAAATGAAATAGTTAGGGTTTGTAAGAGAATTTGTGAAATTAGGGTCTAAAGTAATAATAATGAAGTGGAACCCTAATTATGCTCAAAACCCTAAAAAGGACTAATAACCCTAGGAAACACCTAGGATTAATAGGTCATAATGACATGTTTAATGATAGAGAAATTGTATGTCTTTTCATGATCAAATTGTGTGTGTGCTTTCTTGATTTCCTGATTGGTTGAATTATTTCTGCATTCAAGACAACTTGACAGGTATGTGGTTAATTATGAATAACCGTTTTAGTTTCCCGAAGGATTCCTGGACATTTAATCACATTGAGTGCAACTAAATAGTTTGGATGTTCATATTGCAATTGTAAAGTGACTATGATTATCACAATTTAATATAAATGTGTATTCCCGCACCTACATGCCACCCTGATGGAAGATTCCATAAAGGTCAGGCCCAAGAGGGTAGACCAATGGGCATCATGAGAGGTGACCCCAGACACCAAGCTCAGGAATGAGAAGGTGGTCTATGATGCATGACAATGGAGCATCATGAGAGGTGACTCCCAGGCACCAAGCTCGGGATTGAGAAGGTGGCCTTAAGTCAATGGCAAAAGAGAAACCCTAAAGGGGGTAATTCCAGGGTTAGGGAAAAAGCGGTGGGGAATGTCACATGGAAAATGTAAATTGACTTGCTAAATATCTTGATTGCAATATTTAAATTGTTAGATTTATTTGTGAGATTTTGATTGTCCCCACATACCAGCTTTGGCTGATCGATGTTTTGTTTGTCGGCGTTTTAGGTATATCCCTGAAATGAACAAATAGTAAAGTGACACATTAAAGTGCAAGGAGGATTAGATAGATTAATTCAAGCTCTGGATAGATAGATTTCCAAAGTTTTTCAATGGTAAGTAAAGTTTTAATTTTATACCCAATTCCAGTTTAGTTAGTAGAATTTCATAATTATAATTGATTATTTGTTGAACCTTTGATCATGTTAATTGAATAACAACTCTATCCTTTGGGTCTCCCTTAATTGGAGGTTACCGGGAGGTGGGGTCGTTACAATAACCCCATAAGGAAGTTAGAAGATCAATTAAAACTCATCATCAATCGCACCATATCTAGTAATGTGTGATTCCTTCTTTCTGAGACACTATTATGTTGTGGTGTTCTGGGTGGAGTCCATTGTGATGCAATACCACGGGCTCACAGAATGTCCTCAAACTCTTGGCTTAAGTATTCTACACCTCAATCAGAATGATGTGCTTCAATACTTTTGCCAAGTTGGTTTTGTACTTCATTCATAAACTCCCAAATTGTTTGCCCCCGACACCCTCCTTATGAAAAGTATTGGCTCCTGACTTTGTAGATGAATAAGGAGGTTGATAGTATCTCAAATGAGCTGATAGGTGAACAATCTTTAAGGAAGAGATCGACCAAGTTCTTTGACTCCATTCATCAAGTGTTTTCCACTAGACAAACTACCCATCAATTTAGTCTGAACGGTCTGAGGATGATAGCCTCACTTTTCTTTTGATACCCTAAACCATAAAGCAAGCGATCACTAAAACTTTTTCCCATTTCTTTCTTTCCACTTTCTCCCGTCTCACCCTAATCGATCCATCCCTGAATGCACTCCTTCCTTGACCTTTTTTTAATGCCTTCTTTACTTTCTTCCTTCTTTTTCCTTTTTTTTCACATCCCGAACTGGCTAGACGATGCTTCTTTCCTACTCTTCCCTTTCTTTTTCATTAAGTGAGATCCCCTTCTTTTCCTTATTTGTCCCTGAGACTATACCTTCTTGAACTCTTTTGGAGTTTATGACTTATGTTTCATCAGGTAAAAAAAACCATACCTACTGAGGGCATTGGTGAAGGTAATGAAGTATTGATACCCACCTCTAGAATTTGTTCTAAAAGGGCCACACACATCAATATCTGCGAGTCCTATTAGATTACTAGCCCTCTCACTATTCCTAGTGAAGGGAGTCTTTGTCATCTTTCCCAACTAACAAGAGTCACATGTCTCCATTGATTCAAAATCAAAAGGGTCCAGGTTACCATCTTTATGGAGTCTAGAGATGTGTTTCTCATTTATGTTCCCTAGATGACAATGTGAAAAGTATGTTTGGTTTGATTCATTGAGTTTTTGTCTTTTGGTATGTATTTTATATACACTTCTCCCTAGATCTATCAAGTATAGATCATAAGACATTGGAGAACTGTCATACAAGATCTCATCTTTACTAATAGAACACCAACCATTCTTTATAAGAAATTCAAAACCGTTATTGTCCAAATAAGATACATATATGATGTTCCTATTAATGGAAGGTACATAATAGCAGTTCTCAAACATTATTAGAAACCCACTAGGAAGATATAACTCATAGGTTCCAACTGCACTGGTAGAAACTCTTTCTCCATTAGCAACTCATAGTTCAATCTCACCTTTCTCTAAAGGTCTACTTCTTTTCAGAATCGCCATATTTGAGCAAATGTGTGATCCACATCCAGTATCTAGTAGCCAAGACAAAGAAGTAGTAAAGTTAATCTCAATTGTGTATATACCTAAAGTAGAGATCTGTATCCCCTACTTCATCTTCCTAGATTTCCTTATCCCTCTCCTTATTTTGAGTGCATAAGACTTGGACTTTAGCTTAGCCTTAGAATACTTCTCGGCCTTGCCTTTGTCCTTGGGATCTATTCCGCTGATCTCCATCATAGATTTGTCCTTCTACATTTGTGCTTTGACATATACCAACATGTCAAGCAACTCAGATAGCGGTCTAGCCATGTTACTCAAGTTGTAATATTTGATAAAATGGCTATATGATATAGGCAATGGTTGAAAAATCATATCCGTGGCCAACTCTTAACCTAAAGGAAATCCCAACTTTTCTAAATGCTCCATATGCCCAATCATATTAAGCAAATGGGGCTCTATTGGATCTCCCTCTGTCAGTTTGTACTCAAATAGTGCATTAGAGACATTATATCTTTCTTTCTTATCATATTTTTTATGCAACTCATAGTTCATATAGGCTGGCATAAGGTTCTTGATCTCTACAACATCATTGGCATGCTTCAAATAAACATCCATTTCAATATTAGGTGCATATAGAGTGAATTTCAGTGACATTGGTGTTTCAAAAACACATAGAACACTTCTCAAAATCCTAAACTAGTTATGGAAATATATCTCATTTATTTTGTCCTTCTAAAAGTTCGATCACAATCATGATTTGATTTCCATTAGATTCTACATGAGAAAAAAAAATCATTTGTCAAAAACCCCTTTTGATTTGAATAATATTTGATGATATTTAATTAGGACTTTAATTAATTATCGCTCCCACTATTTTGTTCAAATTGATATCCCTCACTACCAATTTGGATAATTGTAGAGTTATATCTACTACTAAACCAAGATCCATATTTCATCAAATTATGATTCATCTTTAGCACATCGCCCACAACTTGTCTATTTAGGTAGGGAACTTTTGCCAATTGCATCTAAATGCAACTCTTGGATAGATGGCATGCACAACTCTTTGTCATGATCTATCTCTATGCTTAAATGTAATTAATATCATTTAGATCACCTAGTTAACCCTGACCCAAAAGCCAACTTGATAGAATATGTAACCTGGTTTGGCATATCAACATATCTACCATCACACTTCCATGAGATAGACGGTGCACCACGATTTGGCATAACCTGCGCTTGGCCGATCAAACTTTTATTGTGTGATGCTTATGGAAAGCATCTTAGGCTTAATATTATATCAAGGGATTTGTATTTATAAATACATAAACTTTATCCAATCACCACATATATAGTACGTATCATATACATGCTATATCCTACAACAAAACATACAATAAACAAAAGTGATAGTTATGGCTATCCTAATGTAATTCCTTGGAGCCACAAAGAATTATGACAACCTATGCTTGGCAGATCAAACTTTTATTGTACGTATCATATACATACAATAACCTGTGCTTGGCCGATCAAACTTTTATTGTGTGATGCTTATGGAAAGCATTTTAGGCTTAATATTATATTGAGGGATTTGTATTTATAAATACATATACTTTATCCAATCACCACATATATAGTATGTATCATATACATGTTATATCCTACAACAAAACATACAATAAACAAAAGTGATAGTTATGGCTATCCTAATGTAATTCATTGGAGCCACAAAGAATTATGACAACCTAGGGTCTAAATCTTATGCAGAAACCTATTGTTGATGTGGATCCTTGTTGGCCAATCTGGGTTGGCCGGTTCAACCCTGAACCTGTCTACTCACCTCCTAGTCGGTCAGTTGGTTGTCACACCCTTCGTCTAGTTTGCGGTCCACCGTCTTCTGGGTCCTCCAGTCAATCGGTTGGGTCCACTAGCCAATCAGTTTATAGCTCATCCTTCTTGGTCCTTGTAACGACCCCGCTTCCTGGAAACCCCAATCAAGGGAGACCAAGAGGTCGGAGGCATTATCCCAAAATTCAGGATCAATGGTTTAACAATTTAATAAAAAATAATCATCAAATTCTACTAACTAAACTGGAAAGCTGGTATAAAATAAAACTTTTGCATACCTTTTCAAAACAGGATCTAAGACTTCTATCCACAGTAGAAATCTAACTATCTAATCCTCCATTGGATTACTTAAATTCATCTTCATAGATTTCACTTTACTGTTTGTCCATTTCAGATAATACCTAAAACACCGAAAAACAAAACGTCAGTCAGTATATTGCTATACTAGTATGTGGCGAACAAACACAACATC
Source organism: Alisma plantago-aquatica (assembly GCA_963693085.1). Classification (NCBI taxonomy): domain Eukaryota; kingdom Viridiplantae; phylum Streptophyta; class Magnoliopsida; order Alismatales; family Alismataceae; genus Alisma; species Alisma plantago-aquatica. Next base: position 796,211,964 of record OY856410.1, on the reverse strand, counting down.
ACAAATAAGCTCTAACAACCTAAATACAACAAATAGTTGATTAACAATCCAAATTACACTTTCAATGTGACTTCTCAACCACTTTTACCCTAAACCCTGGATTACCCTCTCTGAAGGTTTTGTCCTTGCAATGGACATAAGGCCACCTTCTCCATCCCGAGCTTGGTTCCTGGGGTTACCTCTCAAGGTGCCCAATGGTCTTCCCTCCAGGGATTGACCAAATCAGACCTTCCCTCTGGGGCTTGGTCTTGCAACATACATTAGGGTGGTAGGTAGGTTTGAGGCAGTCACACTATTACTTAGTTGTTATACACATAGTCACTTTATGAGATTGCATAATTGAAACAACCAAGAAGTTTAGGCTTCATGGCAATCGATCAATCTTCGAGAAAACACCATGAAACATAAACCGGTTAATCATAATTTAACCACATACCTATCTGGTTGAATTAACAAGCTAATAGTAATACAAGCAAGAAAGTATCCAGGAAAGTAGTTTAATCCACACATGCAAGAAAGAACCCTAAATAGTACATGTAATCTAATTACCATTCACTTCCTCAGATTCTATTCATTTGAACTTGCATCCTAGGGTTTCCTACTTCCTTTTAGGGTTTCATTAAGGTTCATCTTCATTATTGACACCATAAACCCTAAAACAACATATCTACTATCAAACCCTAACTAGCTTGTTATTTCCTTCCTAACAGGCTTAGGTTTGACTGACAACAACATTATTCCAAAGAATCTCAAATTAATCACATTAATCAACCTTTTACCCTAGATTAGGGTTTCTATATGCATTATCATTAATTTATGGGTAAAACCCTAAAACAAAAAATTTATTATCTAATATCGGGTTAAAATCTTACTTTGCCCCTCAATAGGTTATTATAACTCAAAATAACCTAATTAAGACATTAAATCCAATTACCAATCATAATTAGGGTTTTATCATTATTTAATGCACAAACATAGGTAACTTAATACACTTTTAGAATTGCGATCATATTTAGGCTATAAAACTATTTTCAATGGGTTCCTTTCATTTTTCTGAGCAAGTTTCATATATAACTTGATATCATCCGAGTTACAAATAATAAATTATGATTTTCGTAAGATAATTACCCTGGGACCAAAAGCAGTACGCCATGCCAACCTCATCTACTCTTTTCTTTTCCACGTGAGCGAACACCTCATCTCTATTCTCGGTTCACGGGAAAAGACAGATACACCCCCACCTTTTGAGCATAGAGCGTTGTGCGCCGGAGGACAAAGTAGTAATCCCATCACTTGTCTCCTACCTCCGCTCAGCCTATTCGCGAGTCCAAGCTTCTCGGCCGAGTCAACTGATGCGATGATTTTGAGTCGCATTTATAGACCTTTTTCATATGTGTTTTGTGCTCTAATTACTCATTTTTATGGATAATATTGCATAATTCACTTAATTCGGTCTTTGCCATCATATCATATCGAATCCCCTTTGTTTTACTATTTTGAGCATTATTTATCATAATATTATTATATGTGTGGATTTACTTGGTCTTGTTGTGAAATTTCAGGAAAAACAAGTATTTGCTTCTGTCGATACCATCGACGGAAGTCGATACCATCGACCAAGCCACAGATTGCCAGACGAGAGGAGCAGCACAGAGTCGATACCAGCGACACCCAAGTCGATGGTATCGAGATTCCTTCAGATTGCTGGCGAGGAAACTGTCGATACCATCGACCCAAGTCGATGCCATCGACACATGGAGAGCTACAACGTCGCTAAACGACAACAACCGACGCTAAAGAGAGTCGATACCATCGACCCAAGTTGATGGTATCGAGATGACCACAGGCGCTCAGACTAAAAGAAAGGGAAGCTGCCGCTAATCCGCTGGGTCGATACCATCGACCCGCGTCGATGGAATCGACGCCGGCAGATATGCGTTGGATCTGTTTTGATCTCGATCGGATGGCTGTTGTTATTTGACGACCTAATTAGGGACTTATACCTAATGACGGCCGCCCAGACGAGGGGAGATCTCATTTTTGGATTGCACGAGTGCCGAGGAAGGAGAGAAAGGAGAACGGAGGCCAGAAGACCATCCCGGGTGATTCGGACGCTGTCGAAGATGATTTCCACCACCGACAGGCGGGGAAGCTCGTGTTCTACGCCAAGGATCTACCGGTTCTTCTCCGTTCAGGGGTTTTCCCACTTGTTTCACGTTTTTCTTATGAAATCCCCATTTCTACCATGTATTCGTGTGAGATGAACATGAGAGGCTAAAACCCTCAATCTTTAGGACCGGGAGTAGCCCGGGAATACATTGTATGACATTTTTATATTGATAATTCATATTTTCTCTCTCAAATCCGTGGTATAGATTCGTTTTCTCCATTTCTATTGTTATGCTTGATCACCATAATAATAATTTAATGCCCTTAATCACTTCGACAGAAGGATTAACGGTTGAAAAGAGACAAAATCTACATTAATTAATAAAACCCTTGACAAAGGAGTTGTAAAATTAATGGTGGGAACTGAGGGACCGTTTATAATGCACTTAGTTTAGGGGAATGATTACTACGACGGTGGAATCAACCTAAACCTAAGTAGTGACTTACACCACGACAGTGGGTAATTCTGTATTCAGGCCACTACCCGGATAGAGAGAGAAGTGTGAGGAATTATATGAAACCTAATACAATGTTGACCCGTGGTGAAACCGCCATCCTAAAGATATCCCTTTGAATTGATTAAATTAACCTTTAATCGATTGTTTTCTTTGTTTGATTTTTATTTTCTTTTAATTTCAACAACAAAACCCTACTTTGTTAATCGGCCTAGCTGATTGCGATTAGTTAGTAGAAGTCTCCAATAATTCACGTATCCCTGAGTTCGACTCGGGCCTCACAAAGCCTATATTACTCGACGCGTATACTTGTGTTTAAGCGCGTAGTAAAATACACGTCATCAACTCCACCGTTGACTCTGGGCACCTAGGCTCCTTAGCAACCAGAAAAGGGTCCCCACCTCTGATCCCTACTGCCAAACTCAATGGCAGAAACAATTTAGTTGGATGAGCAACGAACAAAGAGAAAGGTTAGGCTGTGTGTCGGAGGCCATGAAAGGGAAACCAAGGGGAAAGAGGGGGTTTTTGATTAAATTACACGTAGGGGATACTTTGTTTGGTGTTGCATGACACCGCAAGGAATTTAGCCAACTCGAAGACGGGAACCATCCCCTTATATAGCCTGTGGCCAAGATAGGTGGCCGACAGATGTCCTGAGATTAGGGGATTTTTGCATACCCGTCCAAAGGCCATCAAACTTAGGATTAGATGGTGCAAAATCATATCCCGAATACATTGGGACCCTTTCCATCCTTGCAATTCAACCGTATCGAGGGAGAATCTAGATCGAGCAGGACTCCACCTGTTCTCAGTCCTTCTCAAACTGGGTGAGGAGCAGCCATCATTGGTTTGGGGATCGATGACACAGATTGCTCACGATACAAAAAGAAAAGGATTCTTTATTTAACGAAATCGTGACATTTAATACTTTCCTCTTATATTGTCTACACATTAGGGATTTTGTAAAATCCATATCTCCCAAACAACTCATCCAATCAATCCCAAATTTTAAGGGAAAGTCTATAAAGACTTAACCTACTTATATTCCAAGTTTGAAGACGAAACTCAAAAGAAATAGCTCCTTTTCATTATTTTCAATTCAAAGATTTATAAAGCATGTATTATGTATAAAAACACATATTTTCTCTCTTCTTCATTCATATTTTCTCTATTTCGATTTTTCATAAACATTATAAGGCGAGTGGAGTCGAAATCACTCTATTGTGGCCACCTTTATCTCATTCTAGAGATTTCTATATATTCCACATAAATACATTGCTTAATATCCATTATCTTTTATCTTTCTCTAATATTTGGACTTTTCTTCTTTTCTTCTTTCTTATATCCATTATTGGATTATCATAATAGTAGAAATCAAAAAATTCATATCAAAGGGGAAAATTGCAAAGAAACCCATTCTTTCAAACAAAGCACACAACCTTCTCAATTCAAGTCCATATTCATAAAATTATTACATTTCAATTATGAAAACACATGTAAAATTGAGGTTGTAATATCCTTCCCCTCTTATAAGAATTTTGCCCTCAAAATTCTACCAAACATACAAACACTTCAGGATAAGACTTTCTTATGTCCATCATTGGCTCCCATGTGACTTCATCCTCTCCATGGTGCTTCCAAAGAACCTTTATCATTTTATATTCTTACATCTGAGTTCTCTCTCACCTTGATATCAAGTACCCTCATAGGTGACTCAGGATATGTTAGCCTCCCTTAAAGCGCAATACGTTCATGGCTCAACATATGGCTCGAGTACATCATATAGTGCTCTAGATCAGACACATGGAACACATCATAAATCATAAGCATAAGAATCTCCACCAATCCATCTCAAATGGACTCATGTATCAAGGACTCATCCTTCTCAGTTATAGCTCAAAGAGGTCGGGTTTTCATAACACATGTTCTCCCACAGTGAACTGCATGTCAGTCTGCTTCGCATCAGCTCATGACCCTTGTCACCCCTGGGCTTTCTTAGCCATTGCATGATCAAAGCGACTTCATATGCACACACTGTGATCTCGCTAACCTCCACAAGGTCCTCACACCGACATCATCCTAATGAAGCAGTGACCGACACAGCCTCCCTTACAGAGCTTCTTACATCCCAATACTAGCTATGGTGTCTATCATCATGAGCAAACTCTTCTATGGGCAAGAATTGCTCCCATATGTCACCTTGAACGAGCACACATGCTTTCATCATACCCTATAAAGTCTGGATCATACTCTCTTGACTCTCCAGCAGTCAGGGGTGATATGTTGTACTCAACTTCAATCTAGCATCGAGTTATTCTTGTACCTGCTTCCACAACATGGAAGTGAACTTGAGGTCATGATCAAGATATTGAACTCAGATCATGGTGTAGTTGATCTCTCTCTCTCTCATGTATATATATATATATATATATATATATATATATATAGTTCAACTAGATCTATCACACTGACATGGCTCTATCTCTCTCTTAGGTAAAGGATTAGGTCATCTTGGTAAACCAATCTACCATAACCCATATTGTATCCTAACCTCTCTGGGTTCAGGGGAGACTCACCTCAACATCTATGGTGATCTACTCTCATTCCCTCTCGGGGACTCTTCATTATCAATAGCAACTCACCGAGTTAGGGATGTTCATCCTTTACATGCTCAGCGAGAAGCCACATGCAAATTTATATACTTCTTCATCTCAGATATTCAAAGTACTATTGCAAGCTTTAACTATCTTGGTAGTACTACGGTGTACTTAACATCATGAGCCTCTAATTGTCATGATTCCTCAAGGTTGTCTCCTCAGAAACCCTAAAATACTCTAGTAGCGGGTTTCACCACCTTCTGCTCCTGAGTGGTGTATCTAAGGTTCTTATAACCATCCTTCTATCTCATCAAGCTCTAGGCCAGCTAACTGAGCAACCACCTTGACCAACAGGTCTGATGGTACCAGAGTGTTAGCCCTATATGCCTCACGAACTTAGGGTTCACCCAACAACCTCTTATAGCCTCTCTACTGGCTAAACGAGATAGCTACGTCTCGACTAAGAGCATCCATTATCACCTTACATCCTTATGTGCTAGATAGGGGTGAAAAAATAAACCTTCATATACACCACTCATCATCCTCATCCCAGTTTTAGGCCTAACTGAGTCAAGAAAACTCCGAGCTCATCATCTTGGTTATCAAAATCAAACTTATATAACTCATAAATTCCATACGGATCTTGATAGGAACATCCTCAAATGATGACTACCTTAGTTCTCTTCATGTTTGTAAACCATCCATTCAACATACTCTTCAAAAGGTATGAAACCTTATCTATCCTCAAATTTCATAGCAATGTTTCAACTCATGTCATCTTTACCCTTAGTGTATGGCATGTGTTTTTCCCTATCTCTCACACTCATAACGAGAGGAAATAAGCATTTGGTTGTAGTCCAAATACAAAGTTCATCCCATTCCAAGAGTAGAGATGGTGCATCACACATCATCAATACACTTTCCAAACTAAGTTGAAACATACATCACATGTCTCCATATCATAAACAACTTGATTATGGGTCTACACCCATGGGAAGACTTTTCCCATCACCTTTTGAATCTTAACATATCTCTTTTATGTAAAATCCTTAGTCCTTACCTCAAGGTCTCTAGGGTGCTGGCACTTTTAGGGTGATCCGACCCTTATGCATCTAAGGAGTTCCTCTCACTTTTACCCCTTAGGCCCCATGAACTCATGAAGGTGGCCAACCTCCTAACCCATTATCCTTGGGTAAAGGTAGTTGTTACCTCCCGACTCTATGGTCTCGTGCATCTAGGGAACAAACAACTCCTACTTCCATCGGTCTTATTACTTCATAACCTTAATATTGACTTAGGATTCCATCATAGCACATCTCATTCTTGAATCTTTACCCAAAACTCCATCATATCTCTGGGCACTCATGGTAAAACTTACATCCATTCATAGGGATCACGACGACCTACCTAAATTGGTCTGGCCCCATACAGGTTACCTCCATGTCAACATAACCTCATGCCCCTAGAGATGGTTACCTATGGGTCTATGGATTCATGATATCACCATGTTCTCTCCACTTATCTCATAAAAAAAGACCTCTTTAGGTTACTACTTCAAACCTAAACAGAAGCTGATACTCATCGTACAGAAGGGCCTTCCCTAGGATGGGACAAAACTATCTCAAAGGTCACAAACGTCCCTACATCCAGGGTTTACACTATCATGTGCATACTTAGCCCTATCATGCTATTCCATAATGTAGATAGCAAGAAGACAACCCACTAAGCTATTCAGGGTCCCTTAGTATCGTACTTGCTCCTTATTCCTCAACATTGGACCAACATTATACATACATATGTCACCAGTCGAGGGAACAAGTAGGAGGTATCAATCACTACCCCTTGAATTTCCTCTTAAATCAGGGTTTATTTATAGGTATAAAGAACAAACATCATCAAATACATATGCGATAGAATTTCCTGTCACATAAATTGGTTTACAATCCAAGAGGCTTATAACCTGCTTGCTGCATATATTAAGCTTAAGCATGTATACAGGTCTTCGGTCTGGTTATTATATTGTGCAGGAGGCTTGATGGTGTTCTTACCTCATGTTATGAAATTCTCCTTATCTACTCTTTTCAAGAGGATATGGTTTTGCCTATCTGTATGAATTTTTGATAGTAAGAGAAGCAGGAATGCATGTTTTCTCCTTGGTTTCTTCGGCTTTGAATTGCATATGTTCTGGTGATATAATGGAGTGATGGTTCTATCTATTTGTAGTGTTGCACTCTATTGTGATCTAGCTCTTAGCTATGTTGTGTGTTTCTGAGCTACTAATAAACATTTAAAGGTCTTAACTCGAAAGTGCTTGGGCACTATCTTCTCCCTTTTGATCTGAAACTGAAATATGTTTCTTATCAGTGTGCTAGGATTTGTTATTATCATCAGAATGCAAGGTGGTCTTGTGGCCTAGTTCCTTTGATGTACTTCAGGATAATAGCTACCGATTCAATAAGTGAGCTTTCACATCTTCATGCTTGACTGTTGGGATTGATGCTAGTTCCTTTTTCATAACTGTTTTAGTTATGATAATTATGCTAGTTCTTTTTTCCATGAAAAACACCACAATATTTATTGCCTAGACCTTAACTTGCATTTACTATTAATTTCATTATGATTTTGATATGGAATTTACTGGGCTTTCTTTTCTAGGAAGCTGCAACACATGCTCCTTTGGCAGTGTCACCTTCTACACACTCTCAAGTATTCCATCATGACGTTTGAGGTTTCAACTTTCCAAAAGAGATATGACATCATTACTTACCATATCAGATGCACAAAAATCTAAATAAGTTTTAGTTGGTATGACATCATTAGTAAAAGAGGTATGCCTTTAGTATGTGTCATTGCACTAAAGGACCGCCAGTCTGCATTTGCAGCGACTGTGGTGTGCTCCACATAGAACTTAATTAGTTGCTATTGACTCAACAAAAGCAAATATGCTATTAGTAATCAACCGATGGATTAGTTATTGGAGTTTGTATCACTTGCTTCTTTCTTGTTATCTTATGTGGTGGATGATGCTTACTAATATATAATTTCTCCTCTTATTGCAGGTCACTAATGAAGTAATTAGCTGATGAACCACGAATTTGACTTGATACACTTAAGACTGGGTGTTCTCGCTAGACTGCCCTATTGACTCTCGTCTTGGATCTGATGTTTCAAGATATGGTCCTTCTTGTTCTGATCTGGAACTACAGGTGGATTTCTACTGCTTACTACTGTCAGAGAGCTGGGATATGAGGTATTTGATGATACTAAAATGTATTATTTTCTTGTTTTTCTAAGATTCTAGTATTCTGAACCACAATTGACCTTTAGTTTATTGACACACTCATTAGATTGATGCATTTACCCATATGGGTTGGTAAGTAGTTGCATATTTTTTGTGGAATAGTTTTTATTTGTGGTTGGATGGAAAAAGTAATGTGTCTATAGTTGGAAGTTATCGCATGGATGTCTAGGTTATTATGTTTTTTCTCTGTTATCTTCTGATGTTTGAAGTTCATCTTTTTCTATGCAACTTACTTTTTCATGAGTATGGCCATCTATTGTTTAAAATATTTTGTGCATTAGCCGGACTTTGGTGAGTTAGTTGTGTTAGCTAGACTCCAATCTGATGACTTGCAATAGGAAGCTCGCCCCTAGCTGCTTCCTTGCTTCTCAATTACTGTTGTCTTTGTGTGTCAGCTGATTTTGCAAAAGATTTTGCACCTTTGAAGCACCACTTTCAGAAGTCAGTATCACCTAAACAGAACCCACTTTCAAGAATCTAAAATCCAGAAAAAGAGATCATAATCATAGAGGTATATAAACCAACAAGAAACATAAATTATGAGTCAAGAGAAGATGATTGTAGCAGCATCATCTACTAACCATTCATCCAAACAACCATAAGAGTTAAATCATTGTGCGTTGCTTAGTCTTTAAAACTATGAGACAAAAATTTATCTAGATCACATGATTCTCCTGCACTACAATGGAAGATCTAATCCCACAATAAAATGAATCACCAACCTCAAAATACAATAACATGACTACTCCTCTATTCTAAAATAAAAAAATTAGTTTGCCTTCAGAAATTCAAGAAATTTCCAACCATTTAAGCACTGAAATAGTCCAGAGAGGATTCTTGATCTCCAAAATTTCCTTGGTCCAATGCATTAAAACATTTCTTTTAATTACTGCTTAACATGGTGTTGAAAAATAAAGAAATTAAGTGACCTCATAAGTGAAGATTACTGCTTTTGATGAGTTGATGACTTGATACTTTATTGAATGATTTCAAGTGCAATAATTTCATTTTCTTGTTTCCTTGCATAGTATTGAGATGTACTCATTGTCATGCTTAAGAAAATGGACAAGTTTTCTTTGGTGTGAATTATAGCACTTTACCCAATAATGCTCTAAAAGTTGTACTATAAATAGACATGGTTATTGTTCTTGATCATTGAAGAATACTTTATCTTTATACAGATTGATGCAAGATATAGTAGGTTTCATATTTCTAAAGTTTGAAAAAGTGTTCTTTATTATATTGAAGCTAGACATTGCATGCACATATATTCATTGCATGTAAACTCTGTAGGTAGGTGGAAAATCAAATCCTTGAATTCCATGAACATCTAAATGTTATTATGCATAGATACTCTATGGATTTGTAGCTGATCCACTTCTTGCTCGATTTTTTATGTGAGAATACATCACATCATATTCCTTTGAGCTTCAACTCTCCCCATAACTGATTTCGTTGATTTCTTGGAATGTGCTAGAATCGTCTGTTCTATAAACACATATTTTGAGAGACCAACACACTGTTCAATTCATCAAATGCTCTAGCACTTTTGACATTTTGGATCTAGAACGTGTGGTCTCTACAAAGAATGTTTCCCATTTTGAAGCTACAAAATTATGCCCATTGGAAAGAGCTTTATAATCTGCAATATGTATGTCGTACAGATTTGTTTCATTTAGCAATTGCAGCACTGATGCTAATCCTCTAAGTTCTCAACTCATTTTTTGTTCTTGTTTCAATTGACTCATCTTGTAGTTATTTTTTTTGTCAATCTACACACACATATCAGTATAATGTTCTAGAGGTAAGGTGTATTCAATAATTCCAGAGATGGCAAGTGCATTACGAAAGCTTCACTGTGACTTGACTACTGTGTTGCTGGAAGGTAAATTTTTCAGCAAAGAAGTTGTTGTCTAGACATTTGATTCAGAACTGGCTATTCACTTGGGCGACTCTAATAATCTTCAAGATCTTATGGATGAAATCTTGAAACATTTGCCTCTGCCTCTACTAAAGGTAAACTTTGTTTTGGTAAGAGAATCTAGCTTTGTGTGTGATAACCACTTTTTTGTATCTAGATTTTTTTTTCAAAGTCTAGTTGATACTTACATTTTTTCTTTCAATCTATGGTCCTTTAGGTTCCGTACTTGGAGTTTATGATTTTGTTCATAGCCTTGAGTTGCCATTCACTTTCTTTATTGAGATAATGCAACTTATTGTCAAAGCAATTATACCACGATAACAGAAATGATAATTGAATACGCCTCTAGACTAGTTTTAACTAGATTGTTCATGCTCATAGTTGAATATTGATTACTAAAGATATCTGAGATTTAGTGCCTTAGATGCTGGAGATATCCCAGATTATCGATATTCACTTGCTTATATCTTGAGACTCCACAGTGGTAATGAGCAGGCCACAATAGGAAGTCAGATTACAAGAGCAAGCTGTGCAATGGGTAAATGGTGCTCTGAGTGGACTAATGAGAAGCTTGAGATATTGAAGGATAAGGATTCAAGTGTGGTGTTCATAATTGGACACTCAGAGGCTAAGGAAAATTAGTCTTCCTCTTTTGTCAAGGAGGTTGCCATTGATATTGTGATTGCATTCCTAAACGAAAACTACAAAGGACCTGATGGAATTTTGTAATAGGCACCTTTGTCTAATCTGTAAATCATCTGATCATCCACATTTACCAGAAGAGTGGTATTTCTGGAACCAGGGGTCAACCCATAGAAGGAATGAGTGATCATCACCAACACCTCTTGCTTCTCAAAGGGTAATAAGGTCAGAATGGGCTTCACGGACGTGTGCCAAAAGAAAGGAATGTCAATGCCCAAATGTCATCCAACACCTTCCGATAGGGCATTCCCCACAATAGCCTCATTGGATTCACTGATGGCATTTCTTGTGAGATGGCCACAAAGTGGAGAGCCAATGTGTGTGTGTTAGGGTGAGAGTTGCTTCAGCTACAGCCTCATGGTTCCCAAGAGGACCATATGAACAACATAAATATGTTTTAACCACCCCTCAATAGCAGCTTGTTAGATTCCCCTATGAACTGTCTGGGGCCTTTGTTGTGAAGAAGGTGACATTTTCTCCCAATTCTGTTAGGAAAACCAAATACAGTACATTGAATAGGGCAACAACAACCTTGAGTTGTTGCAGACCTGTATCAAGTAGGAAAATTATTGGAGTCTACATTGACACTGGTGCCTTGCGCAGACACATCCAAACAGGATCATGACAACACAAGACCATAAACTAGTCCTACAAAACATCCAAATAGGATTCATAACATTGTCCTTTAGGCCAAAAGCACAAGTATCCTTTGAAAATCTGAACCAAAATCCAGAGATAGAATGAGCAAGGATCAACCATCCCAAAGGTAGACCACCACTCTCTTAAATCTCATCCCAAAGACACCCAAGTCTACAAAAGACCATATCAGTCCTTCATACCATCTAACCAGGGTTTAGAAAACTGTCCTTTAGGTTAAAACACAAAGATCCTTTTAAATCTGATCCAAACTTGAGTGACTAAGCAAACTAAAAACCAAGCAATAGAGCCAAATTTACTCCATATGAGGATATCCATTGCAAGGACACAAGAAGCAATATGTATGCCAGAACACTACCATCACCCTGCATTACAGAATAAACACTCAGCAACATCAAACAGAACACTAGAGAACCCTGATAAGGTCGATTGCTTTATATTTGTAGGTCACTCAGTGGAAGTAGACTCTAAGTAACCAAGCAAACAACCTCAAAAGCAGTCAGAAGAAGCTAAGTAACTCAGAGGTAAAAAAAACTTGATTCAAACATCACAAATGCAGATCCCCACTCTCTTATTCACATCCCCTAGAGAATCAGGAAATATATATTAGCACACAGACCACCTTTTTTATGTCGACGACTACATTTGTTCTTGAGTTCTCCCTTATTTCTATGGATATAACCATCTAACCTATGTCCCTTCCCCTCATACCTGTTGAATTGGATTCGAGAAACATTTGTTTACAGTTTAATTGGTTGCTTCTTGTGATAGTAATATTGGTCATTTAGATTTCTATTGAATTGAATTGAAACAAACAACTATTGCATAAACGTTGATGGGGAAGGAAAAAGAAGAAATGTGAACATTCACCAAGGAATGATAATTTACATGCTTCCTGTAATGTGTAACATACATCCTGGACATGTCATGAAGGTTCCTTGCTAACATCATGGCTTCCTGATAGTTGTGTTTTCTAGAAAATCTTCACATATATTGTGGTCATATGGCCTACTGATGAGTTCTATTAGTCATCCTTCGTAATAAGAACAAATGTTTGTATTTCCCTGAACTTTGTATTTCCCCATTGGAAAAAAAAGACATGCTTGATAGTATGAGGTTGCTAAGGTAGAGAATTGCTACCCCTAGAGGTCACTTAGGTTACTGAGCAAGGTGGGGTAAGGAAGGCATGCAACAAGGTTGGTCATCCTTAGTGATGATATACTACCTGCTCCGAGTATAGGGCTAATGGCCCACTTTATGCAAAATTGTAAATATACAGCCAAGGGTCATGGCTGCTGTTCCATCACACATGGTATCTAATTGGCTGGCTTCTTCGAGACTACATATATGGCTTCTTGTGTGGCTAGATGGAGCGGCTGTGGCTTTGAAAAGGACATTTGAGACTTTCTTTCTTGCTTTGTTGGTTCTTTGGGAGTCAACTACAAACTTCGGATTATGATTTTTCTAGGTTAATAGTTCTTGAACTCCCCAGCAATTCCAGTACCTGTTGGGTTCCTTTATAGATTGAGATGATGCTTAGCCTTGATGGTGGTCCATATGATGATGTTGCTCATTGGTTGTTGGTGCCTGTTGATTAGTTTGAGATTATCTTCAGATCTGTTTTACTGGTCCTCTATTTTATCAACCTTATTGGGTTCTGTCTCAACATTTGTATTTGGTCATTGAGTGAGTTTATTTTTATGAAAGAGTAGTTTTGGTCTAACTCTTGCAATGTTCTTTTTTAGGAAATCATTTTTGCTTCCCTTACACAAACTTGAGACAAACCAATTCTAGCTAGACGATCAAGTCAGGTTATCTAGTGAAGAACTTTGCTCTATTTGACATCCTATTCAGAGAAAGTCTAAGCAAATTATTTAGCATCAATTACAATTTTTTAACAATAAATTTTTAGAACATGAGTTGAACCACTCATCCAAGTATGAATTGAAATCCCTATTTCCACTCAGATCCAGTTCACTCTAGCAGCTTTTATCCCATCCACAGTCAATATGGCAGATGATCAAGCTTACCCTTGTCATATTTGATAACCAACCTGCTGATCTCTTCACTAGATGACATTATTGATCAACCTTTAGGACACCCTTCTAACAATGAGATGAAACTCAGGTGCTCAGTTAGAAAAACAAATAGAAAATCATGAGACAGTAACATATTTGCACTATGGTCGCACTTAGCTAGTTAATGATTAAGATATGACAAATGATGGTTTGAGTAATTGTCTTGAGGGTTTCCAAGGCTACCTACACATAGAAAACACTTAGGGTCTCGAAGGTTACCTACACATAGACACTAACAGTTACATTGAAGGTGAAATCAAGATTTTAGGATTCACAAATTCTCACATATTCAGGATGTCATGAGCAAATAGATAGAAATTTTCCTTAGGTCACTATCAGTAAATCGTAGGTGTATTCAACCTTCTAACACATCCTAAGGTGATCAATGATGAAGAAAAGATGGTAAGATATTGTTTCCCCTTCCCCTTTTCTTTTCTTTGACACAATAGTTTTAAAGTAATTAATTAATTAGTTGGTTTTAAATCTAAGTTGGTCTATCAGAACTTGGCTCTTGTTAGGTAGTTGTCACATAACACCCTCAGATTATGACTCTTCACGTGAGACCAAAAAAGATAATTTGTGGTTTCTATGATGTTATACATAATGGACCCACTTTCTGCTATAATGATTCACTTTCTTCTGTAATGGACTCACTTTCTGCTACAACATTGTGGTTTCTGTCCTGTTATTCATTCTCTTGCAATTGAATTGAGTACAAGGTCTCCTTAACAAAATAGATATAAAGTTGATTTTCCTCCCAACCTTTGGATTAATCTTAATAAATTACTTCTATTTTAGTAATTGGACTGACTTTTCTATGTTGTTTTATTGTTTCTTTAAATTCGTAACACTGCTCTAATTTGAAAGATGACGTGAGTGGAGTATGCTTACCCTTAAAAGAAAGTAATTGTTATTGTACTAGATGATAATACAATTTTACTTATCTATTTAATGATACTACATGTGGTGGGAAGCTATGCACCTTTCGATATTATCTATTTATTAGCAAAGTGCTCAAGATGAACAATGACTCTTCCAAGTTATGATATTCCAACGTGAAATTCCTAAGAACTTACTGGCCAATTCGCAATGTGTTGTTGGCAGATACTTTATACATTCTCATATTATTCATGAACATGTTTGTGGAGCAATTTGGATGTCATTGGATTGGTTCCAAGATATTCATCTCCAGGTCTGAACTGTATAAATTCAAAATTTTCTAGCCCCTTCAATGTATTCTCAAATAAAGCCTTCACCAAATAGGATAATATCTACTTGGACAACTCATCAAAAGTGGGTGTGCCATTTTTGTTAACACCACCACAAAATGAAAGATTCATAATATTACTCCCTAGACTATAAATGTCAAAAAATTGTCCCCCTACAGTATCTTGAAAGAAATTATATGCTCTCTTATATTCTTTTGAGAAGTACAAGTTTAACAGCCACACAGAAATTTCTTTGTGCATGTTCAGTGCTAACAATGGGCATTTTCCCTTACACTACAAGTTCATAGTTTTTGTGCTCAATATCCATTTCCTATAGGTTTCTAGGACCAAACATGGACAGATTGCGCAGGAACCATATTCAATCAAGCAAGCAAATTGATCAGTGCTGCAACATTCAGTAGTATCCACAAATATTGAAGCAGTCATTCACAAACCAATTGTATCAAATGTTGACAAAAAACACCAACAAGTATTGGTAGACAGGTTTGGTTGCCTCAAGCTCCTCACAACTGTCTGACAGAACATGCAATGGTGAACCATAAGGACTGCATACTTATGAGATAATTTGATAGAACAAGCAACTGAATCAGTTTTCATGGTCTCTACAAGGTCTAAACATAGAGGTATGTCTCATTTTGAAGACTGACATTATCAAAATTATCATGGTTTGTCATTTTCGTATAAACTCATTGATATTCAATATTTGTTATGGCAATAGAAAGTATCTTTTTAGGATTCTAATATATGAATATGGATTATAGAGAATAAAGGTAGTACTTTGGTACTCATACGAGACGATTATCATGCTTTTTAGTTGGAATGTCATGTATTTGAGAGGCTAGCTGAGATGCTGCTCACAGTAAGGCAGACATACAAGCTAGACTTTGAGGGGATTTGTCATCTTAACAAAGTTACTAGCTATGTGAACATAGGGGGTCAAAAAAGCTTCATAAGCCTAAAGCCATTCATCTATTCTATAGTTCACTGTGACATTAAGATTCCATGAGATTACAGAAAACCACAAAAACATCCGAATAATCTGGAGAGATAAGCTTACAAATTTAGGTTATAGGGATCATATTAGTACCAATAAGGCACACTTGGGAACAATGATGTGATCCAAAAAGGTTAGTTAGCCAGTTCAGAGAAATTGTTATGTTTATATCCAAGAGATAAATTAGGAATCCTTAAATGTCTAGAAATTTACTTTTAGTGCATGTTGTTATCTAGAAACTTGCTAGATCAAAAATTTCTAGGAGAGACAGTCTCTTTTCTTGCTAAGGTCAGTAGAAGACCCTTTAAATTAACTTCAAAATTATACTTAGATCTTTCAGTATTGTAAACTTCCATTTTATTTGTATATCATTTTATTAATTTGCCATTTGTGCAGAATTCATAGTTTTATCCTCTGGTTTGGCTAAAAAATCATGTCATATCTTAGGATGTACATTGATCTCTTCTTTTTTTTCTTATTTCTATATTGTGATTGTTCTGTAGTGGCTTGGTCTGCAATTTATAGGAATTATTAAATGTCACCTTGTTCTGTACAGGCTTGTGGATATTATTATGATTCATTGTGTTTATTTGGATGCCTCTTGACCTTCTATAAGTTGACTAGCATGCTTATGCATGACCTTATATTTTTTGCATAAAGATATAATCTCAGGAAGATTATAGCACTCCCCTTCCATATTGTATATCCCCTCAACAATTACTAGAAACTTTTTCTAGTGTTTGTGAGTTCTTGGTCTGTTTTGATAACTATCTATCAAATATATCAATAGCTGGTTTCTTTCAGGTAGTTGGAACATCATATTCTTATCTTTTACTCTACATAGGGAAGGGTATCTTTTTTTAAATTTAATTCTATACATGTAGTTACTATTAGTTAATGTCCTATTACCGAATTGAATTTCATACAAAAGTTTTATCTGGTTATCTTCTGTTCCTTCAAGTCTTATGTTGTAAGCATCCAACAGTTTCTTCTTTGTTCTGAAATTTCTCCAGATTATGCAAAGAGATGAGCAATTGTCTGATAATCTTATTTTGTGGAGGTTTGAGGATGATGTTAAGTGTTCATGGACGATGAGAGTTAGTCTGAAGCTCCCTTCATGTAGATTTTTTTTTATTTTGACTGCGATTACTATTTTTGTTTTATATCTGAAATGATATCTAGTTTCATTGAAGACCTTCTAGTTTTGCAGAGCATGTGATGTTGGAGAAGTGTATATGCTTCCTTTTTGGTTATGTACGATCCTAATCTATAGTATGATTGGTTAAGACAAGAGGCATGAAATTGATTTATGAGCTTTCTGATGTCATACATCTTGGAGTTATTCTTTTTTCTTAATGTTCTTCATAACATACAAAGAGAGGAGCTAATTTCTATTTGTCTTGATTTGTAGAGGCTTGAGGATGTTGGTACGAGATCATGGAGGAGGTGACAAGGATAGTAGTTGAGAAGCAGGGTATGTGGAGAAACAACAAGCAAGTGGGTGTGGAAGTTACTAGTGGTTTAATGAAACACCTATGGTATTCGGTCCACTGTGCATAGAAATTAACCCTCACTCCTGATTCCACACCGAAATTCCTTTGTAGCCAGTCTTACCAGAAGTCACTTCCCACCCTGAAGCATTTGAGGGTGACTAGCTAATCACTATATAGACTCCTAATGGTGTAAATGGTTCTTCTCTTGATCCTTCCTATTGTGCCACAATTGTCTATTGGTTTTCTTTCACTATGTTTAAGGATGCTTAGTGGATGAGCTGCTTCTAAACTTGCTGAAGCACAACTACACAGGTTCGAATTCCCCAAATCTAGTTTCTTTGTGCTTTTTGTACCTTTTTTTTCGGATTTTTTCCCTTTTGGCAGCCCAAAAGGGTCTGCTACTGTTGTGCAATATACCAATGTAGTTGGTTCTGGATGCAACACTATTCAGGGTGTCAAATACTAACAAAAAAAAGTATTCAGGGCATCGTAAACATTTATAAAATTGCAATGCTCCCTCTTTATGATCAACATGTATGAAAGTGTCTCACTTTTAAACAAATATTCTAATCCTTTTGAATCTCCAAATATTCACACAAGAACTCGATCTAGTTACATAATGAAAACATTTCGTCAGGGGTGCTGATCGGAGCTGTAGTCATGTCATATAAGATAGATCACAAAATATTATTGTAGGTCTATTGTATTCATGATTTTTCATTCATGAGCTAAGATAATATGCATGGGACTTCTGGTTGAGTTGGGCTCTTATTGCACGAGTTTTAATCCATTCTTTTGACAGCAATCATATGGGATTTTGCTTTGTCCTGTTGTGTGTTATATGGATGTCCTTCTGTAGTAGAAGTTGTCCGCCTTTTCTTGGTATGGCATGTTGATTCTATGAGATACATGATTAATGAGTGGATATTTCACCTTGTCATGACACAAGAGTTGCTTCTATTTGAAATGTTTCGATCTAGATTCCTGAACTTTGAACTTGGTAGGAAGCTTTAATTTCCGATTTGAGTTTATCCTGGCTTGGCTTGAAACTATAATGATGCTCAACCTCGAGGATATATCCTCATAGTTCTAGACAACATTTGTTTGCAGGAACAAGAGGCTACTTAATGAGGCAAATGTGTAGTTTATCATTCCAAAAGTTCTGAAAACATGCACTCTTGACCACAACATGATGATGATAGGGAGGTAGGCTTCTATGAATGACAACATAGTTGTACCAAGTTGTACATGGAATTTTCTTATTGTATATGTTAACAAGGTGAGCAATGATTTCATTTTAGGTCATATACAACTCTCTTTTGTCTAAATTCTCATATATAGATCGGATGGGCAATGAACCAAATTCCATTCACTTAGAAAAATCTATTTTTTATTTGTGGTTGCTTCTCAATCTTCTTGTCGATATGAGACTTGTAATTGTTAGCTTCTGTCTTAGATTGTAGATATCTTTAGTGACTTCCTGCCTTGGGTTGTTGAGGTTCAAGAATTTGTCTATTTATCTATTCCCTCAACATGGCTTATTGTTTAAAGATATGCAATCTGATGTGCTTTCATTTTGGTCATTTTTTGTTGTTAAAGTTCGGTATTCTGTTGACTTTAGTTGTTGTTAAAGTACAAGTGTGGCCTCAACATCATTTCCACTTTACTGGTTAAAAGTCAGTTTGTTTATTAAGACATATTGATTGATTATAACCCTTTGATGACCTCTTGAATCGCCTTCTTATTATCTTCTGATGAGTATATTCATGTGCAGCTAATCAGTGGCTAAGGTGTTCATTTTTTTGTTGTGATGTGGGTGGACCCGATATTATGGTAGCAAGTGAGGTTCCATAGATTGTGAAGTAAATGACTCATTAGGAAACAAATGGTATGCACTGTTGTCTTGGGGACTTGCAACATAAAGATAATCACTTTGTGGGTTCAGACAACCTTTCTTCTCAGTTGGATACTGCTATGCTCTCGGCAATTGGATACTTCTTTTCAAATTTGGAATTGTGATAGTGCTTCACAGGGTTTCATCTGCAGTTCACTTTCATCGCCATCTGTTGGGATTATTGTGTGGTCACAGAGTTGTCCTCAGCTTTTGGACTAGGAGGCCTACTACAATTTTAGAAGTGAGATGTAGTCCTCATAATAAATTAGAATCAGATGGTTCCTAAAATGGTAAAAAATCTACACTAAACAAATCCTCTCTTGTCATCTACCTTTCTTTATGTGATTAATTTTTGCAGGTTCAAATTCTATCCATGCTTAAAGATTGTACTATTATTAGGGAAGAGTAGGAATGACGGAGACTAAGAGTAAGGTGCAATTTAAAAATGAAATGAAATAATTATGCTATTCAATGAGTGTAGTTTTGATACATGTATGATACATGATCAAAAAAGGCCTCAATGTCAACTAATTGCTAAATAAGAATCCCTCTTTGGGTCTAGATCAAGTCCAACAAAACAGAGTACAAAGAAGATTCCTAGAACATCTATGGATGGTCCAAGTTGTAATAGAAAGATGTCACTATGAGGGGCGATGCTACAATCTTCAAATCAAGACTTCTTCCATTCAACAAAATCGACCCACTCATCAAGGAAATTGGATGAAGGGACAACGTGTCACAAGGTCACAACTTTGTGCAACACAAGAACCCATGCTATCGCCAACTCCCAAACAAAAGGAGAAGATAATAAGGATGCTAAAACTGGTCGAGAAAGATACATACTCTTTTTCCAAGATGTGTGTAGACCTCACTGAATTCATTAATATATGTATATCCTTTTCTTTGTACACATTATGTAATAGGGGAAAGGTATATGTCCTCCCCATGTAAATTTGATGTTTTAGTATAAATGAAAGTAAGTTTGATGGCATAAAGAGCATAACTTGGTCTAACTACTACAAGTTTGTTACTAAAAGAGCTTCTGGACTAACAAATTATACAATATATGAATAATCAAACTATACATATGTGTAATAAATGGCACTACATATATGTAGCTAGTGCATAATCCAACTATATATATATGTGTGTGTGTGTAGTAATTGCTGCCTTTCCCTACACATTAACTACATATAAAATGTATTAACTTCATCTTTTTGCTACATACTGAATACATATGCAATTGTAGTCATACATTTAGCTATAATTACACTTACATTTAAATATGTAAGGACAATATCTAGCTACGCTTCTGAATACATATGAAATTGTAGCGAATGGATTATCTAACTACATATTTGACAAATATAGTTAAAGGCTTTAGCTATACGAGCATATACTACAAATTGTATATGTAAAGAAATTTGTAGTTAAACCCTTTAGCTACAAAATATGGGGTTTTCGCTACAATTGTAGCTTAGGGACATAATTGCTTATGGAATTGTAGCTTATTGCTAAAATTGTAGCTTATTGCTAATCAAAACCCATGCATATGTATTCACTACTAATGTAATTTGGGATACAAAATATGGGGTAATCAAAACCCATGCATATGTATTCACTACTAATGTAATCAAAACCCAATTGCTTATGGAATTGTAGCAATAAGCTACAAAAAAAGAAATTTGTAGTTAAACCGCTCTTTACTTGTGATATCATAATTGCTTATGGACATTCACTACTAATGTAATTTGGGAACATAGGGTCACACAGATAGGATACACCTAGAAGAGGAGTTTTGATCATGAATGATCATTGAATTGATTGCTGAAGTGTTTAGCTATTCAATTCAAGCAAAAAATCAACTCATTGAACTCCCAACTGATCGGTTCATGTGATGAAATGACCACTTGGAGTGTCAGGTCGATTGCATGTTGCATTGACTAAATTCTGGATGAGTTGGAGATTGAAACTACCTGTTCACGAACCAATTGGTTCCCTGTTGCGATACGACCATTTCATGGAGCGAAAAGCTTGATTTGTGATACAGTTTGATTGCATCAAAGATTAGTGCTGACATCATGTCGTACATTATTTGGATTAGAGTTTCCAATTCATGTGTGATTAGGAAACATGGCAAAATGACTGATTCGCTCTGCGAACTGACCGTTTTGCCATTTACAGGTTGCAAATTTCATATTCAGGTTGCTTCCACTCCCGCATAGACTGGGAACCCTGACCCTAACCCCTCCTATAAATAGAGGGGTATTGGGGGATTCCCAAAGACACAACTCAATTGCCTCTAACAATTGTTTTCATGTCTGGTTATGGTAACCAATAGAGAGCTTGAGCAAGTCCTACTCGATAAATAGAGGGATAACATGGGAGAACAATTGTGAGACAGCAAGTTGGTGACTAGTACACCAATAGGAGGGTAAACTCTTTCCTACCCACTCTAGTATGATGACAAGAGTTCTAGGCAGTCCATGTAGACTTCCATAGAGGCAAGGAGGTCATTGATTGCCCCTAGGAGGACAATGTCAACATGTTGTCTATGGTGACACTAAGAGTTGCTGCAGATGTCATCCAAGTGCAACTAGAAGACAGTTGCACGACTACAACGATGAGGATATTGTTGTTGGACTTGCTCCAAGACCAAGTATATACTCAAAACCATCCTTTCCATTATATAGTTATTGATGCAATCCTCAGGTTTAATGGGGAATATGGTAGTAAAATTTTGTTTTCGCTGTCTATCTGATGCCATATTTCCCTACAGTGGTATCTGAGCCACTTCAATCTACTATATTTTAGGATTATTGATATGATCAGATTTTTGGTTTTGTTGTTTATTTATTGCATACGAGTTGAATATTAATGTCCGATCACATACCACATATAAATTCCAAACTTATATATATTTGGTATATATATGCAATTTACATGTGTTGCCCTAAAAGCGAGTTTTGATGGTAGATGTGTAGCATGGTTATGGCCAATAACCCTAATTATATGTGCATTGTGGTTGTGCATTCATTTCATGTTCTATCTCTATTTGCATACTGAGCCTCTATCTTATCTTCCAAATGTAAAAGTATTATTCTCCCCTACTTTTTGTTCCACTCAAATGCAACTCGAGGTTTCTCTTCAATCATGTAATAGTAGAATAGTTTATTTTCTTGTTACGGCAAAGAAGAAGTCACTTAGCACTAGGCCAATAGACCATCTCGAAGGCGAGCTGACCGGTGGAGGACTGAGGAGGACTATTACAACCTCAATTTTACATGTGTTTTCATAATTGAAATGTAATAATTTTATGAATATGGACTTGAATTGAGAAGGTTGTGTGCTTTGCTTGAAAGAATGGGTTTCTTTGCAATTTTCCCCTCTGATATGAATTTCATGATTTCTACTGTTATGATAATCCAATAATGGATATAAGAAAGAAGAAAAGAAGAAAAGTCCAAATATTAGAGAAAAATAAAAGATAATGGATATTAAGCAATGTATTTATGCGGCATATATAGAAATCTCTAGAATGAGATAAAAGTGTCCACAATAGAGTGGTTTTGACTCCACTTGCCTTATAATGTTTATGAAAATTGAAATAGAGAAAATATTGAATAAGGAGAGAGAAAATATGTTTTTTGATACATAATACATGCTTTATAAATCTTTGACTTGAAAATGAAGAAAAGGAGTTATTTCTTTTGAGTTTCGGCTTCAAACTTGGAATATAAGTAGGTTAAGTCTTTATAGACTTTCCCTTAAAATTTGGGATTGATTGGATGAGTGGTTTGGGAGATATGGATTTTACAAAAATACCTAATGTGTAGACAATATAAGAGGAAAGTATTAATTGTCACGATTTCGTTAAATAAAGAATCCTTTTCTTTTTGTATCACGAGCAATCTACGTCGTCGATCCCCAATCTGATGATGGCTGCTCCTCGTCTAGTTTGAGAAGGACTGAGAATAGGTGGAGTCCTGCTCGATCTGGATTCTCCCTCGATACGATTGATGTGCAAGGTTGGAAAGGGTCCCAATGTATTCAACATAGGATTTCGCACCATCTAATCCTAAGTTTGATGGCCTTTGGACGTGTATGCAAAAATCCAGTAATTTCAAGACATCTGCCGACCACCTATCTTGGTTAGAGGCTATATAAGGGGATAGTTCCTTTCTTCGTGTTGCCTAAATTCCTCGCGGTGTCCCGCAACACCGAACAAAGCATCCCCTGTGAGTAATTTGATCAAAAACCCCCCTCTTTCCCCTTGGTTTCCTTTCCATGTCCGTCGGTGCACAGCCTGGCCTTTTTCTCTGTTTTTTGCTCATCCGACTAAATTATTTTTGCCATTTAGTTCGGCAGCAGGGATCGGAGGTGGGGACCCTTTTTTGGTTGCTAAGGAGCCTAGGCGCCCGGAGTCAATGGTGGAGTTGACTCGACCGAGAAGCCAGGACTTGGGAACAGGCTGAGTGGAGGTAGGAGACGAGTGATGGGATTACTACTCTATCCTCCGGTGCACAATGTGCTATGTTCAGAAGGCGGGGGTGTATCTATCTTTTCCCATGACCAAAGAATAGAGCTGAGGCGCCCGCTCACGTGGAAAAGAAAAGAGTAGATGAGACTGACATGGCATACTTCTATTGGTCCCAAGGTAATTATCGTATGAAAATCATAATTTATTATTTGTAACTCCGATGATAGTAAGTTATATATGAAACTTGCTCAGAAAAATACAAGGAACCCAATAAAAATAGTTTTATAGCCTAAATATGATCGCAATTCTAAAATTGTATTAAGTTACCCATGTTTGTGCATTAAATCATGATAAAACCCTAATTATGATTGGTAATCAGATTTAATGTTTTAATTAGGTTATTTTGAGTTACAATAACCTATTGAGGGGAAAAATAAGATTTTAACTTGATATTAGATAATGAATTGCTTGTTTTAGGGTTTTACCCATAAATTAATGATAATGCATATAAAAAACCCTAATCTAGGGTAAAAGGGTGATTAACGTGATTAATTTGAGATTGTTTGGAATAATATTGTTGTGAGTAAAACCTAAGTCTCTTAGGAAGGAATTAACAAGCTAGTTAGGGTTTGAGAGTAAATATGTTGTTTTAGGGTTTATAGTGTCAATAATGAAGATGAACCCTAATGAAACCCTAAAAGGAAGTAGGAAACCCTAGGAAGCGAGTTTAAATGAATAGAATCTGAGGAAGTGAATGGTAATTAGATTACATTTACTTTTCAGGGTGCTTGAGTGCATGTGTGGATTGAACTGCTTGCTTGGATACTTTCTTGCTTGGATTACTATTAGCTTGTTGATTTGACTGGACATGTATGTGGTTAAATTATGATTAACCGGTTTATGTTTCACGATGTTTTCTCAAAGATTGATCGACTGCCACGAACCCTAAACTGCTTGATTGTTTCAATTCTGCAATCTCATAAAATGACTATGTGTATAACAACTAAGTAATAGTGTGACTACCTCAAACCTACATACCACCCTGATGTATTTTGTAAGACCAAGCCCCAAAGGGAAGGTCTGATTTGGTCAAGCCCCAGAGGGAAGACCATTAAGCACCTCGAGAGGTGACCCCAGGCACCAAGCTCATGATGGATAAGGTGGCCTTATGTCCCTTGCTGAGAACATTGGTCTTTGGCACAAGATTCATCATGGGCATTGTAGCAACATGATTGGATCCATATAAAGATGTCACATCCTACATATGAAAGCAAAGGCATATACACTATTTTATCACAAGAAGAAAAACGCCCAGGCATGGCATGGAGTCTAAACTGTTCATCATTTTCCATTTCACTATTGTTTATCAGGACAAAGGCATGGGCATCCCCACCTCTACTTCCACTTGGGTTCCTAAAAGCATGGCAGGGACCTGAACTATAAATTGATCCAAGCATGATGTAATGGTAAAGAAATACAAACATGCTCTGAAATTGTTGACAAAACAAAAGTTTCACTGGTAAAGAAATACAACCATATTGAGAAGCATGGTGAAGTATAATTTATAGTCATAATTCATAAACAATGATCAAGCTAAATCAAAAAACTAAAATAATGAGACAAGAGAGCATTAAATCATAGAACACAATTAAAGGCTTTCAAATGTTCTTTTACTACCATGTGAAAGGCTTATTACCATATAATAGTCATTTCATTTATGTATTCTGCAGACCACTAGACTGGGCTCATGATGCTGGTCAGATGATCTGTTTGACATGCCAAAAGATGGATCTTTTATTTTGTATATTCCGCGGACCTCTCCATTTGTAGATGTAAAAAGAGGGCAAACAATATTATCGAAATAAAGATAAGGTCCCTGTCCATCTGAAAATGGTTTTTTGAGAGAAAATATCCCCAAATCTTATTCGCAAACAACAAAAAGCTCACAAAATGATACCACTTAGGAAATGTCAATGATATGACCCTGCATTAGTCAAGTATGGTTTGCACAATTAAGATATAAATAATTTTCATATTTTATTAAAAAGATAACCAAAGCATACCACAAAGAGTTGTGACCAAAAGAACTTGCATGACCATTGACATGCATGCATACATTACAGATATAGAAACTTGTTAGGATATAGCATTGAGCTATAGGGGAATTTTTCCAACCAAATTAATGAAATCAGCCAAACCTTGAAAGTGAGATGGGTCCCCTTGAAATGGACAACAAATGACTATGTTTGAGAGGGAAATTGGAAAGGCAAAAGGGATAAATCGATCCTATTTCCATTAAAAAGACCCACCACATTGGCCTCAAATCCAAAGTGAAGAAATGAGTGCAATTGAAAATCCAGAAGTCAAGCCCTAGAAAAGAAAAGTGATATTTCAAAAGTACACAAAGTAGAAATATAGGTAAGTAATTGACGAGCAACATATGTGACTGACCAAAAGTGATGGACTTGGTTATTGTACTGACTAATGATATTTGAATACTTCAAAAAAAAAAAGAGATAAAATGGGTTTCCCTATAAAGGTTTCTGAACTTAAACCAGATTACATAGAAAAATGTCATTGGAGGATCAATTGAAAAATTCCAACAATAAAACCTTGTTTGTTCAGCGACCAAAGCATAGTGCTGCATCACAGTATACTGTGACATAATTATGTTATTATCTTAATCATTTTAAGGGTAACAATTCCTTCCTCTCTGAAGATAGATCACATTTTCTCCATAAATCATGAAGGCCAAAAGACCATTTGATCAATACTTGTAATTTCATCACTAACCAGTTACCTGGGTAGAACACTCTTCATTCCTTATAGTTCATTTCTCTTCAATAGATGAGTGCCAAAGGGCCTTAGGAAATCTATCAGCGATTTGAGAGTGTGTGAAAATAGGCAAGTGAACAACATAACGAACGGCATAAGCTGAATCTTACGAGTGTGAATTGCACAACATATTCACACCATGGGAAATAGTACCAATGAGCAAAACCATGAAGTAAGATAAATACTACATGTGTGTATAGTGATACATATGAATAAATCACTCGTGATGGGTGCAAGTGAACAACAAAATGAAGTGCATCATTCAATCATCAGTTAAATCTAGCATGTGCGAACAACATATATTCACAAACCATGGGTTATAGGTAGAATGAAGTGCATGAGGAAACTGACTACAAGAGTGCAATAATAGATTCTAAGGTTCTCTTAATTGTAAACATGATTGGGAAAAACTACTTTCAAAAAAGGTTTCCGTTCATCGATGCAACCTGGTGTCAGATATCTGGCTATGAGTGAAAATTTGAAGGTTTCCTGAGAGAGTTCCTTGAGAAATCTGACCTAACGATGGTAGGCCAATTGGAGAAAGAAGTTCAAGTTGAATGTGCTAATGCTTTTACCAGACATTGTTAAAAGTATCAAAAAGGATAAAGGTTTGATCCAACAGAAAAATAGTGAAACGAGACAAACATTAAATTGAGGTACAGATACAAAATCTTACAATTTCAACCACTAAACTGTAGTTTGTTCCAATAATGTTCTATGGTCTACTAAAGAAAATCACTGTGCTTTTGAAACAAGGGGGATTTTTCATGTATTTCATGGAGAGGTTATACAAATATCTCCAGCAGTGGCACGTATGTACAACTGCCTCTGGCCTTTGGGGCTTTGACTTATATGCACTGATGGCAAACGAAGTACACCACTACAATTGTAGCTTGTCAATCCAAGCCCAAAACTAATTATGCTTTGAATTCACTATCTAATCTAGCAGCATAACTGCTTCCTCCACTCCTTTATCACAAAAAAAGTAGGTATGTCCCCTTAACCCTTCTGCAAACACAATCAACCAGCCACACATCACCAGTTACACCCACCCTACCCGAATGCAATGCCACTTCCACACCTTAGCTACAACCAAGAAATAGATGTACTGGAAAACCAAATCCTGTTGTCATCATTGCTCTCTTCTCTATCTATGTAGGCTTCTATAGTTGGCATATGTTGATGCCTGTCTTCTAAAAACTACCAAGAAAGACTGGTCCATATCAAGTGAAATGGCTAAACAAAATTCATAAACGACATTTTGTACATATGTATCATTAGATAAATTTTAATATATAATCTTGTATTGAAAAGATGGGGGAAAATAAAATTGATCATGGAGGGGGAAATAGGATTCTCACTACTACAGAAGAAGGTACCATCTTGCTAAGAGTTTTCTCCCTAAACAGTTGGGAGATGGAGAATATATGTAGATGTAGGCCTCGTAGGAATATGGTTTAATATCTATAACTAGTTGGATAGATGTGGATTAAGTTACTATAGTAACATACCTCGATTGAATATACTCCACAACTCTTCTTGAGAGATGATTTAAAGTTAAACAATACCATTCAACTATACAAAAAGATAGCTATTTCTCACTAAAGAGAATAATGATTGAAAACTCCTTGGTATCCATGTGGAATTCTAATTATTATTTTCACCATGTAAATATCTAGTGCAGTAACTATCTGAATATAGGAAATAATATGTGAGATATCAACATTAATACAATCCAAATTTCACATCTAATTAGCAGGAAAAATCTAGGTATTTGTTAAATAGTACATGCTTCTTCTAGTGAGAAAGAACCCTATTTACATATACCCCTGGCATCAGGTATTCTCAAGGTCATGGTATCAAAGAGGGAGCGAGAGAATGAATCAATGGGGGCACAAAAACAAAGAAATGTTAGATTTTTGTGTATATACATGGAGCAGATGAAAAAAATATTTAGAATGACGAGGACCATCTTTCATTTGAAGAGGCGTTGTGGGGAGATAAAAACATGACTCTCTTGGTGGTGGAAATATAGTAGTCCCCTACTGGTGGTGATAAGTCACTTTCTACCTAGAACATTGAAAGTTCTAGTGCACTGCCTCAAGTTGAGGATGTTACTAACTATGTTGAGATGAACCATAGTGATCCCATTAGCAAGACAATGAATTCTGAGAAATACCGATGTGGATGACAGTCACATGGAAATTGAGCATGTCAAAGAATTAGAAGATACAATCTTTAAATATAGTTATATGAGAACAGATAATGATGCCCATGGATCTAGGCTCCAACAAAGTAGGGTGAAGTTTCCTAGAGAATTTGACGCACATATATTCTGGGTTGGTCTCATTTCTAGGCCGACATCTACTGGAATGTTGCTATTCCTTTTTTCATTGGAGTGCTATAAGTTGGCTTCTTGCAAAAGATGTGGCCTTTGCATAGTTCATACACTTGAAACTTAGAGCCTTCGAGATCTCAAAGGCACTTGAAGATCTGTGAACTATTGATATTTGATGATTCTTTATTAGCCTCTCTCCATTATATCATTTTTATCTAAACTCTAAAAGTATTTCTTAGTTAACTCCTATACGAATCTAAATAGATATATATTAGCTGTGTTTCATAGATTTTATAGAAATCCAACTAGATCCATTGTAGATCTAGTACCATCTACCTTAGATATTATTAATTCACCCATATTCCTTTATTTCAGTTTAAATACTCAATACATGCCACTTTCGTGTTCTCTGTTTTTAGATTCATGGTGACTCTACCATTTTCAAAATACCTTCTCTCACCCTCCTTTCTTCCCACACACAAATTTTTCAACATTCTGTCCATTGGTACACTAGTATTTCTAAACAGACTCTAATATGTCAATAGTTCATCCACGACTAAAATGTGATTATATAAAGAACATAAGTTGTCAACTAAGTCAACTGATTTCTTGGTTGAAAAGATAAAACTTAAGAAGAATAACCAAACCGTGGGTAAAAATATTAGAGCCAAGATCAAGTACATAGAAAAATAAATATAATAATAATAAATATTATGAATCTATATAACATGTGCAATAGACTTGTAGTGTTGTAGATGATTACTTACAAAACATGTTCAAAGTGCTTCACCAACTCTTAGTTTTGAAATGTTTCAAGTTTCTAATTGCATCTATTATATCTCTCATTCCAAAGCATTTTCAAGACAAACTAAAATGATCAGAGATATTTTTAAGTGAAATTTGTTATTGTTGCTTGTTATAAACACTTATCTTGGAATTCATAAGCCACATTTGACATTGTGTCTCCTTAAAATAGAAAATGATTCTAGATATAAACAATAAACCTACTAGTATTTTAACAAATAGATATGTAATTACTAACTGAGGGTGTAGGATAAGCCTGACAACAACTACATCTAAATAAGTAATGTCTACTGGATTCCTAGATATGGCAATCGAATCATATGTAGATTTATAAAATCTAAAAGTGAATGGTGTTATCTTTCTTAAAGGACATAGTCTATAAAATTAGGACATGATCCATACAGATCAAAGACATTACATTTTTGACAATTAAAGAGATAATAGACTTCCGCAAACCCACTGAGGATATGATGTCCAATTCATTACTGATAGAACAATTTAAAAGTACTGGTGACTAATAAAACTTTAAATTTCACTCATGTAGTAATTTGATATCTAAATCATGCTAGTCTATACCACATAAGAGCCATGCACTAACCCATTTAGGGTGTGTTCCAAATATAAAGAGAAAGAAACTTTAAGTTGTTGCAATAATGATGAACATAAGAAACATGAGAGGAAACCTACACTTCATCATGACAACGACAGTTCCTTCAACTATGTGGACAATGAAGTTCAATTCCACAGCAGACAGAGGAGAAGGGTACGTGGCCTCGTCGGTTCCTGTTGGAAAAGAGAAGGAACTGTTGATCAAAGGAGAAGGTTAGGCGGTCATGGCCTGTGTTTGTCGGGGGAAGAGAAGGCACTGACGGCCCATAGTAGGATAAACCACAATGGCGGCCTAGTCTAGGGAGATCAATTGCAATGGTAGCCTGGTCGGTGGAGATTGAATACATTAGGCATCTTTGTGATCGTCTAGTTGGAGAGAAGCTTCTAACAAAGGCCTGTAGTCAGGACCAAACACAACGGCTGCATAGTCGGGGGCACACTAAGCATCTCTGTAGTAGATCGATTGGGGGAATCTCCGGGCACCGGCCTATGGCTAGGAATCATGGTGTAAATGCCTAGTCAGAGCAACCATGTGGCAGACTCAATCAGGATTTGGGGAGAGAGGGAGAATCATGCGGGAGAGTCATTAGGATAGTTGGGGAGAGTGAGAGTAGTGCGGGAGATTGAAAAACATTTTAGTTCCCAGGCGCGGGAGATTGGGATTTCAGCCTTGTTTTCTCTAGTATTTGTTGCCTCACTAACTACATTCATATGATTACAATTAAAATAAAGATGATCAATGTAGCTAGGTATAATCTTTTAAGTTGTCTACAATTTTTATTTACACTTTTAATTTTTTGTAAAGAACAATAATTTTAACTACAAATAAATTATATGTAAATATATAAATTGTAGCTAAATCATATATTTTTTGTAGTGTAGGAACATTTCATCCACCATCACCACTACCACAACAAATAGTACCCCCATTCCACCTCTTTGTTTGGATTTTGACTATGGGGACATAGTCAAGTTCAAGATTAGGGGGTGTTGGAACAACTTTATTACTTTTATTTTCTATCATTTTTTAGTTATTTTTCTTATTTGCAAGTACAAGATCCAAATCTATCTAGTGTAATTGTGGAGCTTAATTATCATGATTTCATCTATCTTAAAAAATATGTTTTGTGCCTTTGCAGTGAAAATAAAAAAAACCCATAAATGATCATATATTTTTAAGCTTAATTTGCAAAGTATAAGGCAACACCAACTAGAGGAAGTGTATGGGTTAATCAACTTGAGGACATTTAATATTAATAATAATCTTAATTTATCAAGATTTGTGGATGAAGGTGAGGTTTGAGCCCAAACCAACCAAACAAGTAATGAGACCTTTAATGAGAATTTTAGAAAGAAACAATTAAGGTTACCATGTACATAAGTTGATAGGAGAGGGATATATCATAGTTAAGACATGAATTATCTCCTGATCATGTGATACCACCCGTCTTTCATCATATTTCATCCACCACCTTAAGATGATCAAGTAACCCGAATGGTTTTCTCTGGATTGCATTGCATCACATTATAGGTAGCATGATTGCTAAAATCTAGTTATTTCATAGGTTTGAAATAAAAAAATATTACAAGGATGTGCATAACAATTAGTTGCATAAGAAATTACATGTAGATTGCATTTTCTATTGCATCATTCTTTACATTATGTATCTATGTAGCTTTCTCATCAAATATGAGGAGTAAGGACGCACATCCACATCCCTCCCAAATGAAAAAATAAGCAATGCTTTATTGAAGAAAATCCCGAGCATAAATCATAAATTATGCTAGAACAAGAGGGTAGACGAAAAAAGAGAGAAATCAAATAAATAAGGAGAAAAGGATGCCTTGAACTCAAATATGAGAGTTATTCATGGAGAAGGTGAAACTGATTACATGGATGCATTCTTCTACCCCACACTTATCAACCAAATGAGACCTTCAATGCAATCATCCTTCCAACACAATAGTAGGCATTAGGATTCATACATTTTTCATTTCCTTCATTATATAGGTTCACCGTATTTTGTTTTTAGATAAATGATCTAGATGTTACTTGTGATTCCTATTCATAACCACCTATTTCATTCCACTCAATGCTCTTTATGGTAGTCCGCACATATGATTGATCCCCTCATCCATTGTTATATGGTGAACTACTCCCAACATAATTTGTTAGGAAGACAAGAGGAATTGAGATAGCGAATCACATTGCCAATCTAGCATATTCCCTAGTGACTATGATGTTAACTACTCTATTAATAATGTTCCATTCATGTAAGGGTGGACATCTTTAATGAACATTTTTGGTTACTTCAGCGTAATTATTTGTTCAGTGGTTGGTAAGGTTCGTGTCTTGGAATTGTTTATTACCCTAAGTCCACACTCCTAATTGCCACACAGTCAAAGGTGAGTGGACCTGGGCATCCATTCGTACAATGGATCACACAAATATGCATGAATAAAACCATAAACAAGAACAAGGTAAGAGATAAAAAGATATTAAACATGGAGAGAAGAGACATGTACCCATTTCTATATTCGAGTATACCCATTTGTATTGCATTTTAGAGCTTAGAATCTTGAGTGCAGCAGATCTTTATTTGGGAACTACAAATTTGATAAACAAAACATATTAATGCTAAAGCATTAAGTATGCTATGAATAACTTGTTACCAAAATTTAAGATTAGTATAAAATTTGCTTGCCTAGTCATAATAAGAAAGAAGTAGAAAAAGGTGGGAAGCACTTAATGACGTTCTTTTATACAAAACATGTTTTAAGTGTATTTCCATTATACTCAACAACATATCATGGCCATTGATTAGATTCCCATTGGAAGGGTCTGTAAGGGTGCTCAAGATTAGACAACCCTTTTATCGACATGGTCTGCCTTATCTAGACATCTTATGTAAGGCGTCCGACATTCTGTCCTTACTCTAAGAATATAGGTAGGTACACCAGGTTTGTATAATGGACAAGTTCAATTATGTTCACAGTTTGTTCAACATATTTCAAGAAAAATGAACATACTAATAATATGGAACAAGTATCTGAAACAAGTAATTATATAGCCAAGCATTCATACGAGCATACATACAAACACGCCAATAACATAGTAGGGTCAAGAGATAAAGTGTGCGTTGCGAGTAGAGTACAAGATTTACTATTGATTTAGAAAACCATATATAGCAAGCTTGACTAGATCTTGACAATTGGGTGATCATAGAGATCCTAAAATTACAAGTGACTACAATTGGATTAACCATCAATAAGATTATGTCCCATTAATCATTATCATGGTGGTTGGATGTGTCACCTACACCTAAGTAGCATATCTTTCATCATTGATTTCAATATCTCGACTAGGTCATCCATAGGCATTATCAAGCAACATAATACATCATGATTTTATTAGTACTTCAAATGAAACATCATAACTAGACTAGGGATATTTTATTAGGGTTCCAAAATCTTAAATAGAGAAATCATAATATATAAGCAAGCTTAGTCAATAGAAGCATCAACATTGGCATAACTAGTCATATTGGATCATTATCTTGCAAGATTTTTATCATTAGTTTATAAATGGAATCTAATTGAGTTATGTGTCATAAACATCATCAAGATACTGATTTGAAGTCATAAAGTAGCTTAAATCATCATTAGAGAAATATTTATGCAAGATTGAAGATCTAGTTTATCATGTCCATTACGTCAGAATTCAAGTCAAGTGTAGGGAATTTGATCACATTAAGGCACAAGAATGTTCCACATAACAATTAGGTATACAAAGTATGATAAGTTACTATTTAAGGAGATTGCATAATCATTTTAGACATAGAAGACCCACATGTGAGCTAGGGTTTAGATTAGACATCAAAGTATTTAGACAAGGCATCTTTCAAGGTTTAAAGTACATTATCAAGTCAAATTAGAATGATAGCATGGACAAGTTCGAATCTTAGTTAAACATGCATCAAACTTTACTAATTTAGGTCAATCATGAGGATTAGAATCACATTCAATTAGGGTTAAGAAATAAAGAAGTGATCTTTATCATATACGTCCATTTTAGGTCATTTCATCAACATAAGATCATTTCAGTGTGCAAGAATGAATACAGTCTAAATCATGATGCATAAAGGTGTTCAAGAGACTGCTATTAGGATAAAAATAGGATTTGGGACATAAAGCATCAAGATCATGCATTCAAATAGGAGAAACATCTCAAAAGGACTTTAAAAGCATGCATTTAGTGGCTAACAGTAGAAAAGAAAGAGAATTTTGGTTCTAGAAGAATTTTTAATGGAAATATCATGTTTTGCTGATCAAAATGACATATTATATGACTATATTTTCTAAAAGGATGCATATTTGGTGATTTTTCAAAAATCATGAACAAAACTTGGAAAGGATGAAGCTGTTTACCCTCTTTTGGGTTGATCATAACCCTTGACTGCCCATCTAGAGACTGAGAAGGGCTTCCTTTCCTCAAGGGTGTGTGCAAGTGATTCCTTAGGCTATCATTATGACTCTTCTTGGACCTAGGGTTTGGCACGTAACAGAGACACTACCCCCACCCAAATGTGCTCCGACCTGATGAATGTGACGATCGTGGACAACCTTATTGGGGTCACCTGCTCACAATCCAACGAAATCTGCACATCACACCTTGTGCGAGACATGTGGCATCAACCTTTGTGTCATGGCGGCAGACAATGATGGGGAATAGAGGTTGAAAGGGAACAAGGCTTCAAAACACTCCAATAAATGGCCGTATAGATGTGTCCTGGCCTTCGAAAGGTGATGATATAAATATCAAAGTGACGAGGTGCATTGAGGGTGTCATCCCTAATTGGAGATGAGTTGATGCCATGGAGGGAAGGAAGAAGAAGTGAAGGGGAAGAGGAAAATGGAAGGCATGAGAAATATGGGAAAGAAAAGGGAAACAAATTGGGAATTAAAATGGAAGTGAATGGTGCACCAATTTCACATAAAAGGGATGTGATCAAACATTATAGGTGGTCGAAAAAGGGGGATGGTTGGGTTGCCACAACGCCATGGGTGCTAGCACTGTACAGAGGTAGGAGATGCAACATAGACGTTGGATGGAGGGCTCGATCCACGATTGAAGGATCCAAGGGTCAAGTTTCAAGATCCAAAAAATAAATACTAGTGATTGTTCCAAAAGATGGGGTGTATAAAAAGTAGGGGAAAATGGGCCACACACTGATTTAGGCCCAATTAGGGTCAGAAATCAATCCTAATTTCAAGTAAATCACATGTAAATGACCCGAACTTCGTTAGTGCATGACATGGGCTCAGGATGTCTGATTGAGGTTATTTTTGCAACGTTGGATTTGTAATTGAACCTTTTAGAACATGACACACATTTTGTAGATCATTGAAGTAGTTAAATTTTGATTGCAAGTTGATGATACACAAAAGGTTTGACACCTAGTCCAAAACTCAATTTAAAGTCACATATAGGTACAAAGTGATTTTTAATCAAAATCAATTCATCAATCGGGAATCAAGTGACTCCAATTCTTGAAAGTGGAGGTGAGGGAAGTTGTTGAGTACATTAAAGAATCTAATGATTCAAGAAGTGCATAAGTTGAATGAGAGGGGAAAACTAGGTCATCACAGTCCGGTTAAGGACCATCAGGCGCATGTATTTGACAAATGCAGTTCATATTATTTATCCTCTTGTTGACTTATTTCAAATAGATCCAAAGGCAGTGATGCTCAAGGGTGAGCAACATTCATGCTTAGGGGATTGGGACACATTGGAATTCAATCATTTTTCACAAGCTATTTTTCCATATATTTCGTTCATAATTGTTCATCTTGACATGATTTAGGTTTTATCTATCATTATTAGCATGCGACACACTATTGCATCAAAATATGAGTATTTTTACTGAATTATATGTATTCATCATATTTTATTCAGAATTATGTTGGTTTTCCTTTATTTCAAAATTTACAACACAACTCGCTGCTACTTAGATAAAAGTCAGTGGTATCGACACTAGGAGAAATCCAACATGGAAATCTCAAAAAATTGGTAATACTGAGAATGAGCTCATTGCTACCAAATGGATGTTTGATGCTACTAAAATATAGAGTCGGTGCTACCAATTCTCCATTCATAAAGAATCAAGAACTAGACATTATGGGTTCAATGCCACCAACAACCTAGTCAGTGGTACGACTTTTGCATCCATAAGAATTCAGAACTTGTAGGAATCAACTCGGTGCTACCTACACATGAGTCGGAAGTACTGACACTTATCAAGGTTTTGAATCAGCTAATAACTTGGTTCCATTGGTTTTCTTGTTGGTGGCGCTGACTTTACATGATCAGGGTAGATTAAAGATTCAGACAGATCTGACGGATGAGACATAATGATGACACGAGTCCCACTTATGACCTAAGGGGAGTTCAACCAGATCAAGAGGATCACGTTCTATCATGTTGCAACTAAGCGCAAAGCCAAGAGAGGAGGAGACAAATGACACAACCACATATCGAATGATTTGGGATCCTTCGAGGAGCGGATTTGTAGTTGAAACACTGTGGATCGAGGTGATCACCAGAAGGGATCATCCAGACCAGTTTCTTTAGGGTTTTTCATTAGCTTTCCTGATATTTATCTCTTTTTATCTCTCTTCCTCATTGTATTTATCAATAGAAATCATGTGGGGCGAATCCCCTTGCTCCTTAAGACCCAAGAGTAGTTGATTTTGCATTATAATTAACATTGATGATTTAATATATATGTTCTCCTTAATTCAGGATGTAAATGTATGATTGCTTAATGAATTACATGTGCTTGATTACTACATTCAATTTCTTAGACCGTTAATTGCTTCTGGAGCGGGATCATGGGTTGGATAAGTCCTAGATTTTCGCAGCCAATATTGTGCCTCAGGGGAGGGCTTACTACTGTCAAGGGAATACCATTGAGTTTTCATTAATGCGCCAATCCAATTCCTAAATCACTATGAACATATAGTTTTACTTACTATAGGTAGTGTATTGCACTGTGAGAGTGGATAATACTTTCTATAGGTCCCATAGTCCATAGTTTGGGGTAAGTGATTGTTAATAAAGGATAATACTTTCTACAGGTCCCATAGTCTAGAGTTTGGGGTAAATGATTTTTAATAAAATGGAGTTAAGTCCAATGTATACCGTGGTGAAACTATAATTCTGAGGAATCCACCAATTCTCAATCACATTCTACTTTTTTTACATTTTAATTATGATCCTTAGTTTTAAAAAAATAACCATTCACTCTTTTTCGTAGGCCTAGATGATTAGGTTATAGTTAGTAGTAATATCTGGAGTGTGTTTCCTTGAGTTCAACATGCATGCCTCATAGGCCTATAATACTCAGGATGTACACTTGCCTTTTGCATGTATAGTTTAGGCGTGTCAACAACCTAGTCATCTCAAGATATATGTTACCCCCTCCCCCTGATATCCATCATTGAAGGAAAGCAATAGGGATAGAAATTGTAATCTCAATTTTCTAGGATACATACTTATGAATTAAAAAATGACTACAAATAATTTCATTGCATACTTTGAATGATACAAAATATTACTAATTTCTACAAAACTAAGTATACATATTTTTCAACATACATGATGAGTGTAGGTAATGAATATGCTATATGGAAAGAGATTACTATTACTGAACTAATATCATCAATGTAGTAATCATAATCAAGTCTGACGGGAATAATATTCTACAACTAACAACTCATTAATTTTCAAACCTACCCATACTTCGCTATAGGTCACCTAGGAGTATTTAGCCTTGCAAGGTGGTCCTTGCTGATTCACACGGGATTTCATGTGCCCCATGCTACTCGGGTCAGAGCGTAAACTAGTGATGCTTTTGTCTACTGGACTCTCACCATCTAGGGTGCAACACTCCACTGCTTTGCCTAGTAGCACAACGCTTGTATTGCTCTCCCACAACCCCATTTTCACAGTTTAGGCTGCTCCCATTTCGCTCGCCGCTACTAAGTCATCATATCTCCATGCAAGCCATCTAATAAAATGCCAACAAACAAATATGTGGACTAGTATATTTCTATATTGTGTACATGGTTATGTACAAAAGTGTGTATGTATGATAAAAAATACGTTATTAACCATAAAATATTCGCACATATAAACTTGTACTTTCTTAAAGAAATTCTAACCAATGTTTTTCATACCACCTTGAGTGTATTGATTTCATTTTCCATCATTTTAATTATATGATCTACCACTTGGTAGGTGTTAGAAAATTGTTTATTACTCAAAGTCAACCTCCAAATGACTATAAGTCAATGGATGAAGGACCCGAACATCCATTATAACATGTCAATATCAAAGAGAGAATAGGAGCATACAATCTTAGCATACATGAACAAATTACAAGATCAAGGCACCAACATAATCTTAACATTTGACAAGTATTATTAAGCAACATTCTTTATTACAAGATTTCAGTTACACGTGAGAGTAAAAATTTATAAGTCTGCTCATGTATACTAGCTAGGATCTTAAACAACAAGTACCTCAGAACACATCTCCCCAATCTGTCAACTCCCTAGCCATATCTGAACCTAGAACATTCATGAAAAATTAGGTCAACACACCAGGTGTTAAGTACAGAGCAAAATGATACATATATATATAACCATTGCATAACTTAAGAAGCGTTGCAAAAGTAAACAAATGAGAATAAATAAATTAAGTACTTAGAAAAACAAGAACCCATGTTTTATGCCATTTAATTCCATTTATACTAAAAAAATCAAATACGGTACGACATTTTTTTACTAGCATCCCATTGGAAGAGTTCGTGAGGGTGCTTAAGATTAGTTAACCTTGTTTCCACATGAGGGACTTCAATAACCAAAGTCATTGAGCAAAATCATGTTTCTATGTGAGGGACGTTAATGCCCAAATTCATTGGGAAAAACCAATTTCAAATATTATAATTGAGTTATGAAAATATATATGTTCAAGTTATAAAAATCCACTAGAAAATACATCGATGTACAATACTAGAATACTACATGGTAATTTTTGAGCATTTAATAAGCATACATATGTGTCAACTTTTAAGAAAGAAATCCATACTCATATAATTATTAAATCCTCTACCTCATCCAAAGATTTTTAACATAACCTTGACCATCTAGATTACAAGCAACCACCTGGTTAAGAACAATATTACATAAATGTATTAGATTCTTGTCATTAACCCTATCTATTTCTAGTTTATGATTTTGTCTAAGTTAGGTTTAAAGTTTCTTAATTACATGTTTAAAGATCTTTTACTGATTTCGATGCCATCATGAAGGTTTAATTTGAGTTTCATGTCATTGTGATGTTCCATCTATTTTAAATGATTATTACAAGATTCATGTTACTTATGGACTACTTAGGTCAAAAGACTCATGATAGAGGAACCAAGGTTATGATTCATCAGGGCATGAAAACCAAGAATAGAAGGTAGTTTAGATTAGTAGAAATGTGTGTAACAAGTATATTCAAGATTAGTTGGGTGTTTTTAAGGTCTAGGCATTAAGGTTCAACTTTGTATTAGCATATCAACTTACATTTAATGACCAACATATAAGACTTTTATCATTAGGTTCCAACATATGACCTAAGTGGGGCATCCACATAAAAGGAACAAAAAATAATAGATCTTTCTCTAACTTGAATAGGTGGGGAGCATAATAATTAGATTCATATCATGATCGGGGCACATGAAAGACAAAAAAGTCATTTGTGTACACTAGGTCATCAATAGTGGACTCTCAAACATGAACCTATCACAACATATAGTGAACTTGGACATTAGGGTCTATGGCCATCATGGTTTTACTGAATTAAGGACTAGAAAGGAGCTTGGGGCACAAATTAGGTCAAACACCACATTTGATTAGGGTATCGACATGCATCACCCAGAACGGTCATATTCAAGAATACATAGTGTCAAATGTAACCACCATAGAAAAGGGAATTAGGGAATGTTGTAGAGTGAAGAGGTGTGATATACCTTACTTATTTTGAAGTTGATTAGCATTATTCAACATTTAGATGCAATATTAGCACAATAGGGCATGATACTTCATTAGAGTCCAATTACAAGTCACATAAGTACATTTAAAATCATACATGAGTAAAAAGGGGTGATAGGTACCTCATGTAACTCAAAGAGACATAAACTATACCGATTTGAGTATTGAGAAAAACATTGAGCTTTAAGATCTAAGATATAAGCATAATCTTCCATTAAAAATAATCAAAGAGGTCAAAGATCACATTTTTAGCAAAAAAGGAAGACTAGAAGTAGAATTAAGGTTTGCAACAATGCCCAAAGAGTAGATATTCTTGATATGATCAAAATGGTATATAATATCACCAATTTTGGCTTTAGGATGAGTGAGTTAAGTATTCTAGAAGACTTCAATAGAAAACATAGGAGGGTGTCATGTGTTACTATATTATTTCATGATGAAGTGTGACTAATGATCATTCATCCCACTTCTGGGATTGTGTGTTCTTCTAGGGCCGATGCGTAATAGCCAATGGAAAGCCACATGGCACACCACGATTTGGCCCACTCTAATCTTTGACTTCAGTCAATGTGGTCTAAGAGAGGGGTTGGATTCATGATGTTGATCATCACTAGAAAAATCTATGGCCGGGAATCCTTCTTCCCCACACAGACATGTCTTCCCACCCTTTAGAAGATAACCGCTTGATCTCGTCACCGGGAGTCTGTCAGAGATTGGCGAAAGTGGGGCTAGATATATTGTGGGCTAGTGCAAAGGAGTTGGTTCGAACCGACATGCTATGTCCGACTTCATTCCATGCTCATCCCACAACAAGGGAATCCACAGTGTGGAAACCTCATGGGCAGCCACAATGGCGGTACCAGCTACTAGGGAAATGAAGGAGGGAGAACAGGTGAAAAAAGTTAAAAAAAATTTATATAATGGGATGAGTTATGAAGGGGGGATGTCATTTTCATCCAAGGAGGATGACAAAGCAAGAAAAGGAGGTGTTTGTGAGTGTCTAGTAGCTATAAAAGTGACTTAACCACCAAGAAGCATTTAGAGGAGGAAGAGACTCTCCTAACCAAGAGATTGCCCTGAAAGTATAATATACCAAAACCTAACATATTGAGTCTTATAAACCCTCAAATGATGATGAAAAGGTTATATGGAACTAATGTGACAAAGTGGATTTTAGCATAATAATGCATTAATTACTCTTTTTACCCTCCTATTCACTCATGAATTCAAATTATGTTTCTTTGCTCCTAAATCAACGTTTTCACTCAAATTCAAAATATGGTGATCAATGTGAACTTTATACACATTATAACACCACAAATTGGATTCATTCATCACTTTGTCCAAAGAAGAAAATTGGTCAATCAAACTTCATCTTTTAGTTCTCAAACGTTTTATGAGTATTCTCCACATTCTTGTGAAGCTATTGTCCAAATTTCATTGCAATCATTTTTTATATGAATTATTTAAGTTTATGTACAAAAAGCCCTTTATTTCCTTATTATTTGCTCTTTTTCTTTACTTTTCCATGTTAGTGATCTGAACAAGGGATCAGGGGAGAACCGCAGCCCTTGGATCTGCCTCTCATGCATCCAGTCCTGATCCAATGGTTGTGAGGTCATCTTTAACTTCCCGTTGATTGTGGGGAGGTGTTAATGTGGCCAAAATGAGCAACCTGCCATTCTTGACCCTATTTTTCAATTCTATTTGAGAGGAAATGATCCCCTCACAAATTTGAACATAACAAACCCTAGTTTGACCATCATTCATGCTCTGTCCAGCTGCTAAAATGAGTTCCTTGCTTGCTCCTCTCTTTTCGGCGGCCATGGCCAAGGGAAAAACCTCGTTTAGCCCTAAAACCTACCCCTAATGCCCCTCATGCTCTTCAACAACACACCCAACTACGACCCTCATTCTCGCACCCTCAACTAGCCTTGAATGCCCCCTTTTCATCCCTAATTTTCTTTCTAATTGGATGGAGCCGCTGCACAGCCCAGTTTGGGCAATCATCCTACACACCTACTCACCTCAATCCATCACCTCCACCACCTTTGTGATGGCACAACAAATTTGAGCGGCACTTTTCCAGCCCACTTTGGAGCCTCTAGCTTCTGACCCCCTTAGTTCTGGAGGCACCTCCATCACATACTTAACTACTCATGAGAGCCTACATGAGGAAGATAAGTCCCCAAACTGGCCGGTCCAGAGGATATTAAGCCCGGTCTAAGGAACCCAACAAACCAACAACCGGACCGATGAATCAAAGTGTGAACCGGCCAATTGAAGATCAAATCAGACCTCTGAGCAAGTTTGCCACCTTGCTCATGTGGCTTGATCTGGGTCATTCTTTTAACATCAAACAATCCTCATTTTTCTCATTTAAGGTACTTTCTCTCTCTCTCTTTGACAAATATTAGATACAAATACTCAAATCTTGATTAAATCATATAAATTGCATCCTATCTCCAAAAATTATGTATAAATAGTCGATCTTGATCAAAACATTATAGTGAATCATTTAAAAGTTGTTGTAAAGTTTGATTCTAAATGATTCACACTAATATATTTAAATCATAATCTATTGTTTACTTAATTTGTCTAAATGACTCTATTTTGTGATTAATCTCTAGAAACCTTAATATATGACTCTGATGTCTCTATTGAGACTCTAAAATCATACTTGACCCATTAGTGATCTAGATCCATATTTGTTGACTTGATTCAATCTTGAATATGATGATGACATCTTAATATTATGTTTTTCTTAAATCTTGTGGAATGTTATGATCATCTGAAACCAAACTTGACTAGATAACACTCTAGATCTAATCTTTTTGACTTGTTCATATCTTGAATGTGGTTTCATCGTATAACATGATGATTAAGCTTGATGATGGGTTCTAACCCTAGAATTGTGATATTGATATCATGATTGTGCTAAATCTTACAAAACCCTTGATCATGTGTATGATCCATGATCCTACATTTATAAATCTAATCTTGAATTCCAATTATACTAAGTATCATGATGATGACTTTGGAATGAGATGATTA
The DNA here is from genome assembly GCA_963693085.1 of Alisma plantago-aquatica. Classification (NCBI taxonomy): domain Eukaryota; kingdom Viridiplantae; phylum Streptophyta; class Magnoliopsida; order Alismatales; family Alismataceae; genus Alisma; species Alisma plantago-aquatica. The sequence continues at coordinate 796,168,253 of OY856410.1, read as the reverse complement.
CTTGAATATTAATCATTAGGGTTAACACATATGATCCTAGAAAACCTAGGTAAGTCATTCATACTCAAAAATAATAGATACTTGAATAATGTTGGACATATTGGAATATTATGGAATATAAGTGGATGACCTAACCCTAAGGTTGACATAGGACATGTGCAACCCTAATATCAAATATTGAAACATGATCTTAGGATATCATGATCTTGACCCTTGATCTAAATATTGTGATTTAGGATCTGACTCGAAGGGTTGACATATTACTGATTGTACTCTAAGTCTTCAGTGAAAGGTACACTATTATATCTCCTCCTTGGTTGTATTGAAGATACTTTTTATGTATCTCTTGACTATATACTTGTCTATATAACTTGATTGAGATATTGTTCCCTATGGATTAGTCTTCCATTTTTCCTATATTATACTTTGATAAAAACATGAGAACATAAATGATATTGCCCATTATGACTGCCTGTATATTGATAATGATGATGATGTTGATAATATTGATATTGAGTGCAAGAGACCTCCTCATTTAGAGGTGGAACTTGTATATTGGACTCCTACCTCATATGGAGAGAAGGAGTCTAGTGACCTCCCCCATCACATTGGGGTGGCTGAGTCACACAAAATATATAACCATGCTTCTCGATTACAACATAATGGGAACTCGTAAAAAAATTGCATTGCTTGAAATAAACATCTTGTCAAATAAATTTTGGTTCTGGAAATCACTTGTTGTATTTCTTGAATATAAGTCTTTCCAAGTATACTCGTTTTCTATAAACTATTTTACTTGATTTTGATAGCATACCATGCAATTACATGATTGTGTCTTCATTTTCTTGATTTTAGGCAAAATAAATGGAACATTGACTAGATTGCTTCTGCACTCATATACTCTGATGACAAGGATATATCGACAATATCTCCTATTTTGGGTTAGTTTGTTCTTTACGTGTCCTATTTATGAGTTATTATTTCTTATTGTATATGCTAGTATGTGAGATCCTATCCGGCCACTCTGGGACGAGCGCTTCAATCCTTTTACTACTGTCTACACAGTGGGATTGGGATAATGGTAAGAATGGTTTCATTACAGTTGGTATCAGAGCATACACACTCTCATATACTTTAAGTAAATAATTTCTCAAGTATCTTGAACCCCAGAAATCCTAAAATCCATAATGGTGAAAATTGAGGTGTCTAGGCTTGGGGTTGTGGCATAATATCTTCTATCCATCTTCACAGTGCCTGAGATTCCTCACTCTACCTGGCCTTAATTCATCCATAACTGGACCTAAAGGTTCTCTGTTGAAAACATAGAGAGTCTTCTAACATCTCATCTCTTCTTTAAGTACTACCCTAAGCCACCCATGTAGATGAAGATTTGATAGTCTTCTCATCTCCTCATGTGGTCCTTCTCTTGTGACTATTTTCCACATGATGTCTCGATTATGGGTAACTTATGGGGAAAATAAAAGTTACTAGAAAATTTGTGAAAGTTGATGCCATAATATGACCTTAATTTGAAAACGTTATTTTGATCAATGATAATTTTGAAATCAAATACTCATGTATGACCCCTAATATCATGCAAACACAATTTACCCAAAACTTGACTACATGCTTCCCTATGTTTGAGGCAAATGATAAAAAAATTGATATGGTGAAATAATAAGGACTTATACCTTCTACCTCATTGTTGATGAGGTTCCTATTCGATCAAGTTCATGTTTCCCTATTGTTTACTAAACCTCAAACATATTTAAACAAACTCTTATGCTATTTTGATACACACTGGGATCATGTCGTCAAATGACTAAGTCTAGGACTCACAAAGTAATGATGTAAGGCTATGATGCAAAAAGGAGTTTCCTAATTGGCTATTGATACCTTTTGCAATATTGATTTTATTATGATGAGCATGAACCTAAATCATGCACCAATTTTCAAATTATATCACTACCTTGATCATGAAAGGAAAGGAATGCAAATATTACCTTGACTTTGTAAACATCTTGACATTATTGCCCTATTATGATCTTGAACTTTGATCTTCTAACCTTGATAATGTGTTTTGACCATCAATTATCTCCCTATTTGAATAAGTTCAATGGATCGTGACTAATGTCAGTAATGTGCTAGATTAGGGTGGTATTTGACTCATGACTCCCCTAACCCAGGTCACATACCTATTATGACTACTTCTAAAAATTTCACCTTGTTTATTATTTAGACTTTAGAAAGGTATCCCTTTTCACCCGATTTGGATTGGTTGACCTAAGTCCAATAGGTTAAACCCATGGTTGATACTCAATCTTGAATATTGATAATGAGCTTGATATATGACAATGTTGATTAAAGTTTGTGGTTGATTTCCTTGATAGACCTCGGTCTAGGTCATTCGTCAACCTTGGATACCATGACAATAAAATCTTGATATGTTGCTCGAATATAGTTTGAATATTGTTGCTCGAAATTGAATATAGATGAGTGATATCCCCAAGTCTAAATAGGAATCTATACCCTAGCTTTGGAAAATTTATCCATATGATCTTGATATCTAAATTTGAACTCTTGATATTGATGTACACAATCTTAAAACATGATACAGATCTCGAGACCACCCTTGATATATAGTGACTTTCATAATCCCAAATTTTAAAATGATGACTATTTTGACTCTCTCAATTTATGACTTAGGGTTTAACTATCATTAGGACTCTGATGGGACCTTCCATTGATTTTGGAGCTCAAAGCCATTATATTGAAAGTATGTTGTTGTCTCAAATTGTTGAAATATGAAATTTCAAATCATAGATGTATAACCCCACCTAGGCCAATGTAGAAGCTAGGACCCTGAGGTATTGCGATTGAAAGTCTCCTTGTACACTTGATTCAAGAACTCTATTTAACTGACCTAAAATGTGCTATCTCCAAATTAGTGATCAATAAGATGCTTTACATATTTGTGGCTCATAAGATGACTTTGAACAATATATGCATTGACCTTGATACTCAATTGCTTGTTGATGAAATGATGTTGGTACCAAGTTAGTTATGATATAGAACATGTGTTACGACCTCACCTTTCAGTAACCCCCAATTAAGGGAGACCAAGAGGATAAAGCCGCACCCATTAATTCTAGATCAAAGGTTCAACATATAACTATAAATAATTATTAAATTCTAACAAACTATATTGAAAAATGGTAATAAAATTTTTCTCTTTGCATACCTCGAAAAGTGAGGAACTATCTTCTAACCACAACTTAACTACTCTATTTAATTCCTCCTTGTTCTTTAATTCTTGAATTCACAATATGTCGCTTTACTGTTTGTACTTTTGAGGATTTTACCTAAAACACCGACAAACAAAAACAACGATCAGCCAAAGCTAGTATGTGGGGAGAAGTAGATAATTGTTCAACTAAGTTAAAAACATAATCATTCAATTAATGATTTAACAAACAAGATTACGTTTTAAACCATATAACTCAATCCATACATATTCTCAAACTCTGGGCTGTCCCTGCAGTGGACATGAATATCACCTCTCTTTTAGGTAGTAGAGTCGCATGGCACTATCCGAGGATAGCCCAATATCTAACTCGTTATGACTTGATGGTCCTACCTCCATGGTAGCCATGTACTAAGTCAACCATTGACCTGATGGACCTACCCAATGGGTAACCATGTACTAGGTCATCCATAGACCTGATGGACCTACCCAATAGGTAGCCATGTACTAGGCCTTTCTCTAACCTGATGACCTACCCATAGGTAGCCATGTACTAGGTTAGCTATTTTGCCACAGAGAGAACCAGGATCTGAGTTTATGGGTATACACCTTAAGTGATAGTCATAGCCACATTATATTTGCAATATGAACATCCAAGTAGTTTAGTTGCATTCAAAGCGATAAAACGTTCGGGAAACATCAGAAAACATAAGCGGTTAACCCTAAGTAACCACATACCTTTAAATGCAGATTTCAAGATAGAAAGAGAAACCCAATCAACAAGCAAAACCTGAAATAAAAGGACAATTTTCCTTTTAATAATATTCATCTAATTTTCATCATATTACTTAGGGTTTCAATTCCTATTTTATGGTTCCTTTAGAAATTAGGGTTTACACTTCTTCTTTCCTTATTATCATCCTAAATTCATTGAACTACATAAAACCCCTAATTTCTCAGTAAATTTCCTTTATTAAATATCCAATTATCTTATTCCGCCAAAAACATGCTTTTTATCTCCTTTTATCCCAAATTAGGGTTTCCATGTAAAATAACTTCCTTTTTAAGCATTACAACTCTAAATCTCATACTTTTGCATTCAAACTGATAATCATATCACCTTTATCATTAGCAAAGTTAAACTTATCAGTTTGATCTATTGATTTACCAAAATACACTTTAATCATGCAATTAGGGTTTCTCACCAATTCTTAATACACTTTATTAACAAATTAAAGTACTTTTTGCAAAACATACAAAACTGGGTTCTCAATCTATTTTTATTGGATTCCTCGTATTTTTCTATACAATTTTCATATATTAAGTTTTCTCATACGAGTTTCCTAGCAAATCCTATTAATTTTGCAAGATAAATCATTTATCTGGATTATTAAGCAGAGAGAAGAATTTACCAAAAAACCTGGGCCGTTCGATCGGTGCGCCGATGCGCCCCGCGTTGATCTGACGCTCCGCATAGAGGCCCTCCACTAACTAAGAGACGCGTCCCACCGCTCGTCCTCAGCCGCTGGATCTCGATCGAACGCTCGGAGTCGCGAGCGCAACTTAACCGGTTGCTTCCTCGAGCCGTTAGATCCCTTCCTGGATCACGGTGGTCTCGAATCCAACGACGTCTGAACGTTGTCTTTTTCTTCTTCTTTACCACTCGAGCCACGGCGGAGCAAGGTGGAGTTCTCACCGGAGCTAGGGCAATTGAGAGGGAGAGAGTGAGTGGAGGGTCTAGAAGCCGTCGTTTGAGTTCGTGAAGGTGCTCCCGACTCGAAGGACCCTTATTTATAGGGCACGAGGGCCTCTCTAGGGTTTCCCAACCCTGCCGCCATCCCAGACCTTGGCCCGATTGGGCATTTCTAGAAAACACCACGAAACCCATCAAATCCTAGGTCTAGATCCTTCGCACGGACCTCCCGATCCCAATGGGACACAAAATGCGAGCGCACATGCACTGCATTGGTCAGGAAAGCGAGGGGAAAAACCCCTGTCGGTGCCACAGTCCGAGTCCCTCTGGGACTCTAGACGATGACCATGATCCGTTGGATTAAAATCCAACGGTCAGCGTCGTCCGCGCTTAAACTAAAAAGGAAAACAATTCCTAAATATTCAAGGAAAATGCTATTTTGATGATAACATGAAAATTCAATAACTCTCAATCCTTAACTCCATTTTTCCTCAAATTTTGAGGAAAACTCGTTTATATTTTTATCTTCCCTTGTACAAAAATTGGAGTCATTATCCAAAGGAAACGAGCCCTTTACTTCAGTTTCAAGTTATCTCTTATTTAATTGTATTTTCCACATATTCCTTATTTCTTTTGCCATTATCTAATTATCCCGAGTTCCTTGAACCCCAAGGAACCCTTTTAACTCGAAATCTTATTTTGGGAAAATACCTTTTAGCCTTAAAATCATTTCTTTTTATTTTCCTCATATATTCCTTTATTAAATGAAATTCCCTTTTTCATTTCTTTTTGTTTTTCTTTTAATCTTTTCATTGGGCTCCACGGCCTCAAAGGCCCAATAAGAGAACATACAAGTTATCAAACACACAATCCACTCAATCCATTCAAACAATTCATCATATCAACCATGAATTTCATTTTTCTTTAAAAAGAACCTTTATAATTTCATTACATAATTTGGAGAAATCGAGGTTATAACATCCTCCCCTCCTTATAGGAATTTTGCCCTCAAAATTCAACAATCAAACAAACAAATAAGGATATGCTTTCTCCATGTCCGTCTTCAACTCCCATGTAGCCTCATCCTCCCCATGGTGTTTCCAAAGAACCTTTACCATCTCTATATTCTTATTTCTGAGCTCTTTTACCTTAGTATCTATAATACACAAAGGTAACTCAGGATAAGACAGCTTTCCTTGAAGCTCAATAGGTTCAATGCTCAACACATGGCTCGGGTCTTGCACATATCGCTTCAGATTGGACACATGAAACACATCATGCATCATACTATATTGAGGGGGTAACGCCAAACGATAAGACACCTCGCCAATCCGTTCTAAAACCTCAAATGGACCCACATATCGGGGACTCAACTTTCCTATATTTTTAGCTATAGCTCGGAGCGGTCGGATTTTCAGAAAAACATGCTCGCCCACAATGAAATGCACATCAGTCCTCTTTGCATCAGCATACGACCTTTGTCGATCCTGGGCTCTCTTTAGCCTTTGCCTGATCAAAGTGACTTTATCAGCATACACTTGGAGTTCATCTGACCTCAACAAGGTCCTCTCACCAACATTATCCCAGTGAAGTGGTGACCGACACGCTCTCCCGTATAGAGCTTCATATGGAGGCATCCCGATACTGGCTTGGTAACTATTGTTGTATGCAAACTCTGCTAGAGGTAAGTACTGCTCCCATGATCCACCCCAATCGAGCACACAAGCCCTCAAAAGATCCTCTAAATTCTGAATTGTCCTTTCTGACTGTCCATCTGTCTGGGGGTGATAAGCGGTACTGAACTTTAACCTCATACCAAGTTCCTCTTGAACCTGCTTCCACAGTTTGGAAGTAAACTTTGGATCTCTATCAGATATGATGGAACTGGGTACGCCATGCATATGCACTATCTCCCGAATGTACAACTCAGCTAAGTCTGTCACTTTGACAGTGGTTTTCAGTGCAAGGAAATGTGCTGACTTGGTAAGGCGATCCACCACAACCCATATTGCATCATGACCTCTCTTGGTCCTTGGTAAACCCACCACAAAATCCATGGTGATCTGATCCCATTTCCATTCCGGAATCTCTATAGACTGTAAAAGTCCACCAGGTCGTTGATGTTCAGCCTTCACCATTTGGCACGTAAGACAACTGGCCACATAAGCTGCAATGTCTCTCTTCATCCTTGACCACCGGAAAAACCTCGACATGTCCTTAAACATCTTAGTAGTCCCTGGGTGCACTGTTTACTTAGAACCATGAGCTTCTTTTAAGATACGTTCCTTCAATGGTGAGTCTTCAGGAATCCATATACGATTCTCGAATCTGATTCCTCCATCTACTCCCAAGGAAAGGTGGGTCTGAGGCTTCTTCATCAAGCCTCTCATCTTGTCAAGTTCACTACTGACCATCTGTGCTTCCACAATTTCACTCAAAAAATCAGACTGTATCTGAATGTTGGCCAATCAAACTCGATCACCTAATGGTTGAGGAGACCATTTCACCAGCTCTTCTAGGCTATTCCACTGACTAGACAGAACAGCTGCACACCGAAGCTGTTTCCGACTCAACGCATCTGCCACAACATTTGCCTTCCCGGGATGATAGGCAATGGTGAAATCGTAATCCTTCATGTATTCCATCCATCTTCGTTGTCGTAAGTTCAAGTCTTTCTGTGTCAGAAGGTACTTCAAGCTCTTATGGTCAGTGAAGATTTCAAAAGTAGCACCATACAGGTAATGCCGCCAAATCTTCAAGGCATGAATGATAACAGCCAACTCTAAGTCATGTGTCAGGTAATTCACCTCATTAGTCTTGAGTTGTCGAGAAGCATAAGCAACCACATGTCGATTCTGCTCCAAAACACAGCCAAGACCCATTTTGGATGCATCGGTGAAGATCATGAAACCCTCATTGCCTGATGGTAGAGTCAGCACTGGTGCATTGGTCAACTTTTCCTTCAGCTCTTGAAAACGAGTCTCACAAACATCAGACCACACAAATTTCACATCCTTCCGAGTCAACATGGTCAAGGGCAAGGCAGTCTTTGAGAAATATGAAATGAAACGTCGATAATATCCTGCTAACCCCAAGAAGCTTTGGATCTCAGAGGGGTTCTTCGGTGTAGGCCAGTCTCGAACTGCTGACACCTTGGCTGGATCCATGACGATTGTTCCTCCCGAGATGATATGCCCAAGGAGCATGACTCGGTCTATCCAAAACTCACATTTTGAGAATTTCCCATAAAACTTCTGCTTTCTCAGGATATCAAGGACTTTACTTAGGTGGTCTCGGTGTTGCTCTAAGTCATTGGAATATACCAAGATGTCATCTATGAACACTATGACAAACGAGTCAAGGAAGGGTTGAAACACACTATTCATAAGGTTCATGAACACACTGGGTGCATTGGACAATCCAAAAGGCATAACCACAAATTCATAATGGCCATATCGTGTTCTAAAAGCTGTTTTTGGGATGTCCTCACTCTTGACTCTCAACTGGTGGTAACCCGATCTTAAGTCAATTTTAGAAAAGACTCGAGCAGACTTCAACTGGTCAAACAGGTCATCTATTCGGGGTAAAGGGTATTTGTTCTTAATGGTAGCTTGGTTAATCATCCGGTAGTCTATGCACATACGGAGCGAGCCATCCTTTTTCTTTACAAACAGGACTGGAGCTCCCCATGGTGATGTGCTAGGCCGGATAAAACCCTTGTCTAGCAATTCCTGCAATTGTTTCTTCAACTCGAGCAACTCTGCAGGAGCCATTCTATAAGGTGCACGTGAAATAGGGCTTGTCCCTGGAGCTAGCTCTATGGAAAAATCCACCTCTCTCTCTGGAGGAATCCCGGGTAGATCATCCGAAAAAACATCTGCATAGCTCCTGACTACCTCTATTTCTTCTAAGGGTTGCACCTTGGGTTCGGGCTCGGTAACAACTGCTAGGAAAGCTTGACAACCTTTATTCATCATTCTTTCTGCCTTCAGGGATGACACATACAAACTGGTGGTGGCATCTTTCCTACCTCTAATGACAAAGGGTGGGTGACCTGGTTCCCTAATGATCACTTTCTTTTCCCTATAGTCGATTTGGGCCCTATAAGTATAAAACCAATCCATTCCGATGATCACATCAAAATCATTCATGTCAAGAAGGATAAAGTCTGTAGGAAATTCATGATCTCAATATTTCACAGGTATCACTAGATTTTTCAAAAGAGAGGTAAAGATTCAACCACTTGGGGTTGTAACATCTAAGACATATCCTAAATCCTTGATATCCAAACAAAGCATAGTCGCAAGATTCCTCGAAATGAAAGTATTAGTAGAACCAGAATCAAATAGTGCTTTTACATTATGTCCCATGACTTCAAGCATGCCTACATCATTGTTCACCATACATTAGACTATCACATTCTCAACTTCCAAAACATAAAAAAAACTCTATGGGTTATTACCCTCAATCAACCGATTTGCATTTGCTTGAGCTTCTTCATTGTCGATGGCGAACACTCGAGCTTGCCTTCTTTCTCCAGCAGGTGGGGCCACAGCTACTGGTGGAGCTGCTACTGGTGGGGCTGCCACTGGACCTGGTCCCTTTGGTGCTGGTAGGGGACAAGCAGACAGGATATGCCCCTCTTGCTGACAATGAAAGCAGACCTTCTTCTTATGGCGACACTCACCAGGATGCCATTTTCCACAAGAGAGGCATCACGGTCGGTTGTGTTCTGGATGAGGTCTTCCTCTTCCTTCATGTCTTCCCTTGGCTTGATGATGACCTGGGCCCTTCTTATGATGATTCTTCTATCCTCGGGTTCCTTCAGTGAAACCCAAAAACCCCTTGGGTGGCAGCTGTGCAGGCATCACGGTTCTCTCCATGTCTAAGGCAGTGCTGTAAGCTTCTGTGAAGGTTTTAGGTTTGCTTGCCATCACATGAGGCTTCAGGGCAGGGTGAAGACGCTCTATGAAGTGATCCACCCTCCTTTCCTCATCCATCTTGTACCCAAAACGTTCCAAGATCCGAAACTTACGCCCAAATTCTGCCACCGAGGAATTTCCTTGAGTCATGTTAGTGAATTCCCTTTCCTTCTCTTTCTTAGCTGCAACCGGGACGAATCTAGAAGTGAAGATGGTTTTGAAATCAGCCCATGCCATTGGTTCCTCAGTCAGATCTCGGCCTGTGATGTGGGTCTCCCACCATATCTTAGCTGCTCCTTCCAGGAGGTGAGCAGCAAAGAGGACCTTCTTGCTCGGCTGCACTTCAAGCATGCGGAAACCATTCTCTATTTCCAGTATCCAGGCTTCTGCTTTATTCACCACTTCCATCTTATCCTCTCCCCAGAACTTCTCTATGTTCATCTTGACAAAGTCTAAGATGGTGGCTCCCACACGTGGACGAACAGGGTGTGGTTCACCATTCTCAGCTCTAGCTATGTCTCGGAGGGCCAAAGCACTAATAGCTTCTGTCAACTTCCTCTGTTGCTCTAACCACAAGGTATCAGGGGTATGGATCATCATGGTGGGTTCTGATTCATCGACTGGGTCCTCATCCATCCGGGCTTCTTCCTCATACACATGCTGCCCTTCACATCCTTGATCTTCTTCTTGGTTCAGATTACTAAATGGTACCAGGTAGGGTTAGGGACTTCTTGAGTGACTTCTTCAGGCCTCTTCCTCTTCTTAGAGGATCCACCATCATGGTTCCTATTCCTCTTTTCAGAAGACTCCTTTGCTTTACGGGGAGGCCAAACACTCCTAGCCGGTTTTCCGGAGCCCTCAGGGATAGCAACAGTCTTGGTCCTTGCCATATACATAAGCATAACAAGCAAACCTTTAGTTTATCATTTAAACTAGTTATACTTATGTTCAGTGATATCTCATTACATACCTTTTATTAATTTGTTGGAGGATTCTTAAACCCTTAACTTATTTGCCCATACCACATGAGTGTGGAGGAGAGAGAGAATCCTACTCTTAAAGCCCTAAAAGAGTATGTGATGAGAAGGGATGAATAAGATGAGAGAGTCCTAAAGGTATCTTATTTCGATTCATACCCTAAGACTTTGGCCAGGCGGTCACACAGGTCCGGGAGTCCTCATATTCTGACTAGCGGTGCGGAGGAAAATCTTTCCAGCCCCCGGTCGTGATCCCTTTCTAGACACCTCCGTCTTTCAGATACTCCTCTAATAACTCCCTTGGGTTCTATGGAGTTTGTAAAATTAAATAATTACTAATAGTTACATGAAGAACCCAGGCTCTGATACCAAATGTTACGACCTCACCTTTCAGTAACCCCCAATTAAGGGATACCAAGAGGATAAAGCCGCACCCATTAATTCCGGATCAAAGGTTCAACATATAACTATAAATAATTATTAAATTCTGACAGACTATACTAAAAAATGGTAATAAAATTTTTCTCTTTGCATACCTTGAAAAGTGAGGAACTATCTTCTAACCACAACTTAACTACTCTATTTAATTCCTCCTTGTTCTTTAATTCTTGAATTCACAATATGTCGCTTTACTGTTTGTACTTTTGAGGATTTTACCTAAAACGCCGACAAAAAAAAACAACGATCAGCCAAAGCTGGTATGTGGGGAGAAGCAGATAATTGTTCAACTAAGTTAACAACATAATCATTCAATTAATGATTTAACAAACAAGATTACGTTTTAAACCATATAACTCAATCCATACATATTCTCAAACTCTGGGCTGTCCCTGCAGTGGACATGAATATCACCTCTCTTTTAGGTAGTAGAGTCGCATGGCACTATCCGAGGATAGCCCAATATCTAACTCGTTATGACTTGATGGTCCTACCTCCATGGTAGCCATGTACTAAGTCAACCATTGACCTGATGGACCTACCCAATGGGTAACCATGTACTAGGTCATCCATAGACCTGATGGACCTACCCAATAGGTAGCCATGTACTAGGCCTTTCTCTAACCTGATGACCTACCCATAGGTAGCCATGTACTAGGTTAGCTATTTTGCCACAGAGAGAACCAGGATCTGAGTTTATGGGTATACACCTTAAGTGATAGTCATAGCCACATTATATTTGCAATATGAACATCCAAGCAGTTTAGTTGCATGCAAAGGGATAAAACGTTCGGGAAACATCGAAAAACATAAGCGGTTAACCCTAAGTAACCACATACCTTTAAATGCAGATTTCAAGATAGAAAGAGAAACCCAATCAACAAGCAAAACCTGAAATAAAAGGACAATTTTCCTTTTAATAATATTCATCTAATTTTCATCATATTACTTAGGGTTTCAATTCCTATTTTATGGTTCCTTTAGAAATTAGGGTTTACACTTCTTCTTTCCTTATTATCATCCTAAATTCATTAAACTACATAAAACCCCTAATTTCTCAGTAAATTTCCTTTATTAAATATCCAATTATCTTATTCCGCCAAAAACATGCTTTTTATCTCCTTTTATCCCAAATTAGGGTTTCCATGTAAAATAACTTCCATTTTAAGCATTACAACTCTAAATCTCATACTTTTGCATTCAAACTGATAATCATATCACCTTTATCATTAGCAAAGTTAAACTTATCAGTTTGATCTATTGATTTACCAAAATACACTTTAATCATGCAATTAGGGTTTCTCACCAATTCTTAATACACTTTATTAACAAATTAAAGTACATTTTGCAAAACATACATAACTGGGTTCTCGATCTATTTTTATTAGATTCCTCATATTTTTCTATACAATTTTCATATATTAAGTTTTCTCATACGAGTTTCCTAGCAAATTCTATTAATTTCGCAAGATAAATCATTTATCTGGATTATTAAGCAGAGAGAAGAATTTACCGAAAAACCTAGGCCATTCGATCGGTGCGCCGATGCGCCCCGCGTTGATCTGACGCTCCGCGTCGAGGCCCTACACTAACCAAGAGACGCGTCCCGCCGCTCTTCCTCAGCCACTGGATCTCGATCGAACGCTCGGAGTCGCGAGTGCAACTTAACCGGTTACTTCCTCGAGCCGTTAGATCCCTTCCTGGATCACGGTGGTCTCGAATCCAACGACGTCTGTACGTCGTCTTTTTCTTCTTCTTTACCACTCGAGCCGCGGCGGAGCAAGGCGGAGTTCTCGCCGGAGCTAGGGCAATTGAGAGGGAGAGAGTGAGTCGAGGGTCTAGAAGCCGCCGTTTGAGTTCGTGAAGGTGCTCCCGACTCGAAGGACCCTTATTTATAGGGCACAAGGGCCTCTCTAGGGTTTCCCAACCCTGGCGCCATCCCAGACCTTGGCCCGATGGGGCGTTTCTAGAAAACACCACGAAAACCATCAAATCCTAGGTCTAGATCCTTCGCCCGGACCTCCCGATCCCAATGGGACACAAAACGCGAGTGCACATGCACTGCATTGGTCAGGAAAGCGAGGGGAAAAACCCCTGTCGGTGCCACTGTCTGAGTCCCTCTGGGACTCTAGACGATGACCGTGATCCGTTGGATTAAAATCCAACGGTCAGCGTCGTCCGCGCTTAAACTAAAAAGGAAAACAATTCCTAAATATTCAAGGAAAATGCTATTTTGATGATAACTTGAAAATTCAATAACTCTCAATCCTTAACTCCGTTTTCCTCAAATTTTGAGGAAAACTCATTTATATTTTTATCTTCCCTTGTACAAAAATTGGAGTCATTATCCAAAGGAAACGTGCCATTTACTTCAGTTTCAAGTTATCTCTTATTTAATTGTATTTTCCACATATTCCTTATTTCTTTTGCCATTATCTAATTATCCTGAGTTCCTTGAACCCCAAGGAACCCTTTTAACTCGAAATCTTATTTTGGGAAAATACCTTTTAGCCTTAAAATCATTTCTTTTTATTTTCCTCATATATTCCTTTATTAAATGAAATTCCCTTTTTATTTCTTTTTGTTTTTCTTTTAATCTTTCCATTGGGCTCCACAGCCTCAAAGGCCCAATAAGAGAACATACAAGTTATCAAACACACAATACACTCAATCCATTCAAACAATTCATCATATCAACCGTGAATTTCATTTTTCTTTAAAAAGAACCTTTATAATTTCATTACATAATTTGGAGAAATCGAGGTTATAACAACATGGAATCCCATTTACGATTATTAGACTACTTGAATTTTGAGGACATTATTTTGATTTTATAGTTGGGGATGTTATAGTATTTGAGGATATGATCTGGATTTGGGTAATTCTAATTTTGAGGATGTTTTTGAATTTTGGGGACAAAATTCCTTTTTAAGGAGGGAAGGAGCATAATAATGAATTAATTACTCTTTTTACCCTCCTTTTGTTCACTCATGAACTCAAATTATGTTTCTTGGTTCCTAAAACAATGTTGTCACTCAAATTCAAAATATGGTGATCAATGTGAACTTTATACACATTATAAGACCAAATTGGATTCATTCATCACTTTATCCAAAGAATCAAATTGGTCAATCAAACTTCATCTTTTGGTTCTCAAACTTTTTCTCAATATTGTCCACATTTTTGTGAAGCTATTGTCCAAATTTCAATGCAATCATACATTTCTACATTTTTCTATTAATTATTAAACCCCTTTATTTCTCTTTTATTTGCTCTTTTTCATGGCTTTGCCATTGTCAGCGATCCGGACAAGGGATCATGGGCGAACCCCGGCCCTTGTGTTGCACCCTGATCTTATAATTTCCATTAATCATGAGATTGGGGCATAAATTGAGGATTTAACGTAATACAAAGATCACCCTTAACTTTTTCTTCTTTTTCAAACTCTTTGTTTTCTCACATTGAACCACAGAAACTAACTTTACAAGGGAATCTAAACATTGATTTCTCTAATCTGATTTCAATAGTAAAAATGCATGTATGAACATTCATTATATTTCTCATACTTTTAAGCACATAAGACTTGTTGATTTGCATATATTGCTAAAGGAGGAATAATGTTATACATCATCATTTACAACTCTCTATATTTATTTACAAGGACCTAGAGTGACAAGGACCGACTAAACTTAACTATACTCAGATTTAACTCTTGTGGCTGATCTACTCTGATGCAATGACCTTCTTCAAGTTCATGTGATATCCCGAAAAAATTTAGTAGAGGGGTGAGCCTACTCGCTCAGTGAACGAGTCCTTCAAAGAAATAGTCTAAAGCAATGATATAATTACAGATATACTTTTGAGAAACTGATATCAATTATAGCAGCAGTAAGCTTTAAAGAGATTGATCATTTACAATCATAAATATGGCAGGATACTCTAGATATCAACAAGAGTAAATCAATATATGAGCATGCTTGATTAATTTCAAAGAGAACTAATAATTTAGAAACATATAAGGAATAATTGTTGGGAAACTATACTCAAATCTTTCATAGCCTTTCTTACTTATAAGTAACTCTTTAAAACTTATATTATCATATTTTTGCTTATGCCCTGATCATATGCATGGTACTCCTACATATGAAGACTCGTAACGAACTACGATCTCACCGTACAAGACTTAGCTGACACGCTTGGGAATGCTAAGCCAAACTACGTCGCTAGTCTGCAACAGGAAAATGGCTCTCTGGCCTCAACACACCTATTATGCCATAAAACTGGACTCCTTCTCTAACTTGAGCACACATGCGGAGAATCAAGCCACCTATTGGCTTTACTGTACTCTAGTGCCACTAGGATCTCTGGTTGATGTTGGATACTACATTCTGTATTTTAAGGAGACTTCCACTAGGGCCTCGTTCCCCGTACCACCTGTTAGTACGTTCTGACCCCCGTATACTAGACACTGCCAGGGTTAGGTTATTTCATCCCTAAGGCACAGACCTCTCATAGGGAATCTACGGTGTTCAGGGATCTTAAGTCTATTATTTTATTATTCTTGGAAAGCTCTTACTATATTGTATCTTTACCCATACTTATACTTGACTCTGGTATCTCTATGGTATTGTGTCTATTATTTGATGTTTATAACACAACATTTATATCATTCTAAACTTGGCAGAGCAATATACTCAAAACACTATAATATACTGAGAAATCAACATTTTATACCTGTAGGCAGACTAAAATTCTTAAATAACAGAATACATGTCCACTTGATACTTTATACGCTAGAATCATGCAATTTAACATCTTAATACACTAATAAGAGTTAATTACTTGACATACGAGTAATCATCATTTGCACTTGTAAATTATTTGTACTTTCTTGGAAAACATGCACCTCAACCCAAATCTTAAGTTTTGCATCACCACATCTCATACTGAGAACATTGATATCAAAATACTTGATTCATTGAACACCCCATCTTTAGGGTTTCATGTACCTCATTCACTTATCACATGACTCTCATAAGGATTTCATGCGGCATAAGCATTCACTGAATAAAGACTACTATCACCAAATCATATAAAATCAATATATGTATGAAACCTTGGAACTGAGCTAAATTTGGGTTTCCATGCCATTCATTGAGATAACATGCATCAATAATAAATTTGAATAAATAAATTCTCATATCAAGAAAATCCGTTCAAATGGGTTTCGCGATATCTATTCACAAATATCCAAATTTACTCGCATCTAGGGTTTCACCCTCTTTACTGAGATATCAAACAAACACTATTCACCTTAAATGAAATCCAAGATAGTATCTGACATATATGCACTATGAATTCAGATAAACAATCATTCATAACCAAGGGGATCCCAATAAACAAATTTCTCTATTTAATTATACAACAATTTCAGTCATAGACAAATTCCCTATATTTCAGTTTACTCTTATAACCTCTATGAATACTTAGGAAATTCTCATTAGGATGTATTGTATACATTTATAATATGATTTTATCATCTGAAATTCATCCAAATAGAGGAAGAATCCATTTCATATCATTTTGCAACAACTTAGATCAAACACACAATTCAGGTTTTGTAGTCGCATACTAAGCAATTAAAGATTATGGATGATTTAACTAATATTCATGCAATATATTGTTTAAAGGAAGTTTCTACTCACCCTAAGGTGTGAATACACCTTAAAAATGCATTTCATCCCTGAAAATCTCGATCTCATATCAAATTCCAAGCAATTCACCCAATTCTTCTTCCTTTCAACTTGGAAACCCTAAAAATGAGGGATTATGAAGGAGTGAGAAAAGGGGAAGTTTTGACACCATTTCAGATCAAATCATAGGAGGGACAAAATCTTGACATGTGAGAGAAGATTCACCATAAAACTATATCCAAAGAGGCTAAACTTACATGATTTCATCATTCCTCGGACTGCAAAACCCTAGGTCAGCATCTCCATCACTTTCTCCTCTCAAACCCTAACTCTCCCCCTCTCTCTAGGATTTCATTTCTATGGATTGAATCACGAATTATGAGAGCTCCTTGTGTGTTAGGTTGACCATATAGAGCAATTGAGTTGCTTGGGTCCATTGCACATTGACCCCTCACTATACTTTTTCTTATTTCAACTGAATTTTCTATCATACAAATATTATTGTAATTCATCTACTGATAATGTCTAAACACATCCAAAAATTATGAATTTTTTTTAATGATTGAGTTTCAGATCTCCAGTTAAAATTTCAAATCATTTGGAGTTACCAATAAATAAATAAAAATAAAACACTACACTGCTGAAAAGCACTCTGTCAGCATTTTGGTCGAAGTACAGTTCAACTGAGAACCACATTCAAAGAACACTCAAATATTGTGAAATTTTTCTCCAATATGCATGATTGAGTTATACATATCATATCCAAAATTCAATTATATAAAAATTTGTAGAAAATATGAAAAATCATTTACCACACTTCTATCCTGATCAAATTCCATATTCATGTACTATCAAAACCCTAATTTTTTCCGATTAGGGTTTACATTTCTCAAACCCTAATTCTTCAATCTAAAATCATAGTTATAGTTTCTTCTTAGGTTTGAAACATCACAATTGATCTACTATCATTAACCAAGTCTAAACGATGTTCAATCTAATCAAGCATGTAATCATTCAGGTAAACCCTAGTTTACCAATTAAGCACAAATGTGGTCATTACAATTCTCACCCCCATAAAAAAGTTTCGTCCCCGAAACATAAATATTCAAACAAATTATATTCAAAGTTTATGCTAAGGTTCTGAAATCTTACATGTCATTACATACTTGTATTTCATACTTGAATGCAATTGTCAACAATAAGTCCTTTATTTCTTTTCTAATCACAACATGTTTGAAATAGTTCTCAATGATAACAAACAAATTCTCTATGCCACAATCAATCATAGAGTAGATAGAGAAGCAACCATTTAAATATTTTCATAATCTTGAGGTGTTACCTCAACATTGATAATCTGATCCAACCATCTCAATTCATACGGCTTAATAAGTACTATTGTTTTCTATTACCTCTGAGTCACAAAAGAGAGTTCACTATGTTCTTTTGAATTTTACTATTGTGCTACTCAAATAGAAAAATAGTCTTGATTTGGAAGACTAGATTCAACAACAATTGTACAATACTACTCATGAAATCCCCATTGCATCATGGATGCATAAGGTGAAGCATAACCATCACATTTCATATTATTCTCAAGTATGAACCCACACATAATTCAAGGTGTAACCATCAGGTTATAGCATACTAGGGTTTCAACAACAGTAACAAAGTAATCCATGATTGTATTTGTCATTCAAGGACTATTCATACCTGATTACCATCAGTTAGTTATATTAAAGCTAGGTATAACAAGCTATATCTCATTAGGGTTACATATCAATACAATATGGTTATCATCCCTTCTATTCATATGAGTGCATAGGTAAGACTACCTTATTCAGAGTAACCCTCCATTTCTTATATCATCATTCAACCCATATCACCATACCACAATTGTACAATACTAAGATGGATTACTGGTATGAATGACTACAACTATCAGACACCTTTAATTAACATATTGCTTGCACATGTACATTGAAATCATACGTAGAACCAATTTATATCCCTTAATATACCTTCAACAAATTATACTTCTAAAAACAAATTCACATATTACTAATAGCCATTGTTTTCTGTTATCTCTCTCCTCATTCATTACTACTTACTTTCCGATACTTATCCTTCTCATTTTAATCATGTAGATTAAACATTCCTAAAATAGAAACATACAAGGTACAAATAGATTATTCATCATTCTTGCTATCATTGCAAGAATTTATCTCATATCACACTTCACTCATATTTTATTTCTCCTTTTGTTCAAAACACACTTGTTAAATTTCAAATTTATATCTTACTCTTTACTCCAAATCATTTCCATATTGTTTATCTACCTTTCAGATTAGCTATCTTTAAACCCTGGATTACTATCAGTGCTAGTTTACATCTCGTAGTGCAAATCTCATGATCTTGTTTTATAGAGATGCTAGTATTCAAGGTCAAATCACTAGTGACATCCCTTAAACTACTACAAGTCTAAACATTCTAGGGTTTGGTCCTTATCAGTAGCTTGACGTTATTGTGATCTGACTTTGCTCCCTTAATTTGAAATTCAAACTTTGGATCTCACAGGTTTTACTAAAGTCTTCTTTATCTTACCGATTGAATTTCCTTTCTTTTACTTGGCCATTCAGATAGATTACATTCTCAATTACCCTGCTAGGGTTTCATCATCATATTGTGTGTCATTATTACATTCACTAGATGTCTCTACCACGGTGTTTATCCATCATCTATGATTCATTTTCTTATCAGTTCAGTCCCACATTACTCTCATTAAGGAAGATATGAAAGATAAGATGATTTTGAGACTTAGAATTCTTATCTTCAAACATTCAATAATACATTTCTCATATGTAGGTTTAATTAATTATCAACAAGGATACTTGACTAATTAGCACTTTCTTGAATCTCTCAACCTCTTTCTTTTATAATCTATATTACTCCATTATGTTTCAAACCCTTCTTTACTTTCCATAATCCCCTTACCATATACTAATGTTCCACATGTCATCTTTAACTTCTAGTTTTCTCTTATGATCATGTTGCTTCTTTTATGTGTATGATCATGTATACCATGTTGCATATATTTCCTTTTATCCTTCTACTAATGTGAAGTTGAAATTCTAAATCAATAATCTCTCTACTAGTATCACCTCATGTTTAATACATTACATATCCTTCATTTTAAATCAAATGGCTCATGCATGGGTGAAACATAGTTTCTCTTTCAATCAAGTTTTTCCTTCCTGAATATAGTCTACCTTTGTATGACATTCATTTATTTAGCTACACTTTTGTTCTTCTTTTAGAAACTAGTTTGTTTTTCTATAGAGACATAGAATCCAAAGGCAGTAAGGATGAATGTATTAAAATTATTAATAAAGGTATACATTCCATGCTCCCAATTATATCATAACCCTCATTCCTTAATCAAGCTCATTATTTCCAGCATTTCTCTTTGTTTCAACTAAGTTTCTTATCCTAGTTTTATGATTTACATGCACATCTAGTTCTATTCACTTTAACTCTTCTGAAGACTCTTCACTTCTATGTACTTATTGTAAACTTAACTCTTTTCTTCTATTTTCCCTTTTCTTTGGATTACATAAAAACATTGTACTCGGTTATATAATCCATTCCTCATGATTGATTCTTACTATCTTGGCCCCTTACATGCTTTTCTCATATTGTTTCCATATTTTGTATTTAGAATTCATATAATACTAATAATTAAACTTAATTTGAACCTTATGTCGTGTTCCTTTATTCCCAATTAAGGTTTTCTCATATGAGGTCCCAAAGTTGGATCTCATATATTAGTTCCAACTGATTCTTAGTTATCCCAATCTTTCCCTTATACTTCAAAATCTTAGAGTATATACATTCATACTAGAATTTGGATCTAATATATCCAGAATTTACTCTTGTTATGTTACTAATAGGAGTCATTAGATCCCAGTAATGCATCCTGCCAGCCAGACTAGGCTGAACCTACAATCCTAAAGCCAAGAGCTAGTTAGGATTACTCAACTCCTATTCATCTCACATGTGTGGAAGAAAACTTATCCACTTAGGAAAGCTCATTCAAAGATCATTTCTAGTCTACTTGATACAAAGAACGTAATCAATAAATTCTATAACTGCATAGTGTACAACAAATCTTAAAGACCCATATATATTTCAAAATACTGAATATCTGAATTCAAACATATAAGAGTTTTTCTATTCATCTCCAATAAAACAACAATATGAAATGAAAGTTCTATCTCATTTTATATTTATGCTATTAATTCATGTTACTTATCTTGTTTCTAACCCTAATATTTCTAAGGTTCCTCTCTAGACCATCCTTCCACTGTATACCTGGCCAGGGTATACATGAAAGAATATACAAAGTACTTTGATACTGGTTGATCCAAGTACACAGATACCGGGCCAGGATATCCAAATACTCAAATCCCTAGAGCTAACAGCATAACATCTCCTATCTACCACACATATGACTCTAACTTACTAACTTAATGGTCCCTGACAACTCAACCTAAGCTCTGATACCAAGTTGTTACACCCCGATCTCACAATTTCCATTAATCATGAGATTAGGGCATAAATTGGGGATTTAACGTAATACAAAGATCACCCTTAAATTAATCTTCCAAACTCTTTGTTTTCTCGCATTGAACCACACAAACTAACTTTATAAGGGAATATAAACATTGATTTCTCTAATCTAATTTCAATAGTAAAAATGCATGTATGAACATTCATTATGTTTCTCATACTTTTAAGCACATAACACTTGCTGATTCGTATATATTGCTAAAAGAGGAATAATGTTATACATCATCATTTACAACTCTCTCTTATTTCTTTACAAGGACCTAGAGTGACAAGCACCGACTGAACTTAACTATACTCAGACTTAACTCTTGTGGCAGATCTACTCTGATGCAATGACCTTCTTCAAGTCCATGTGATATCCCTAAAAATTTTGAGTAGAGGGGTGAGCCTACTCGCTCAGTGAATGAGTACTTCAAAGAAACAGTCTAAAGCACTGATATAATTACAGATATACTTTTGAGCAACTGATATCAATTATAGGAGCAATAAGCTTTAAAGATATTGATCATTTACAATCATAAATGTGGCAGGATACTCTAGATATCAACAAGAGTAAATCAATATATTAGCATTCTGGAATAATTTCAAAGAGAACTAATAATTAAGAAACATACAAAGAATAATTGTTGGGAAACTATACTCGAATCTTTCATATCCTTTCTTACTTATAAGTAACTCTTTAAAACTTTTATTATCATATTTTATCTTATGCCCTGATCATATGCAGTATACTCTACATATGAAGACTCATAGCGAACTATGATCTCACCGTACAAGACTTAGCAGACACACTCGGGAATGCTAAGCCTGACTACGTCGCTAGTCTGTAACAGGAAAATGGCTCTCTGGCCTTGGCACACCTATTATGCCGTAAAAACTGGACTCCTCCTCTAACCTGAGCACACATGCGGAGAGTCAAGCCACCTATTGGCTTTACTGTACTCTAGTACCACCAAGATCGCTAGTTGATGTTGGACACTACATTCTATATTTGAAGGAGACTTCCACTAGGGCCTCGTCCCCTATACCACATGTTAGTACGTTTTGACCCCCGTATACTAGACACTGCCAGGGTTAGGTCATTTCATCCCTACCGCATAGACCTCACATAGGGAATCTACGGTGTTCAAGGCTCTTAAGTCTATTATTTTATTATTCTTGGAAAGCTTTTACTATATTGTATCTTTTCCCTTACTTATACTTGACTCTGGTATCTCTATGGTGCCGTGTCTATTTATTTGAAGTTTATAACACAACATGTATATCATTCTAAACTTGGAAAAGCAATATACTCAAAACACTGTAATATACTGAGAAATCAACATTTTATACCTGCAGGCAGACTAAAATTATTAAATAATAGAATACATGTCCACTTGATACTTTATACACTAGAATCGTGCAATTGAACTTCTTAATACACTGATAAGAGTTAATTACTTCACATATGAGTAATCGTCATTTGCACCTATAAATTATTTGTACTTTCTTGGAAAACGTGAACCTCAACCCAAATCTTGAGTTGTGCATCCCCACATCTCAAACTGAGAACATTGATATCAAAATACTTGATTCATTGAACACCCTATCCTTAGGGTTTCATTTACCTCATTCACTTATCACATGGTTCTCATAAGGATTTCATGTGACAAAACATTCACTAGATAAACACTACTATTAACAAATAATATAAAATCAATATATGTATGAAACCTTGGAACTTAGTTGAATTTGGGTTTCCATGACATTCACTGAGATAACATGCATCAATAATAAAATTGAATAAATGAAGTCTATCATATTAAGAAAATCTATTCAAATGGGTTTCACAATATCTATTCGCAAATATCTAACTTTCCTCGCATCTAGAGTTTCACCCTCTTTACTGAGATATCAAACAAACACTATTCACCTTAAATGAAATCCAAGATAGTAGCTGACATATATGTACTATGAATTCAGATGAACAATCATTCATAACCAAGGTGATCTAGATAAAGAAATTTCTCTATTTAATTATATATCAATTTCAGTCATAGGCAAATTCCCTATATTTCAGTTTACTCTTATAACCTTTGTGAATAGTAGGAAATTATCATTAGGATGTATTGTATACATTTCTAATATGATTTTATCATCTAAAATTCATCCAAATAGAGAAAGAATCCATTTCATATCATTTTGCAACAACTTAGATCAAACACACAATTTAGGGTTTGTAGTCACATACCAAGCAATTAAAGATTATGGATGATTTAACCAATTTTCGTGGAATATACTATTTAAAGGAAGTTACCACTCACCCTAAGGTGTGAAAACACCTTAAAAATGCAGTTCATCCCTGAAAATCTCAATCTCAGACCAAATCCCTAGCAATTCACCCAATTCTTCTTCCTTTCAACTCAGAAACCCTAAAAATGAGGGATTATGAAGAAAGAGTGAGAAAAGGGGAAGTTTTGACACCATTTCAGATCAAATAAGAGGAGGGATGGAATCTAGACATGCAAGATAAGATTCACCATAAAACTATATCCAAAGAGGCTAAACTTACATGATTTCATCATTCCTCGGATCGCAAAACCCTAGGTCTGCATCTCCATCACTTTCTCCTCTCAAACCCTAACTCTCCCTCTCTCTCTAGGATTTCGTTTCTCTAGATTGAATCACGAATCATGCAACCTACGTGTATGTTAGGTTGACCATATAGAAAAATTGATCTGCTTGGGTCAATTGCACATTGACCCCTCACTATACTTTTTCTTATTTCAGCTGAATTTTCTGTAATACAAATATTACTGTATTTTGTCTACTGATAAGGTCTAAATGCATCCAAAAATTATGAAATTTTATACTTTGTTTATGATTGAGCTTCAGATCTCCAGTTGAAATTTCATATCATTTGGAGTTACCAATAAATAATTAAAAATAAAAAACTACACTACTAAAAAGCACTTTGTCAGCATATTGGTCAAAGTACAATTCGACCGAGAACCACATTCAAAGAACATTCAAATATTCTAAACTTTTCTCAAATACGCATGATTGAGTTATCCATATCATATCCAAAATTCAATTAAATATAAAATTTATATAAAATATGAAAAATCATTTACCACACTGCTATCCTTATCAAATTCCATATTCATGTACTATCAAAACCCTAATTTTTTCCGATTAGGGTTTACATTTCTCAAACCCTAATTCTTCAAACTAAAATCATAGTTAGAGTTTCTTCTTAGGTTTGAAACATCAAAATTGATCTACTATCATTAATCAAGACTAAATGATGTTCAATCTAATCAAGCATGTAATCATTCAGGTAAACCCTAGTTTACCAATTAAGCACAAATGTGGTCATTACACCTTGGATCTACCTCTCACAGATCCAGGCCCAATATAGTGTCTGTGAGGTCATCTTCAACCTCTCGCTGATTGTGGGGAGATGCAAATGTGACCAAAATGAGCAACCCGCCATTCTTGACCCCATTTTGAAATTCTATTCGAGATGAAATGATACCCTCACAAATCCAAACTTAACAAAGCCTAATTTGACCATCATTCATGCTCTATCCAGCCAGTGGCCATGGCCAAGGGAAAAACCTCATTTAGCCCTAAAACCTACCCCTAATGCTATAAAAGTAGTCCCTCATGCTTGCCAACACCACACCCTACTACGACCCTCATTCTCACACCCTCAACTAGCCTCAAATGCCCCCTTTTCATCCCCAATTTTCTTGCTGGCTAGACGGTGGGGTTGTGCAGCCTGGTTTGGGCATTCATCTTACACACCTCCTCGCCTCAATCCATCATATCCATTGCCTTTGCGAGGGCGCAATAGATTCGAGTAGCACTTTTCCAATCCGCTTTGGAGCCTCTAGCTTTCGACCCCCTTAGCTCCGAAGGAACCTTTGCCATGTCCATACATGCTCGTGAGATCTTGTACAAGGGTGACAAGTCCCTAAAACAGCCGGTCCAGAGGACATCAAGCTCGGTCCAAGGAACCCAACAAACCAGTAGTTGGACCGATGAATCAAAGTGTGAACCGACCAATCAAAGGTTGAACCGGACCTCTAAGAAAGTGAGCCACCTTTCTCACATGGATTGACTTGGGTTGTTCGTTTAACATCGAAAGATCCTCGATTTTCCCATTTAAGGTACTTTTTCTCTCTCTCTCTCTAACAAATATTAGATAAAACTACTCAGATCTTGATTAAATCATAAAAACTGCATCCTAGCTCCAAAAATTACATATAAATCTAGATCTTGATCAGAAAAATCCAATGAATCATTTAAAAATGGTTTTTAAGCCTAAATACAAATGATTCAAACTAATTTATCTTAATCATAATTTATTGTTTACTCAATTTGTCTAAATGACTCTACTTTGTGATTAATCTCTAGAAACCTTAATATCTGACTCTGATGTCTCTATTGAGACTCTAAAAATCATACTTGACCCATTAGTGATCTAGATCCATATTTGTTGACTTGATTCAATCTTGAATATGATGATGGCATCTTATTATTATGTTTGGCCTGAATCTTGTGGAATATTATGATTATCTGAAACCAAACTTGACTAGATAAGACTCTATATCTAATTTTTTTGACTTATTCATATCTTGAATGTGGTTTCATTCTATAACATGATTATTAAGCTTGATGATGGGTTCTAACCCAAGAATTGTGATATTGATATCATGATTGTGTTAAATCTTACAAAACCTGTGATCATGTGTATGATCCATGATCCTACTTTTATAAATCTAATCTTGAATTTTAATTTTGCTAAGTATCACGACGATGAATTAGGAATGTGATCATGACTTGAACATTGATCATTAGGGTTAACACATATGATCCTAGAAAACCTAGGTAATTCATTCACACTCAAAAATACTAGACACTTGAATAATGTTGGACATATTAGAATATTATGGATTATAAGTGGATGATCTAACCCTATGGTTGACATAGGAAAAGTGTACTCTAAGTCTTTGGTGAAAGGTACGCTATTATATCTCCTCCTTGGTTGTGTTGAACATACTTTTTATGTATCTCTAGACTGTATACTTGGCTATATAACTTGATTGAGCTACTATTCCCATCTGAATAGTCTTCCATTTTCCCTATATTATATTTTGAGAAAAATGTGAGAACATAAATGATATTTCCCATTATGACTGCCCGTATATTGATAATGATGATGATGTTGTTGATAATGTTGATATTGAGTGCAAGAAACCTCTTCATTTGGAGGTGGAACTTATACGTTGGCCTCCTGCCTCATATGGAGAGGTGTCTAGTGACCTCCCCCATCGTGTTGAGGCAACAGAGTCATACAAAATATATAAGCATGTTTCTCGATTACAGCATAATGGGAACTCGTAATAGAAATAGCATTACTTGAAATAAACATCTTGTCAAATAAATTTTGGTTTTGGAAATTTCTTGTTGTATTTCTTGAATATAAGTCTTGGCAAGTATACTCTTTTACTATAATCCGTTTTACTTGATTTTGATAGCATGTCGTGCAATTGCATGATTGCGTCTTGATTTTCTTGATTTTAGGCAAAATAAAGGAAACATTGACTAGATCACTTCCACACTCATATACTCTGATGACAAGGATGTATCGACAATATCTCCTATTTTGGGTTAGTTTTTTCTTTAAATCTCCTATTTATGAGTTATTATTTCTTATTGTATATGCCAGTGTGTGAGATCCTATCGGGCCACTTAGGGACGGATGCTTTAATTCTTTTTTTACTGTCTAGGCAGTGGGATTGGGAGAATGGTTCTGTGACACCTAATAATCCAAAATATGATTAATATGTAATAAAACTACTAAATCTGATAAACATAGCTCATGGCTTACTAATATACACCTACTGATTAAGATATGCATAATAATAAGTAAAATATGCTGAATACATGAAGTGGAATAATGATAGATGTTTTCATATTGATAAATATGAATGATGTACCATTATTTAAATAAATATGAAATTAATGGATTTTATAGGATTAAAAAGTAAAATATGGAAATTCATACATAATAATATATGATAACTCTTTTAGTGTCAATGTGATGATAATGGGACTCTAAATAATAAATAATGATGGTAATGGTGCAATGTTATAATAATATAATGATAATGCACTAAAATCCCAATTGTCTTGGTGATCATAAAAATAAACTCTAAGCCCGATTAAAATGATAAAATCATGTTTCTTGGTCCCAATCATCTTTGGTGCCAAGTAAACACATTATTTGAACCACCCTAACTACCCTAATTTTATTTAGGAGAGAAAATATAACTTAAGGTATAATACATTAAATTAAATATTAGACAATATCAGATGTGGAAATTGATTATGAAACTAGGTTCTATGTATAAAAACTAGGCTAGCTACAAAGTTTGGTAATAGTTGAACCATGTTTGAACCCTTAACTAAATTGGGAAAGAAAATAGTTTAAAATGATTGAATTTCTGGGACATTTGAATATATTGATTCTCTTTTATGAAGTTCAGCTATATGTAGTGTCATGATGGTATATTCAGATTTACTATGTGTCACACTATAGTTCTCAATTATGAGGTCACATGGATGCACAGTTGTTTCTCGTTGGTCGGATTTGATCTAACGATGACCCTCTTATCTTTTACCTTCCTTTTCTGGACTACTTCCTATATGAATAGAACTCCAAAATTTCTCTCTCTATTCTCCCTCTTCTCCCCACATTTCCTAGATATTTTTCCTCCATTGAATTATTTAGAGGATTCTACACAGGCCAAGTCTCTACTTCGACCATAGGGTTTACTAAGTGAGAAACCCCTAAATATTTGTCCTCCTTTCTCATTGCCATGATATTACACATCCATTCCCAAAATATAGTAACCCTTTATAACCACCCAAAATCCAAGGTATAGACTCAAACTTTCCTCCATCACAATTGGATCTAACAATGCATCAACCACTACCAAGGGACTTGCATTCTTCCTCCTAACTCTTTTCATGGTGTTGCTTTTACCAATGATCATACACAAACTAACATTGTCCCCACCATCGCCATATATGTAGGAACCTTTTCCTGGGTTATCTTCCCCTATCATTTTATGAGTTGGCCTCCCAAAATCTAAGGCCTTCTCATACTTGAGTCTTGTTCTCCAACCAACCTGACACAACTATTGACTCAGAAACACCTCTAAGGAGTTTGTTTTCATCAATAAAAGCTTCTTTAATTTTTATTTTACCATGTTTCATAGAAATCTCAAGATTCCTCTTCACCCTTCTTCCCTTTCTGGTTTGATGACCCCAATGGTGACTTCTAGTCTCTCTTTCAGTTTTCCTTCATTTTCCTTAGTTTTGAGTTCTTCAGAACGTTTTGGTGCATCTTATATTTCTAGGTCAATTTTTTGTTATCGAGTTTTGGGTTACTCAAATGTTTCTTCTATGGTTCCATGAAGGAAGTTGTCTTGTGCCCTTTCATCCACCCCATGTCCTTTTCCCTTCCTCTTTGAGTTTGGAGGGACAAAAGGAGAGTGATGCATAAATTGGTTTTTATTTTGGATGATTTGGCATGATTCTTGATCAGAGACATGGTACTCAAGGGCATGCACCTCACAAAGTCAGGGCTAGGTACATACATGGGAGTGAACTCCTACAATCTTCCCTAGACTAGATATAATCATGTCAGACATAATATGGGTATTATGGTATTTTGACCCTATTTGCAATGTGGTCTTTTGATCCTATTAGCAATGTTTGACTACCTAAGTGTTTGGTTGGGCCAAGATAGGTGGCAATTTTTTAGCGTTCCACCTTGTTGAGTTTTTTCAATGATTAATAAGTGGCTTTAAGGATTTTTCTGATTGGTCAATCTTTCTAAAATTCATTATACATTTTTTACATCTTAGAAATATTAAACGAAATATGTTTCAGAATCGTGATGTTTTTCTCTATCCTATGGTATCAGTTTTGGCACCTAATTCCAATTTAACAAAACACGATTTCAAGGATTTATCAATCATTTAGATTTTTTGAAATTCATATATATGTCATAAATAAAATAAAATATCCTGTGAACTAAAAAAATATGTAAGATAATATGGCTTTGATAACCTAATTCCTTAATAATAAAAGGCCAATATTTAAGGTTTATGAAATTTATGTAAAGGTAACCCTAATTTCATATATGCCTTTAATAGACTAGTTGTGGACTAAGATGGAATTATGGTTTTGAGCTTAAAAATATGTAGACACTAGTACATATACCACCTCTATCATCTGTTAAAATATCCCTCTAACATCAGTTTTGTATCGACACCTAAGTGGGAACCACTACAGTTAAGTGCCTACAACATCAAATTTTTGGGACGCATAAATTGACGATTTAGACCGAACCTCGATTTCTATAAGTAAAGAAACTGACGCAGTTAAGCATGGGTGTTGTCAGTTTTAGTGCAAAAACTGATGTTGTACTGCTATACCAGGTCACATTTTTAACTGATAAAGGTTTTTGTGGTTTCATTTTTTTTAATCAGACCGATAATGTGTACATATATGTCGTCAATTTTTATGTCCAAATAGGTGATACAATCCAACTATGTTGTAGGTCAAGCAATGATGCCATAAGTTAGCTGGTAGCACGATAGTAATGCCCTGCACAACAATTTCAGTATAGCCCTATAATGTTGTTTTTGTATAGAAACTAACAATTAGTACCTGCAACTTCACATTTTTAGTACAACCAATGACACATATATATTTTTTTAAAATAGTAGGTCTACAGACATGCTGTTCGGCTGTTCAGGAGGTGTAGAACTTGCAACTCATGAGAACTATAAGTTTCATCCTATGTTCTTCTTAGCAACAAGACAACACACATACAAAACCATCAATAACAAACTCACAATCCAACCACATACAAGATCCACTCTCCACTTCTATTCTCATGACGGATAAATACAATTCTCATTGTATATTAATCTTCACATTCATTCAGATACATGTACATATACATCACAAACATATGCACCTATTCCATTCTCATTATATGTAGAAATGCAATTCTCATTGTATTCATTCATCCTCACATTCATTCACAACATATATATATATATATATTCATTATTCACATATGAACCAATAATTTACTTGCCTCAAATTTAAAGTTGTAAGAAGCCATAAGCATCATAGGTATATAGAAATAATGACATCAAACTATATAAAAATCATATTTTATCCAAATCAAATTCAAAGTTTTACTTCCTTAACAAAGGTATGTGCCCATTTTTCTTGTATCTCATCTAGCTCTTATTTCATATATGACTTTGTTGTGTCAAACAACTGCAAATAAAATGGAACAATTAAAGAGTTTGATTTGATATTTTCATTATATCAAATGAGACTATTTACTTATGATGATCAAAACTATATATAGATTACATTTTGTATGTAGTGGATGTCTAGTGCCCCCTATCTGATAATCAAGTTCATATACTACATCACGTAGTATTTGCACATGCCCAACCATTGTCTTGTACATGGCATTGTAAGTTTATAACCATATGAAATGTTAACAAATAAAATTAAGCATAGTTGGCATAATATGCCTTGGAATCAGAAAAACTACCACAACACACTTCCAACTTAATGCTTTCTTTTTCTTATCCACCTTTCCTCCAGCCTTTTTGAATTCTTTTATACCCCTATAAGTTAATGTAACACATTGAACTACATTAGTAAATAGTCATGTAATTAATGATGCAAAAATTAATACATGTTAATGGATATAAAAATTTACTTACGTGAATAATGCTTTTTTCATTTTGTGTCCCCCACAGTCTATTTTGTCACCCTTAGGATCTAGATAATACATAGTTAGCATGTTAGGGATAATTACCGACAAACACCAATTAGTATTTCTGAGTGAAAAGAAGGCAAAAAAAAGAAAACTAAAAATCCACAATGAAATATAATTCTTAGGTCAAAATTATAATCAAATTAACTAAAACTCTCCTAACACTGAAAGGAGCTATAATTACACTCTTTCTCGCATTACCAAAATATTTAAGCGTGGGATGATTTTACCAATTCAGATAATCAAGACCAAGAGGTACTGGACTCTAATTTGTATAGGCCCTAAAAGGAGAAGGAATGCCAAGTCTGTCTACTCTCTCTAATTCACCCGACCCAATAGTACCCATTTTGGGAACGTCCAGTGCCAAAGTAACTGAATGGGCAAGTTGCCAATCACTAAAATGGACTATGTAATATACTTTATCCAGTAGGTTACGAGTGGGAATTTTACAAGAGGTTTCTATCAATCTACCCTTGTATGATTCTTGTTGATTCTTATACTCGAGGGGGGGGGTGCAAGGTGAAAAATTTCAAAACAGACTCCTCATTCATTAGATAGAGAAGATTTCATGATTCACCTATCGCACCTATTCCAAGAGCTCGGTCTCGGATCTTGGGGATCTCTAGAATACTTTATGTCAACATATACTTGGTATATCAATATCAATTAGGTCTGAGATATGTTATTCAATTGTTCATTCAATGAGCATTCTCCATATTAATATTCTATTATGCCTTGAAGAGGACTCGAACCTCCATGCTCTTTAGAATGAGATTTTAAGTCTTGTGTGTCTTCCATTTCACCATCAAGGCATCTCAAAAGTGAATCATATTCCATGAATATGATATGTATATAGTTTAATATATGGAATGTATGATAATGGTAGAGCGATTGTTGGAGTATTTCTATTGGTCGGTCATATAATATAGGCCCAAGTCAGACATCAAACAACTTTGATTTGAATTATTAGGAGGACACCTGATATATATCAAAATATATCAATAAAAAAGATCTACAATCAAACCTATTTCTCGATTCAATAGAAGCCCATAGAAGTTAATATGGCACCCAAACCAAAAATAATGATAGATATGTCAAAATTAGGTCTGATTACTCCCATTCCTAATTCAAATAAAATGTCATAACATAGGGATCCATATGTAAACATAGTATCTATTTACAAATGACCCCCTTTTCATAATGAGAATGTACATAACCCTATTCATTTTGGCCTAGTCTTGTATGGAATGAACTTATAATCTGATGATCGAGTCGATTCCATGATTATAAGTTCATAACCCCAGTCCATTCCTATCATTTTTTGGGCGGAACAGATCTACTAATTCTTTTACTCCAATTAGTAAGAAACTAAGAAATACACCTAAAAAGGGTATCCTAAGCAATTGCAAGAATTAGCTTTATTGATATTCCTAGTATAGTAGATGTTATCACACACACAGTTATACTCAATTTGATAGAATTATTTTATCTTAAAGTGGATCTTCTATAATTTCACAGGTAAGGGGTTATTTCTTAGTTTCATCCAGTCATTAATAACTTGATGATTATTTTTAGATAATAATAGATAGAAGCAACACTCATAAGGAGTCCTATTGAAACCAAGAAATATAGGCCAACCTACCATCCACACCAGAATAGATAGAGTTTTCCAAAAAGAAATGCTAGTAGATGAAGACCTACTAGGGATAAGAGACATAGGGCTAAATAGAAAGCCAAAAAAGGATCTTTCATGTATAATCATGCATAATCTCGAATGTTATCAGTTATGGTATGTAGATAAAATAATACAATGTAAGAAAAATTTCCTAGATTCATCGCGATATAGAACAACATATAAGTTATCATGCTTACATATCCATCATTTGAGTCTCCAACAAATATTCCAATAATTACATATCCAATTTGAGCAATGGACAAATATGCAAGCATACATTTCATGCTTGTTTGAGTAATAGACATGAAACTAGTATTTTGTAATAGATATTGATTCTTTATGTAAACAACTAATCAATGATGGAACTAGAAATACCACATGGAGTAGTGTGAACTATGTACATACCCTATATAGGTAGTTGCAAAATGTATATCATGTATGCATTGATATATAAGAAAACATATCGCCATATATAAAATGAGGTATTTAGCCATAAAATCTCACCATATCCATAGTTCTCACGCATATGTATTCAACTAAGTATAAGTAAACTTCTCCACAACATCTAGTAAAAATATACTAGTATCATGAGCTTGACTTTCAATGTCCTCCTTAATATGGACACTCATACGTGACCCTTCTTCAAAGTTACCTAACCATACTACCAATCATACGTGAACCTTATTCAAAGTCACCTAACCATACTAACAACCCCCTGCAATTAGGATCTAGAGAGTCAAATAGGTCCTTTGCAAGTCAACCATGTAATTGAATATCATATGGAGGAAATGGAGTGAAAACTAAAGGGGGTTACATAGGTGCTATATCTATCATATATGTATGCTCATATCAATTGTAAACTATATACAAATACAAATACAACATAAATTTAGCATACATCAATATAGACAACTCCCTCTTTGGGCCACACAACCACATCACCGTCTGAATATCGTCTAGTGGTAGGGGTGGCCATATGGTAGTGCACTGTATTTCCAAGAATTGTAGACAAGCCTTGGCATCACACGAACCACATCAACAGTCATTGGAGCACCATGAATCATGTCAACTGGAAGGTTTGTGTAAGCCATGCCTAATGCAATGACATATCCTTCTAGTAAAAGACAGCATGGCCTCAACCCCTAAATTTTTTATATCATGTTATATATATACATAAATACAAACATATCATACAAATCATTATGAAAGACTACTATTAAAAAAAAACATACACTAGACATGCTAGCTAGAGGGTCCATGGGATTACTCCCAACCACCTCCCTCGTAGGGGGTTCCACCTTGTATGAAGAGCTGGAACCACATGTAATGTCTGAGGAGCTGGATGAGAAGGGTGATATTATCACATTATTTCCTCTATCCCCTTTACAATCATCTCTTATACCTTCTCCTTTG
The DNA here is from genome assembly GCA_963693085.1 of Alisma plantago-aquatica. Classification (NCBI taxonomy): domain Eukaryota; kingdom Viridiplantae; phylum Streptophyta; class Magnoliopsida; order Alismatales; family Alismataceae; genus Alisma; species Alisma plantago-aquatica. The sequence continues at coordinate 796,133,704 of OY856410.1, read as the reverse complement.
AGAATCCTCCTTTTCTAGACAAATTTGCACTTACACTCTAATAGATCAACAAAGGCTCTTATACTCACACTATGATTACAACCCTAACACACACATGATTCTCTGGATTACTTAAACAACTATCAATTCATCCCTTGTGTCCTCAGGGATGAACTTACCTTCTTTTCTTTTCTCGTAGAGCTCCCACTAATCATCATCAATATTAATTGGTAAGTAAAACATAACAATCAAGGTCAAAGATAAATGTCCACTTTTAGAGTTGAATTTTACCATTTTTTCATCTAACTCAACGGTTGTAGGGTCGGGTATTTCTCCAGATTGGATTTTCCTCGTAGCTATCCACTCCTTGTGGTGAGGTAGAGGTGCAATAGTAGTAGAGGAATCATCAACCTTAGGAGTAGGCTATTGATAAGAAGATGCCTCTAGTCTCTATTGGCGAAGCCTTGCATAGCCACCTTGATCCAACTTGGGGTTATGCATATTCTTTGCACAATATTTTTTGACCACGCTCAAAGCCTGGTTAATCCAAAATAAATGTTAAATATGTAATACAATGAATTCAGAAGTTATTATTCTAAATGAGAAGGCTTAATACCTTTAATTCATCAGTTTTTCTTGAAGCAACAAACATGTCCCACACATTCACATCAAGGTAGTTCTATTTCTCAGTGGTTGACTTCTCCTTCTACTTCTTTTCATACATTATGTATTCTTTTGTCAAATTTGTCCTGTAATTCTTTAGCACCCTCCCGCAATATTGCATCACCTTTTTCTAATGTAGTTTTTCATCAAGGTCAAATATGATCTGCAAATGTTCATATACTTAATGGAATATTCTTAAAAATAAAATTGTGAATATCTTTAAATATCATAATATCTCACACAAGTCCTTACATATGTCGTATTTCTTGCCTTGATCAACTTTATGCCAAAATTCTATTGTTATATCCACATTGCAATGAGTAAGGACCCCAAGATATTGCATAAATAAATTGTGATTGTTCCCAATAGGATTTCCTTGATCATCAAACTCAACGACGAACATTGGTCATGTACCCCTTTTCTCTACTAACTTGCTCATCATGGTGATGCATCTTTGACATGCACACTCATGATGCTCCTCAACAAGCTCAATAAGATCCTCAGGGTGCACATCCTCACCATGGTAAAATTCACAAGAAACACATATAAGTCATAAGAAATGTAACTAGTAATTGTGATATACATTGTAAAATGCAAATCTATGTAAAAAAACAATACAACTTACATCAGTGTCATCCTCACGGTGCACATCATCATGGTTCTCATCCACATGGTAATCATCCTCACAATCATCATACCCAGAGTTAGACACCATCTAAAAAATGTCATAACATTTAAAAAAAGTCAAACAATGAAATATAAGTGATAAAGAATGTAAAATGCACATATAACATTTAAAAATAAAATAAAATGCATGTTTCTAGTATTGATTGGATCTTGGATCCTTTAACATTCCTTCTGTGTGATCTACACACATATATAAGTCAAAGTTAGCTTCAACATTTGGTGTTGGCAAGCCAACTAAGAATACACAAGAGTCATCATACATGTCATAGTACTCTTCTTCATCTATAGGATCTGCAATGAAATGCCTTTTACTATGAAGAACAACCAAATATTTTTTCATTTGTAGGATCATCAACATAAAATACTTGCTTCCCCTATCATGCCATTATGACTGGTTCACCCTTCTCGCCAATCTTCTTAAAATTCACTAATGTGAAACCTAATTCATCCACTACAACTCCTATGGTGTTATGAACCCAATTGCATCTAACGACTAGGACTATGAAATATATGTTGTCAAACTCCCATATGTCTCGACAGACACCGTAATATGACTTGTTTTCTTCATGTAGACTCTTATCCTCCACACTAGAAAAATACAATGAAGATTCTTGAAGAGTGACCCCACTGTTCTGGACAACACTCTTACGATCTTGACATTTTGTGTAATATGAAAATCCACTTATGTCAAACCCTTCATACGACATAATGCTCATTTTTGGTTTAAAGGAAGTCCATTTGATATTTTCAACAATAATATTTGGTTTTTGAGATAGTTCATGTAAGACCTTATCTTCAAACCACCTTATATATGGCTAAATCCTCTCTAGCAAGCCACATTGATTTGGCTTGAGGATATTTTGTGTTGATGAAATTGGTATGTTCGGTGATATAAATACTCACTTCATTGATGTTGTGTAAAATATACAAGTGTGCTTGTTCCCATAACTCACGACTAATTAATTTCACTCGTGCTCCTAAAATTCCTTTGCTGGAATAGTCCTTAATATTGTTGTCATTGCCACAAGCTTTCATTACGACTCAGAAAGTCATTGCACAAGTCCATAACCTCCCTAGACACATAACCCTCAATAACACTCCCTTCATGCCGATAACGGTTTTGAACATCACCTTTATATCACTCATGTACCATGTAAAAGGATACATATAATGCAAGAAAACTAGTCCCAAGAGTTCCACTTCCCTTGTCAAATGGACAACAAGATGTACCATGATATCAAAGAATGAAGGAGGAAAATATATCTCAAGACGAAACAGGATAACAAGAACTACTCTATGTACTTATCAAGATTCTCAGGATCAATAACTTTGTTGCATAGAGTGTTGAAGAAGAAACAAAGCCTGGTGATTTCAACCTTCCATGCTTTGTCAGTATAGATCAAATAGCCATAGGAAATATTTGCTACATTAGAGTTTGATAATCATGAGATTTAGGACCTATCAGCTTCAGATCCTTCATTGATATCAATCTATGGATATTGGAAGGGTATCCCTGTGGTACCTTAGCATTTAGCAAGTACTTGAAATAAGTTTTCTTCTCCTGTCTAGACAACATGTAACAAGCATGAGCTAAGTATGTTTTTTGTTCAATGCTAACTATTGTACTCAATTCTTTCCTTATGCCAATTTCACATAGGTCCATTATCTATTTGATTCCATCTTTAGTCTTACCTGGTATATCCAATAGAGTACCAAATCACAAACATTTTTCTCAACATGCATGACATCATTACAATGCCTAACCACAAATGAACTCCAATAAGGAAAATCCCACAATATTGATCTCTTATTATATAAAGATTTGTCACTCTGTGTGAGAATAGTACATTGTGATCTATTAACAAATACATTGACAAAGTCTTTTACTCTTCCACAAACAACCTCCCTTGATATAGGTTTAGGGGCACTCCATTCCTCATTTGATCCATTGAATGCTTTACAAAACCTTTGGTAAGGAGGAAACTGATGATGTAGGGTCATTAACCAATTTCAAATGTGACCCAGTATGGCTTTTATGACAAAGATTTTTTCCAATAACCGACGCCATAGACTCCTATCTATGTCGGTTTTTTATCAACAAAACTGAGGTTGGGTCTCTATCATGGATTTTGTCATCCCCAATTAAATGATGTCATAGACTTGTGGTTGTAGTGTCACCCACATAAGTGTCAGTCCTTAACCGACATTATAGGGTTTTTTTAACCGACGCTAGAGATAGTTTTTGTACTAGTGATCCTACTAGATCTATAAGGCCCTTGTGTTACATGAGGAAATTAAGATTCCACAACAATTTGTGACTCTCTGTGTTCCTCTGGTACCTCTAATGGATCAATGCTTTCTTGTTGGTCTCAAACTTCTTTGAGTTCTAATTTCCTCCCATTGATTCCTTTAGAGATAAATTCCTTTTCTAGGAATTGAACATCACTGGCAACAAAAACTTTGTTGTCAGATAGGGTATAAATGCAATATCCTTTGATTTCCTTCGGATATCTAACAAAATAATATTTATCTGATTTGGGTCCAAGCTTTTCTGGAAACTACTTTCTCACATAATCTTCACAACCCCAAATCCTCATAAAAGACACTTTGTGACGCTTCCCATGCCATATCTCATATGGTGTATTTTCAACAAATTTATATGGTTTATAATTTAGTTTAAATGTGGCAGTTTCAAGACAGTAACCCTAGAAGGTAGTCAAAAGTTCATCTAAGCTCATCATTGATCTCACCATATCCAACAATGTGTGATTCCTTCTTTTTTATACACCATTATGCTAAGGTGTTCCAGGTGGATTCCATTGTGATACAATACCACCGTCTCTCAGAAGGTCCTCAAACTCCTGGCTTAAGTATTCTCCACCTCAATCTAAATGAAATGCTTTAATACTTTTACCAAGTTAGTTTTGTACTC